>OX459035.1:45837718-45917831 GCA_949775005.1 Orthosia gothica
AGTTCCCGGCCCTTTATAGCTCTGAACATTTTTATTGATTTTTTATAAAGAACTCTGAAACAATTTCTTATTTATTATTAATCTCGATTTTCAACCATGCTCTGCTGATACTTGAGTGAGAGTTGTGGCTTTCTGCAGCATATTTTAATCAAGTGCATATACCGTTGTTGTAGAAACCGAGGAGTTCCCGGCCCTCTGTACCTCTGATAGTTTTTTTCGGATTTTTATTACGAACTATGAAAAATGTCTTGATTTTTATTAATCTTGTTCTTGAACCATGCTCGGCTGATACTTGAGTTGAATTGCTAGCTTTATGATGCATTGCAACGTCTAGTCATGATAGAGATGTATTAGAAAACGAAGATTTCTCAGCCTTCTGTTCCTCTCAACACTTTTTTTGAAGTTTTTTTATAACGAACACTCAAAATTATCTTGAATTTGCTAAACTAAATCTTCAGCCATGCTCTGCTGATACTTGAGTGAAGGTTTTGGCTTCCTGTTTCATGTTTTCGTCTATTCTTGATATAGGTGTATAAGGAAAGGAGGAGTTCTCGGCCTGATTTCAGTTAGGTTTTATGTTTTGATTTTGTTGTATCGAACACTAAATATTTTCTTGGTTTTTGCTTTTGCACGGTTATAACAAAGCTATTGGCGCTTGAGAGTACGATATCTTTTATTTTATTGATTTTTATTACTTTAAGTTCTAAATCTTATTATTATTTTGGCCAAAAGAAGAAACGGCAATTGTCGTTTTATATAAGTAATGTCAGTTTTAAAAAAACATATTGGATTATTTCTGATAAGAGTTTAAAATGTTTTTTTTTTGTGTGTAATTCTGCAGAACTATTTCTAAAATGTATCAAGAACTATTGAACTCACCTTTGTGCACCTAAATCAATTATAAAAAAATATTTTGGAAAAAATGATCTGCTACCGGAAGTTAGCAGATCATATTTTCATGTGACTTTTTTCCTAAGAAAAAGGCCAGAACTATTTCCAAAAAGTATCAAGAACTCTAGAACTATGCTGCATGCAACTAGAACTCACATTTTTTTATGCTCTGCTGGAAAATAATCTGCTAAGTTCACGCAGACACAAATGACTACATTCAGAAAAAAACAAAAGAGATAGTTAACGTGCAGCGAACAAGATAATTATTGAAAAAGATTAATTTAATTAAAAAACAATGTTTACTTAAGGATTAGAACTACAAGACTAAAATTAAGATTACAATTATTCTATAAACTAAACTTATTGCTAAATCAGTAAAACTGCAATCGTGCAGTTTACGCAATGCTTCACGCGCGGATCCGGTGCATGGTCAGCAGTGACGCACGCTAGGCGATTGCCTAACTCCTCCCTCCTCAAGATAGAAGCGCGTCCCGCAGCTTCCAGCAGTGTCCTCAGTGCTAGCTCCATCTTGTACTGGTTGACTAGTTCGTCGTGTTCGCTGCCACAGCATTCAGGTAATGCCAGCAACCAGGATGAGGTAAAGTCCTAGTATTGACCAACTTGGAGTTGCCATCATCGTCTGCCAATCAGTGGTAGTTCCTTCTATGTTTTCAGCCCGATCCATGAGTTCTTGAATGCTGTCCAGTGATATGTCTTCAAGTTGTAGGTTATAGTGGATATTCTCCTCCAGGATGCAAGTTTTGCTGGGGGGGGGGGGGGGGATATCATTTCGTCGGCTGTAACAGTATTGGTGCTTGTCTTCAGTGTTCGGTTGAATATGTCTATTTGGCAATCGCTTGTAATGCTGGCGATATGTATGCCTGTTATCCTTTTGTAGTCTGATTTCCTTCCGCAACGAGTTCTTAGGATTTGCTCGTCCTTTAAGATGATAAGCCATTTGTTCTCATGTAGTTTCTGGACCTTCCCTTGCTTCAGCTCCATTCTGGCTCGTGTGCAGTTCTTGCTCTCATGTTTTATAAGAGCTATTATACGGTCTTCGGATTTCTTCATGGGCTGGGTGTTCAATGATGTGCAGAGCTGGACATCTTACGTGATCTTCTTGCAGTCTTCTTCGCCACCCTCGTCGGGCGGGAATGGCTGAGCACTCACGGTCATTCCCGGGCCCCTCCACTGAGGGAGGGGCGTGCGGGGTCCGCCATTATGGTGGGCAGTCGTCGGCGGAGGACTGGAAGTAAAGGCTGTGCTGGTTTCCCAGTCCTCCTCCATAAAGACGATGCGGGAGTGCGCTGGTTTATTTTAGTGGGTATACCGGGCTTGCCCGGGGAGTCCCACATAGCCCGCCCATACCCCCAATGGGCGGGTATGCGTAATGCATTTTTTTCCAGCGTTATCAAAAAAAAAAAAAAAGGTAGGACAGTTGTGGAGAGGGAGGGTGGTTGCTTGAAAACAGGTAACCACCAACAGGGGAGTCTAGCCAGCGGTATGGGGTACGGGATGTGTGGACCGGAGGGCTTGCCTTAATTGGCCGGCCCGCGGAAATGGAAAACCCTATAAAACCCGACAGCAAAGTCGTAAAAACCTGTAGATACCTGGCGACCTCTACAGTATATAGCTACACTGGCACGGAATGGGCGTCACCCGACAGTGTAATTTATATCGTCCCATACTCGTGGGAACAAAATGGAAAAATCTTTAAAAACAAACCAACAAGACGAAAAAAAGAAGGGGGAGATGAAGGAGGAGAAGAAGAAGGAGAGAAAGGTGAGGCAGGCGAAGAAGACTCTTGAAAAGGAACTTCGCGTCTCAGTGTTGCGTCTGTCGGAGTCCTCCGGGGAATCGGACGCAAAAATGGTGTCATGCGGATCCGGCTCCGAGAGCGAGAAAGAGGACGCTTGCCCAATTACCGTTGACTCAAGCAGCGAAAACAAAGAGACTCGCAAGTGGCGCAAAAGAACATTGGGCGAGCATGGAGAGGAGGAGATGGCTTCGGCGCGAAAAGGGGCGGCGCACAAGTCAAAGAGAGGGAGAGGCCGTCCGCCCACCACTGGTGAATACGTCGGCCAAGCCGCGGCCCAGGCCCGTCTTAACGCGGCAAAAGCGGAGACACTCCAACTAGGGGCCGAGGAGAACATAGCGGAAGTGGCCAAGTCACTGAAACAGTCAAGACATGCCTGCCGTAGCGGCCTCAACCCACCGGCACCAGAGGAGGACACGGAGCAGTCTCTGGCAGCACTTAACTACTTGCTGCTAGAGGCTGCGAACACTGTAGAGACGGTGGCTACCAAGTCCAGTCGCCTGAAGGGGACAAGCATTAAGACCCTGAAGGATGCGGCCTCGATTATCAAGGAGGCCGCGGTGGGCATAAGGGCCCGAACAATGTCGGAGGAACTAGCCAAACTAGAGGCCGAAAACCGGCGGCTCACAGCACAGCTGGCTGAGGCAAACAGCCGGCCGGCGGCGGCAGCAGTGGCGGCAGCACCCGAATCAATCCGAGAAATGATGGAGGAGATAGCTCGGGCCAGCGTCGTGCAGTTCAGCAATATGCTGAATGCACGACTCGAAGGGCTCGAGTGTCGCCTCCTACCGGAGCCGGCATTGCGGCCGCCGCTGGCGGCTGACAAGAGAAAGGGGGAGTCATCCGAGTCGAAGGCGAAGGCCCCAATACCCCCGACGCCTCCGCCTGCGCCCGCAACCCAGCCCGCAGCCCAGCCCAAAAACAAGGGCAAGGGCAAAGGAAAGGGGAAAGGCAAGGGGAAAGCGACGGAACCGGCACCAGAAAGGGACCCTAGCCCGATGAAGGACGCCCCCCCACCGCCCCAATTGACAGAGCAGTGGAATTTGTGGTGAATAGTGGCTGCTCGGGGTGCAAAGAGCCAAGGGCAGCAGACCCATAGCACCCAGAAGAAGAAGGCGGCGGCGGCGAAGCTGCGCGCGCCGAAAACGGCAGCGGTGAACCTTACGCTGCAGCCGGGCGCGGCTGAGCGGGGAGCTACTTACAACTCAGTATTGCGGGAGGCCCGGACCCGGATCGACAGGGAAAGTCTCGGCATCGAAGAAATGCGCTGCAGGACCACGGTCACAGGCGCCCGCATCCTCGAAATCTTCGGGGATGGGGGTGCTGAGAAGGCGGACTCGCTGGCCAACAAGCTGAGAGAGGTCCTGAGCGCCGAGGTGGTCAGGGTCTCCCGCCCGACCAAAAGAGTGGACGTTCTCGTTTCAGGGCTTGAAGACTCTGTCACCGCCGCAGAGGTGGTGGCGGCTTTCGCTGCGCAGGGGGGTGTCACGTCGACGACATCAGGCCCGGTGTCATCAGCGACCGGGCCACGATGTTGAGACGCCGCGGTGTTCCGGGCGCCTCAGTGCTAGGAGGAGATAGATAGAGGTGGAATTGGGGTGGCTACAAGATTGTGCCTATGCAAGTACTCTTCGTTAGCTAGACGAGAACAACCAGAGATAATGTGGCGGATCGATTCACCCGGACGGTGACATGCCCGACAGATGTCAACCGTGCCATCCTTCACAATTAATCTCCGGTAGTTATTCGTCATGATAACTTCGTCCATAATTGCACATAAAAACCTTCAGTTTCCCCAAAGAGGTCACCGAAAAGCAGCCAGGCTACGGACGCTGATTGGTCTACATCGGACCCATGTAGGGCCCGGAAAAAGCGTCCGTGAAGCTCCTTACTCTGCCATACCTCCCTGCGGTCGTTAGAGTCAAGCACTACAGCCTTGCGCCAGTTCTCATTCGCCAAGGAGAGCGGGGTGAGTCTATTGTCCACTGTTACTACATCTCGATGCATACCCACGTCTGTGTTTAGAAAATATTCCCTGAGATTGCATATCTCGCGGTTGTGGAGGTTTTTTGGCATTTAAAAAGCCTCGGCCGCCACACTTACACGGGATATACAATCTCATGACCGACGATCGTGGGTGATGCATTCGACATGCAGTCAGGAATGTACGGACACGCCTATCCAGGGCGTCAAGTTCTGTTTGAGTCCATTTGAGTATGCCGAAAGAGTACATCAATAACGGCATGACCCAACCGTTGAAGGCGCGCACCTTGTTTCCGCCCGAAAGAAGGCTATTGAGTTCCTTCTCCAGGCGGCCAAAGAAGCGTTCCCTCAACGAATGCTTCATGTCAGTAGTGCTGATACCTAACGCTTCCGACATACCCAAATACTTATGTCATCCATGTAAAGGAGGTGAGATATAACCTGACCACCTCTCTTCCACCGATAGCCTAGTCCTGAATTCTCCAGCAGCATGCTTAGAGGATTCAGGGCCAGGCAAAACCAAAGTGGGCTCAAACTAACGCCCTGAAATATACCTCGCTCGATCCTTACAGGTTCGCTATTCCTCTGGATATTTCGACATCCTGGATAGCGAAGGACTGTGCTCCACTGCCCCATACACGACATCAGGAAGGTGCGTAGAGTTGTATCTATTTTATACAATTCTAGCACCCTCATGAGCCATGTATGAGGCACCGAGTCATAGGCCTTCTTGTAATCTATCCAACATGTCGACAGATCCTTTCGGGAACGCCGAACCTGTTGGCTAATGGCCATATCTAAAAGGAGTAGCTCCTTAGTACCGCGGGACCCGTTCCTACATCCATTCTGAGAGACCGACATGATCGAGTTATCGTCGAAGTGTTTATTAATTTTAACTCTCAAAATGGATGTAAGAACCTAATAGACCGTTAGTAAACATGGTCTATAATTTTTGGGTCAATTGTAGAGCGGTCGGCGGGCTCATTAGTGTCTCTTAATTTCAATTTTCTTTCTTGTTACAGCGTGGCGCATCATATTTTTTTAAAAAGATTCACATTCTTTTTTAGTAAAACTTTTGTCCAATTCGTTCACTAATTCAAAAAACAGGTCTATTATTTAAGTATAAGATTTAAAACATTTTTTTTTCGGTTTATTAGTTTTAGAACCGCCATCCCATGAACACTACGTCAGGAATTGTCTTGTGAATATAACGTCTGCTAATGTGTACGCGTTATTTAATCCACGGCCCTTCTCTTTTCCACACACGGAGGAGCCTTTCTTTTGTCTCCGCTCCAAAACTCCGTATTTTCTAAGTTTCTCTTTAATGTTTGCAGTTCTTGTTAACTCTTTATACATGTAAATAATACTACTTTTACAAGTGTCAATCTGAGTACTTAAGTAAGATAATAAGCACTTTATTCTCGTTTTTTTATGTAATTCATTAAGACAACATGATTCTGTGTTAGTGTTCCAGCTATCGCAATCAAAGTGTCAATTTTATTATTTTGTTCAACATAGCTGTTTGTTCTTTGTTGACTTTTCTTGTGGTGTATAGGTCTACCAGAATCTCATGGCATATTTTTTTTTTTTTTAATTGTGATTTTCAAATGGCAATTTCAATTGTCACCTGTCAAATCAAAGTACTTGATGTGTCAACCGCTGCTGAAATTTTTTGATATTAACTTGAAAATTTGTTATTTTTGTGAAAATGTCGAAAAACCCACTTCGATCTCAAGCGAGACATATTGTGTTCAATGTGTATCATAAAATAAGGGAAGAAGAAGGCGTAAATCAAACTCAATCTTTGATTTTAAGGTGCGTCGTAGAGTGGACCGGTAAGTTGGACTGACTTGTTTTGATAATTTTAGTTTATTTTATATTTTTCTTACGTAACTTTTATTTCTTTCCATTACTATTATATGGTAAATCGTAGGTCAGGGCACATCGAATGATGGCCGGAAGGAAATGGCAACAGTAACTGTTACTAATTCTTCGACAAGATATTGATTTTAACGGAGATTGAGAATCTTTGACGCAAGAAAAATATTAAGTAATAATCTGCGGCCTGCAGTGGGACGTGTATAAGACGGGAGTTTTTGGCGGGATTTTGTCGAGTGAAGTTCAGTGCCTGTTAATATTATTTGCAAATTCATTCCTAGTGGATATTGTGATATATTATTGGTGTAGTTTTGTGTCTCAACTGTCTACGCAACTGGATAATTTGTAAAATCATTGACAGAAGGGGCATTAAAGACACATTACTGGGAAGACTGACTCGATACAATTTGCTGCCAAATACTCCAAAAAACATAAGAATCTGTTACATCCGCATTCTAATGCATACTAAAGAATAAATATAAGATCCAAAACTCTTTCCAGACATGGCTAAAAGGTCCTAGCAACCAGGCCATAAAACTTACATAAAAAAAAGTATATATAGACTGATGATGATGAATGACTCTATGTAACATGATACATTTTATTATTTTTTACAGACTTTATACATAAAGAGATTGGTTTTGAATATGTTAAATGCCAATGAAAAAGAACCATTTTGATGGAGAGAGATGACATAAAACTACAAAGATACAAGTTTTTGAAATGCCAGTGGAGTTCATGGAATAGTATTCTAGTTTTCTAGTTCTGAATGAGGTTTTAAGTTATTAGTATGATTTAAATGATATATAATAAATTAGTACATAAATTAATATTCAATTGATTTATTTTTCCTATGATAAGAACCCAATGTATAACAACATTATACATACACATACCTATAATACTCACAGTGGATCTTTGTGTCTCTGAATTGGTTGCAAGACCCCGCGCAGTAGCTATTTTTGTATCAATGTTGAAGGTGAAGATAGCATTGTGTAACTGTCTCTTTCACTCGCTTAAGTATGTCACATCGTCCTATCTCGCTTACTCTATGCAGTATACTCGATGACAAACTGTTTCTTACGCAATGGTAGCCAGGACCAAGTTCAAAGACACAAAGATCCGCTGTGACTACTATAATATGGGTACCTCATGTTCATTAATACTAAAGACATAAATAAAAATTAAACAGTATCAAGATCGTTTAATCCAATTTCCCCAGTATTGCACACAACAATTTTTTATTTCCAAATTTGCCATGAGATTCCGGTAGACCTATACCTATTACATAAACTGCTTCTCTTACGCTGTCAGATTTTGGCTCAGAGAGTTCGGCAATGGTCAAATTAGTGATCACATCTTCCCAACATAACCAGGTGTTGAATTTGTGTGCAAAGGGCCTGGTAAACATGTTACATAAATTAAGGATTCATTGACGCTTTTGGATTGAGTTTCTTCTCTTATCTTGTCATATTCCTAAAATAAGAAAAAGTGTTTTAGAACCAAAGAAAAATCTGAAAACGAAAAGTTGAGTAATGTTTGGTAAATGAAATAATTAAGGTACTTAATAAAGTTCAAAAAATAATTTTGGCTATTAAATTAATAACTAACTTTTAATGAAAATACCTACATGAACTGAGGAGTCATGGATGCTTGTGGATTGATTCTTTGAGTAGGAATCTTGTCATATTCCTAAAATAAAATAATACACTTTACAAGCGATGGACATCTCCGGGGGGGCTCGGCTGTCCCCGCAGTCTCCGGACTAGTGCCCCAACGATGGCGTCCTTTCAGTGCGTGTCTGTAAGTTAGTAGCGTGGAACCTCATCTCACTTCCTTCTCTCCTTACACTTTTTTACAAAATGGCAAGTACGAAAAAGAAAACTGGAGTAAAACAGCGGCTGCACCCCCTCCCCCACAAAGTGCACCTCACTCATATTAGAGGTCTGCACTCCAATCCCAACTCCACCATCCACCATTACCTGGAGACTGAAAAGCCAGCACTGTTTTTCCTTACGGAGACGCAGATAGGAAGGCCGTCAGACGTGTCGTACTTATCCTACCCAGGTGAAGTGTAATAATATAATATGTATGCTTCTTTACTTTAGTTAGTAAGTACACTCCTTTATAACTGTTCATGTATGCTGATCTTGCACTATACTTCATATGCGCACATTTTATAATTATTCATGCTTTCAATATATAGCACTTAACAGCTGTGGTTGTTTCCTTGAAACCACCCTTTAGGAACCTCAACATGACATGGCGACCCTGCCACGGGACTCTGCCAAGGGGATTGTTAGTAGTGTGATTAGAGTTTCAGTTTTCCTGCATCTTATTTGAGCATAATAGTATAATGTGTCGGTCAACTGTGGAAAAAAAAGAAAGAGGTTTTCTTCAGCCAACTTAAGGCAACAATGACGCCACGTTGTAAGAAATCGGAGGCCACGTGGAACGGCTTAGCATTGTGACCTACATTGTTCTGGCCATTATGGGAATCTTAGCAGCTTATGTTGACCTACGGATGTACAGGAGCTGCCACCGCACATGGATCCAGCAGGAAATTGGGATGAGTACCATGCAGAGAATAAGATCATCCACCAGAGGGCGCACAGAAGGTACCGAGAATCAGTAATAATCCTGTGATTAATGAAAGTGTTGTATTTTTCCATGTTTTTGTAAAAATATCAGTGAGTGAAAAAATTACGCGGTATCATATTTCATAACGTAAAAACTTAAAGGTGCTAAAATCGGTTATCAACCTTTAGCAGATTTTTTGTGCGGGCGTTGAATGCTGAGGTCCATTCTTCCAGCGAAGAATCTGCCTCTCAAAATTATTTTCACTTTTATTATTTAATGAAGTCCCATACGTGGTGGCGTTTGAGCCTTTGCATGGTAATTGGTTCGCTGAGAGCTATGGCTAAGGCGTTGGTGTGTGATGTTATTCGTTTCTTGTATGTCTGTATTCTGTGTTCTATTTCCTATTTAATTGTTTTTATTTGTAGATGCTCATGTATTTCTAAGGTCTTCATAAACCATGGAGCATTTGATATTATTTTGAAAGCCTTGTTTTGAAATCGCTGGAGAATCTCCACATTTGAATTTCTCGCAGAGCCCCACAGCTCGACGCCATATGTCCAGACAGGCTTTAATACTGCCTTGTAAATGAGTACTTTGTTCTCCAGTGACACTTGTGATGATCTTCCTAAGAGCCAGTTCAGTTTTCGGAGCAGGATGTTTAGCTAGTCCCATTCTATGTGGTGTCTCCACGTTTGTTTCCTGTCGAGTTGTAGGCCGAGAGTACTTGGCTAAAGTAAAATGAGTGCTTCTCCAAGGCCATTTTTATCTGTTAAGACGTTTTAGATCATTTCGCGTCAAAAATTTATCGATAATAATAATAATAATTAGTGTAGGACGGAGGAGGGAGTGGAGGACGGTCCGTCACTATCCAGGATGTCGACAGATTCAGGAAAACAGCGAACCTATAAGGATCGAGCGCGGCATATTTCAGGGCGACAGTCTGAGTCCTCTGTGGTTTTGTTTAGCCCTGAACCCTCTCAGTACACTGCTGGAGGGTTCGGGCCTGGGCTATCGGTTGAGAAGAGGTGGTCAGGTCCTATCACACCTCCTTTACATAAATGATCTGAAGCTCTTTGCCCCCAACAACTTGCAACTGATGCAGCTACTGAAGGTAACAGAAACCTTCAGTGACGCCATCAGGATGGAATTTGGTGTGGACAAATGTGCAGCCATGCATGTAAAGCGAGGGGAGATTATGGAATCCGTGGGAATACAACTCTCGGATTCCATACACCTTCGATCCCTTTCCTCAACCGAAACTTACAAGTATTTGGGTATGTCGGAAGCACTAGGCGTCATTGCTACTGAAGTGAAACAATCGTTGAAGGAGCGCTTCTTTGGCCGCCTGAAAAAAGTACTAAATAGTCTTTTAACAGGTGGGAACAAGGTGCACGCCTTCAACGGCTGGGTCATGCCGGTCTTGATGTACTCTTTCGGCATACTCAAATGGACTCAGACAGAACTTGACGCCCTGGATAGGAGAATCCGCACATTGCTTACCGCAAATCGTATGCATCACCCACGATCATCGGTTATGAGACTGTATATCCCGCGGAAGTGCGGAGGTCGTGGCTTTTTAAATGCTAAAACCCTGCACAACCGCGAGGTATGCAGTCTTAGGGAATATTTCCAGGCTGCCGACGTGGGTATGCATCGAGATGTGTTAGCGGTGGACAAGGGCCTTACCCCGCTCTCCTTGGCTAACGAAAACTGGCGCAAACCTATAGTATTAGATACTAATGACCGCAGGGAGGTATGGCAGAGCAAGGAACTTCACGGACGCTTCTACCGGGTCCTATATGGGCCCGATGTAGATCTTTTAGCGTCCGTGGCCTGGCTGCGATTTGGTGACCTTTTCGGGGAAACCGAAGGTTTTGTCTTTGCGATTATGGACGAAGTTATGATGACGAACAACTACCGGAAATACATTGTGAAGGACGGCACAGTTGACATCTGTCGGGCATGTCACCGGCCGGGAGAATCAATCCGACACATTATTTCCGGTTGTTCTAGTCTGGCTAACGGAGACTATTTGCATAGACACAACCTTGTAGCCAGGATTATCCACCAGCAACTTGCTCTTAAATACAATCTTGTGGAATCGGAAGTGCCTTACTTAAGTAGTATGTGCCCGACCCAGTTCTCGAAAATGGCAATGTCACGTTGTATTGGGATCGGTCTATCATCACTGACAGGACTATTGTTGCCAATAAGCCTGACATAGTGGTGATAGACCGATTAGAGTGTCGCGCAATGATTGTTGATATAGCGGTCCCCCATGACGAGAACCTCGTGAAGGCTGAGAGAGATAAGAAAAGTAAGTATCTTGATCTAGCTCGCGAGGTTGTCGACATGTGGGATGTGAATACAGCAGTCATTGTGCCGATAGTTGTGACGGCCAATGGCATAATAGCTAAGAGTCTCGATGAACATCTGAGGAGGCTCTCGTTGGGCAGCTGGATCAAGGGCGTGATCCAGAAAGCGGTACTCCTGGACAAGGCGCGTATCGTTAGGAGGTTCCTCTCTCAGCAGCCTTAACCACCGGTAGCTTGGACCTTGTTCCCGATACCGGTGGGCTACTAATTTTTATATTTTTAAATGTTTTTTTATTTTATTTTTATAAGCTAATATTTAAAAATGTAAAAACTATGCATAATGATTAAATAAACGAAATAATAATTAGAAACACTGTTGGCAACCCTAAAATGTCAACATGACAAAAAAAAATTCTGCACTTTTTATTTTATTTACAAATTCATAAAACCATCAAACTAAGAAAACATATACGGCAAAAGAAACCAGTTTTAAAATACCCATATATAATATACAGTTTAATGAATCCACAACAAATACAATAAAATATCAGAAAATTACAAGAAACCAGTTGACGTCGTCACTGACACACGTCAACCAACCAATATTTACAATGGAAAAGTGTAAGGGAAGAGTTAAATAATGTTGACGAGAGCAGCTGCCTATCGCGCACGCCATCCACCCCCGGACTCGTCGATCAGCTCCGCCTCGCCGCCGCCGGACCTCGGATCACCAGTATCATCGGCGGCTGCAGTTGCGTCGAGCTCGAGCGACGAGTATTTTTCCCCGCCGACGTCGCCAACACCTGTACGTCGGCAGGGGAGAGGCCGGCCACCGAGGAGCTTGGGATCTAGGGGCCAACCGGCCCCGAGCCGGGTTCCCGCTGCCGGTGGTTGTGTGCAGCGCATGAGATGGACTCAAGGTATGAAAGAGAACGTCATGCGCGCATATTACGGGTCTACAGAGGGGGGAACTAACCTCACTGCGTACCGTGTTAGGATGCTGTCTCTGTTTCGGGACCTGGAACCAACTGTTAACGTCTCGGCCCAACGGTTGTCGGATCAGGTGCGGGTCATCCAACGTAACCATAGGTTGGACGACACCGCACTTGATAGGCTGCGCTCAGAAGTGCTGAGCAACCAAATCGTCTCAACTCCGATACAGACCGCGGCACCGCCAGCCACAATTGTAGTCCCGCCGCGGTCCAATCATGTTAATGAAGAGGCAGATGATAGGGTTGTTACAGTAAGTAGCCAGTGCAACGAAAGATTGAGGAGCGCACTGGAGGATGCGCTTCGCGAGTATAGGTCCACTCCATCTGAACTTAGGCCACGGTTGCCTATGCACAAAAAGAATAGGGAACTGGTGTGTGCCTTGGACTCGCTGCTTAAGAACACCTTTGAGAGCAGTGAGAACCTCGTTGATACGCACTCAATCCTGTATTGCGGGGCTGTTGCGGCATGACGTTTAGCCAACATTAAGTTTCCAAACGAGGCTATTCGACCTAAGCCTACATTGATGGGGCCAGGGTACTCATTGGCAAACTATACTGTTTCAGGGAGGGCAATACACGACCACGTGTGATGCGCTTCGTGAGGCGGGCGTTTTCGGGGACTGGTATTAGTCCCCGAGAATACATATCCCGTGTCACGGAGCGCATCGACTTCCTGAAACAGAAAGTTTGTGCATGGGCAAACCGTATTCGGCGGTATAAGCGACGGGTTGACCGATACTCGCAGAATCGCATGTTCCACAGCGATGAGAGGTGGGTATACAGAGCTTGGGAGCGACCTGAACAAAATGTGTCGGACGTGTGCCGCCCGTATGATGTCGCCACAAGTACATTCGGGCGAAGCATCTGGTCGGTGCCCGTCTGCCACACTGAGGGTGGCTGGATGCGTGATGTCGAGCGCGTGTGTGTAGCTAGGAAAAAGTAGCCATCAGTCCATCTGATGTAGCCAAAGCAGTTCGTCCGCTACCGAACTGGAAGTTTCCGGGACCGGGCGGACTGCATAAATTCTGGCTAAAATGGTATAGCAGCTCACACGCGTTTCTGGCATCTCAATTCCAGTTATGTTTAGAGTCTGGGTCGCTGCCGCAGTTTTTAACAACAGGCGTTACCCACCTGCTCCATAAGACAGGTAGTCCCGCGAAACCGAAGAATTATAGACCAATTACATGCTTATCAATGGTCTATAAACTTCTTACATCCATCCTGAGAGCAAACATTGATAAACATATTGAAGGTAACTCAATAATGTCTACCTCTCAGAATGGATGTAGGAATGGGTCCCGCGGAACTAAGGAGCTACTTCTCATTGACATGGCCATAAACCAGCAGGTTCGTCGATCCCGCAAGGATCTGTCGACATGCTGGATAGACTACAAGAAGGCCTACGACTCTGTGCCACATACATGGCTCATAAGGGTGCTGGAGTTGTACAAAATAGATGAAACTATATGCACCTTCCTTGAGTCGTGTATGGGGCAATGGAAGACAGTCCTTCGTTATCCAGGATGTCGACCGATTCAGGGTGATGATGAGCCTGTATGGATTAAGCGGGGTATATTTCAGGGTGACAGTTTGAGTCCACTTTGGTTCTGCTTAGCCCTGAATCCTCTAAGTACACTGCTGGAGAATTCAGGACTAGGCTATCGGTTGAGAAGAGGTGGTCAGGTCATATCTCACCTCCTTTACATGGATGATCTGAAACTCTTTACCCCCAACAAATTCCAACTGACGGAGCTACTGAAGGTAACTGAAACCTTCAGTAACTCCATCAGGATGGAATTTGGTGTGGACAAATGTGCAGTCATGCATGTAAAGCAAGGGGAGATTATGGAATCCGAGGGAATTCAACTCTCTGATTCCATACACCTTAGACACCTCTCCTCGACTGAAACTTACAAGTATTTGGGTATGTCGGAAGCGTTGGGGATCAACAGTACTGACATGAAGCAACTGCTGAAGGAGCGTTTCTTTGGCCGCCTGAAAAAGGTATTAAATAGCCTTTTGTCAGGCGGAAATAAGGTGCGCGCCGTCAACAGTTGGGTCATGCCGGTTTTGATGTATTCTTTCGGCATACTCAAATGGACTCAGACCGAGCTCGACGCCCTCGATAGGAGGGTCCGGACACTGCTGACCGCAAACCGGATGCATCACCCACGATCATCGGTGATGAGACTGTACATCCCGCGGAAGTGTGGGGGTCGATGCTTTTTAAACGCCAAGACTCTTCACAACCGCGAGATGTGCAGCCTCAGAGAATACTTTTTGAAAGCTGAAGTGGGTATGCACCGGGATGTGGTCACAGTGGACAAGGGACTCACCCCGTTGTCCATGGCTAAAGAGAACTGGCGCAAACCTGTAATGCTAACGACTGATGAACGTGTTAGCATTGGAAGTACGGGTGACTTCATTTAATCATGATCATTCACTTTTAAGCACATGCAAAATACAAACTGTCATATTTATTAAGATCTACCGACAAATGTCTAAGTACCTACCTAAATTATTATTGTGTTGTCAAATACCTACAATTATTAGAGTATCCACCTGAGTAAATATTGTTGTGAAAACAGGAAATAACTCGAAATTTACATTTAAGCCACAGTGATGAAGTTCCTATAAAGTATTACGTAATTTGTAATGATTATTGCGATGTATCCTGGATTTTATATTGCTATTTTAGTATTATAAGTCCTTTGAGACAATTAGTCCAAGACTGTCGGTTAGTATCAATATTCTTTCGAATATTGATTAAGAATAACTAAATAGACGATATTAAATTCCTTAATTCTCTTGATAAGTTTTAAAAAGGTTTAATTACTCAAGAATTCATTATTACTGATTTTGAGATTATTTATAGAAATATAGAAAATGGTGGGGACTTTTGACAGGTCGACTCATTATTATAAATAGTGTTTAATTTGTAAGTTGACTAGCACTTTGTTGTGAAATATGGACTACACAAGCTTCACGTAAGTTATTTGATATTATAACTTGATTATTGCTAATGGTTGTGTTGAAACTATCTGTATCATATTATGGCCTTTATTCCTAATGATGTAAAATTTATTTATTTAAGGGCTAGTCATGTTATTTGCCTTACCCTTGTTGTTTTGATTATGTAACATTGTGAAATGCTACAAGATTTACATATAATAGTAATTATAGAATTATATCTATATTGTAATAAACAATATTTATATTATGATTGTAAAATATATCTAAAAATACTTTTACAAACATAGTTGCTTCCGTGAAGTTTCTTGCCTTTCTTCTTCACGAGAACTAGGTTTAGCGAACGGGCGGTAAGCTCTCTGAGCCTCAATATTTATTATTTGACAAGCCTAATTGAAATAAATACCTGGTCTTGTCTTTTTGTGTTTTTCTTCATAAAACTTTCCCTAATACACCACATATATAGGAACTCTGATACACAGTAAATAACCATCTTGACATATATCAATACTTTTATATGGAGTTCCTTCATTTTTCTAACATCAGAAGTGGGATTCGGCTCTAGCTTACACAAGATTTGTAATGAATTTAATTTTGTCATTTTCATAAACAATGTGTCTACGAGTCGCCAACTCCACTCGCACCAAAACGATATCCTCGCGATGCCGCCCCAGCCAACGGCACTGCGAGCGGCCTAGATGCGGATCTAGAAGCAGTACGACATGGATCTGCAAACTGTGGTCTGAGCATCGGATTCTAACTATGGACATCTAGCTGATAGCTGCAGCACGAAACGGTTAAGAGTGGTAAGGCCTTCAGAGGCTTAGTTTTTATTTACTGTTGGACACCTTTGGTGTTATAAAGATATTTTATTTATCAGAAATTTGTCTAGAATTTTTTATGGAAATTTTTATCGTAGGGTATTTTTGCAAAAATGTACCCGACTTTTTACCAATATTCTCAAATTTACAAGAAACTCTCTACTCTTTTTTTCTCATGGCTATTTTTTGAGTAAAACTAAAAAGGAATCGTATTTATGGCAAAAACTCTTGAGCAGTTATTTTCAAGAAAAGTCTATATTAATTAATAAAATAGATTTTCTAATCTTCAGAAATATTAAAATGAACAATCCAATTAATATTTTCATGCCTTCCGTTTCTTGATCAGAAAATAAATTTAAGTAACTAGTTTTATGGCTATTAGGAATTGGCTAATTAGTCGCCACTAACTTTAGTGTAGGTACCCACATAATTTTTTTGTTTGAAACATAAAGATTAACTGACAAGAACATCAGTATGTAAAAGTCAAGGGATTTGTTTGTCTGTGACCACACAGCTAACATAGTTCGGTTCTATCGGGACAGCTACATAAGTAACTTCTTATAAATTGAGTCATGAATATAAAAAAATAGAGTACTAACAAATTAAAAGTACATTTTTGAATAATAAAAACCATGTGGGTATAACTTACGGAGTAGTTTGTTTAAAAAAATGAGATGGCAGGAGAAAGACAGAGGGGGTATAATAATGCCAGGCCGTACCATCGGCATGGTACAGTAGAAAAAATATTTTTATCGTTAGTGGTACCTGTTGAGATTATTTTGGTTTTATTTCTAGTAAATATTGGCATTTTATTGAAAACTAATTATAAAAAGAATATCCAGTGCTCACAAGTATGTGATTTGAAAAGTTTGGTAAAGATAAATGTCAAAATTAATAGTTGGTTCTTTTTTTGTAACCGGGGAGATTGATTTGAGTTAGTTAAATAAAATACAGTCAAAACAAGTCGAGACGGGCCTCTGAATCTTAATGATCAAGCAACGATCTGCGACCTCTGAGTTTGACACTCGAAACAAGTCGAGACGGGCCTCTGAATCTTTATGATCAAGCAAGAAAAGAGTTGGTTGGTGGAACTCTGATACACAGTAAATAACCATCTTGACATATATCAATACTTTTATATGGAGTTCCTTCATTTTTCTAACAAACGCAAAGAGGTTTGGCAAGGCAAGGAGCTACACGGGCGCTTCTATCGGGCTCTCCATGGGCCCGATGTAGATTTCCCAGCATCCGTATCCTGGCTACGTTTTGGCGACCTTTTCGGGGAAACTGAAGGTTTTGTCTGTGCAATTATGGACGAAGTTATCCTGACGAATAACTACCGGAGACATATAATGAAGGACGGGACGGTTGACATATGTCGGGCATGCCATCGTCCGGGAGAATCCATCAGGCATATTGTCTCTGGTTGTTCTCGTCTGGCTAACGGCGAGTACTTACACAGGCATAACCAAGTGGCCAGGATTATTCACCAGCAACTTGCTTTGAAGTACAATCTAGTGGAATCGGAGGTCCCGTATTACAAGTATGTGCCCGACCCAGTTCTCGAAAATGACCATGTCACGTTGTACTGGGATCGGTCTATCATCACTGATAGGACTAATGTTGCCAATAAGCCAGATATAGTGGTGATAGACCGATTAGCGCGCCGCAAAATGATAATCGATGTCACGATCCCGCATGACGAGAACCTCGTGAAAGCTGAGAAAGAAAAACAAATCAAGTATCTCGACTTAGCACACGAGGTTGTCGACATGTGGAATGTGGACTCGGCGATCATTGTGCCGATTGTCGTTACGGCCAACGGCCTGATGGCCAAGAGCCTCGACGACCATCTGTCGAGGCTGTCATTGGGCGGTTGGATCAAGGGTCTGATACAGAAGACAGTACTCCTCGATACGGCTCGCATTGTGAGGAGGTTCCTGTCTCTGGAGCCCTTACCACCGTTAGCTTGGACCCTGTTCCCGATACCGGTTGGCCTCTATTTTTTATATTTTTAAATGTTTCGAAGTTTTTTTTTTAAATATTTAAAAATGTAATATAATAAGAAAAAAGATAAATAAAAATAAATAATAATAATAAAACGGCTGAGTCATGCCGGTCTTGATGTATTCTTTCGGCATACTCAAATGGACTCAGACAGAACTTGACGCCCTGGATAGGAGAGTCCGCACATTGCTTACCGCAAATCGTATGCATCACCCACGATCATCGGTTATGAGACTGTATATCCCGCGGAAGTGCGGTGGTCGTGGCTTTTTAAATGCTAAGACCCTGCACAACCGCGAGGCATGCAGTCTTAGGGAATACTTCAAGGCCGTTGACGTGGGTATGCATTGAGATGTGGTAGCGGTGGACAAGGGCCTTACCCCGCTCTCCTTGGCTAACGAGAACTGGCGCAAACCTATAGTACTAGATACTAATGACCGCAGGGAGGTATGGCAGAAAAAGGAGCTTCACGGACGCTTCTACCGGGTCCTACATGGGCCCGATATAGATCTTTTAGCGTCCGTGGCCTGGCTGCGATTTGGTGACCTTTTCGGGGAAACCGAAGGTTTTGTCTTTGCGATTATGGACGAAGTTATGATGACGAACAACTACCGGAAATACATTGTGAAGGACGGCACAGTTGACATCTGTCGGGCATGCCCGACCCAGTTCTCGAAAATGGCAATGTCACATTGTATTGGGATCGGTCTATCATCACTGACAGGACTATTGTTGCCAATAAGCCTGACATAGTGGTGATAGACCGACTAGAGCGTCGCGCAATGATTGTTGATATAGCGGTCCCCCATGACGAGAACCTCGTGAAGGCTGAGAGAGATAAGAAAAGCAAGTATCTTGATCTGGCTCGCGAGGTTCGACAACCTCGCGAGCCAGATCAAGATACTTGCTTTTCTTATCTCTCTCAGCTGTATTCACATCCCACATGTCGACACATGTGGGATGTGAATACAGCGGTCATTGTGCCGATAGTCGTGACGGCCAATGGCATAATAGCCAAGAGCCTCGACGAACATCTGAGGAGGCTCTCGTTGGGCAGCTGGATCAAGGGCTTGATCCAGAAAGCGGTACTCCTGGACACCGCGCGTATCGTTAGGAGGTTCCTCTGTCAGGAGCCCTGACCACCGGTAGCTTGGACCCTGTTCCCGATACCGGTGGGCTACTATTTTTGTATTTTTAAATGTTTTTTTATTTTATTTTTTATAGAATAATATTTAAAAATGTAAAAATATGTATATATAATATGAATAAATGGAATAATAATAATAAAATAATAATCGTTTATTTTCAGGCGTCGAAGGCCTATAGCATGTTAGTAAAACTTAAACAACTATGTTAGTAGTAACACTTAAGCACACATGAAAACACAGACAAACACAGCCCCCACTTAGAGGAAGATTTGTCAAGTCCCATGTCTGACATGTAGCTTGACAAACCTATCCATTGTAGGCCCTTCTACCCTGTCTGAAAAGACCTTCAGAACGCTATTGCTGCTCCCCCTCACTCTGCGCAACACTGATGCCACTTTTTTGCGCATGATTGCGAAATAATCGTCCGTATGCGCATCAGCGAACATCCCTGACGCACTACAGTACGGCGGAAGCCTCAACAGCGCCCTGAAGGCATTATTGTATTGAATGCGCAGTGCGCTGTCTGCTTTTTGGGTATGATTAGCCCACAGACCGCTGGTGTAGAATATTTGACAAAACGCCTTAAAAACTGTTATTTTAACCGGTACTGAACAACCAGCAGAGTTCCGTATGGTGTCGGACGTAAAGAATCTCACCATCCCATATCTTCCCGTGGGTGTCGTAAGAGGCGACTAAGGGATACACCAGAGAATAGGCAGCAGCGTTCTCTGTGCTCTTCAACAACAAACTGCGATCGCCAACCCGCCTGCCAAGCGTGGCGATTAAGGCTAACCCCCCCAAACCAAATGAATAGCTTAAAGAAAAAACGGCCCCGAGTGCCCGGCAGCCCGTCTACCATCGACTACGGTAGCGGTCGAGGCGATGGCGTGGCAAGGGGTGCGAAGAATCCCCGGAGTGAACCCGGTTACCCCAATAGACACCGACGACTGGCCCTGGCAACATACAACACGCGAACACTCCGGACCGACGAGAAGATAGCCGAACTCGAGGAAGAATTGAGCAGGTTGCGATGGAGTATTATAGGGCTATCTGAAGTCCGAAGAGAGGGGGAGGACTCGATAATCCTCAAATCCGGTAACCTGCTCTATTTCCGAGAGGGTGACCGGCAGTCCCAGGGTGGTGTCGGGTTTATCGTCCACAGGTCCCTTGTGAACAACGTGGTGAAGATCGAGAGTGTGTCGACCAGGTACCTTATACTCAGAATATCCTCGAGATATTCGCTGAAGGTCATACAGGTCTACGCACCGATCTCGGCACACCCCGACGACGAGGTTGAGACCATGTATGAGGATATCTCTATAGCCATGCATGGTTTCAAAACTCACTTCACCGTTGTCATGGGGGACTTCAACGCGAAACTGGGCAAACGAGACGAGGATGAGCTGCAAGTGGGGCAATTTGGAGTTGGACGTCGGAACCACCGGGGTCACCTACTAGCCAGTTTTATGGAGAAGGAGGGCCTCTACATGATGAACTTCTTCTTCAGAAAGAGTGAGCATAGGAAGTGGACCTGGCAAAGCCCCGATGGTGCAACAAAAAACGAGATCGACTTCATCATGTCAACCAAGAAGCAAATGTTCAATGATGTCTCTGTGATCAATTCGGTGAAAACCGGGAGCGATCACCGAATGGTAAGAGGCACATTGAACATTAATATCAAACTTGAAAGGTCTCGACTGATGAAGTCAACGCTCCGTCCAGCACAGATCCAGATCCAAAACCCCGAGAGCTTTCAGCTCGAACTCCAGAATCGTTTCGAGTGCCTAGGGAGCTCCGAGGACGAATACAGCGACGGGTTCGTGGAAGCTCCATACGGTCGGGTCTAAGTTTTTCAAGACCCGCCGTACAGATATAAACAAAAAGATCTCTGATCCTACTCTCAAGCTTATGAAGGAGAGGCGTGAGATGATCCTGCAGTCTTCAGACGATGCGTTGAAATACCGGCAGCTTAATGGACGGATCTCAAAGTCCTTGAAAAGCGACCTCCGCCGCTATAATACTGAGCGTATTAAAGACGCAATTGAGCGGAATAAGGGCTCCAAGGTCTTTGCAAGAGATCTGTCTATTGGGCAGAGCCAGCTCACGAAACTGAAGACCGACGATGGCAGGATCATATCCGCCAAACCGGAGCTTCTGAGGGAGATCGAGAAATTCTATGGGCAGTTGTACACGTCAACCAGTAAACCCGTCGCGAATCTAGTAAAAGACCCTAGAGCTAGATTGACCCGTCACTATACCGAAGACATACCGGAAGTCAGCCTGTACGAGATTAGGATGGCTCTTAAACAGCTTAAGAACAACAAGGCACCGGGTGATGACGGCATTACGGCCGAACTCCTGAAGGCGGGTGGAAAACCAATACTTAAGGCCCTTCAGAAGCTGTTTAGTGCCGTCATACTCGAGGGGAAAACGCCACAGGCATGGTGCAGGGGTGTGGTGGTACTCTTTTTCAAGAAGGGTGACAATGCCCTATTGAAGAACTATAGGCCCATCTCACTTCTTAGCCATGTCTACAAGCTGTTCTCAAGAGTCATCACGAATCGTCTCGCGCGCAGGTTTGACGATTTCCAGCCTCCCGAACAAGCCGGATTCCGAAAAGGCTTTAGCACCGTAGACCACATACATACGCTGCGGCAGGTTATACAGAAGACCGAAGAGTATAACCTGCCTCTCTGTTTAGCGTTTGTGGACTACGAGAAAGCCTTCGATTCAATCGAGACTTGGGCTGTACTGCAGTCTCTCCAACGGTGCCAAATCGACTACCGGTACATCGAGGTGTTGAAGTGTTTGTACAAAAACGCCACCATGTCAGTACAACTTCAGGATCAGGCCTCGGAACCTATCTTTCTGCAGCGAGGTGTGAGACAGGGAGACGTCATATCTCCGAAACTGTTCACCGCTGCACTGCCTAGCGAGCATGGGCGTACCCAAGACATTTGTGAGAAGACATGATAAATTATGTCATGTCTTACAATTTGTCTTAAATGCTAGCACGGGTCAAACTTGTGACATATTTTAAAGGCGCAACATGCCTTTCTTGTTGCTGCCCGGTGAGCACGGCCTACTGTGACATGGCTTGAGTCACACATTTCATCGCAGTTTGGGCGATAACACCATTTTGTCCTAAATAATAGCACCGGCGGCGTGAGAAAATTTCCTGACGTTTGTTTGGGACTCATCGGGTCTTAATTGCTAATACGGGCGCACCCATTTTGTCACAAATGTCACATTTTGACCGATGATTTAGAAAAATGTATCACTTTCGTTCGGAGGTGGTGATAAAATTTTGTAGTTGAAAAAAAATATTTGCCTTCTAATTACTGCACCAAATGGCAATAAATTCATTTTGTGTGTATTAGTTTAGTTTAGTTTATTTATTTATTTATAACATAAGGCACATTTTACAATAAAATATCTTAAACATATAAAATAAGACAGTTCAGTGTATGGTGATCAATGCTTATTAATTAATTGAAATGTTACAGGATTATTAATTAATTTTATATTATTACTTTCTCATAATTGTATTTTTTTTTATTGTTGTTCTTATTTTTATTTTGTTTTTTTTTATAATTATTTTCTTTTATACCATATTCTTCTTACTTTCTAAATTTTTAAATGTTTCTTAAATAAAATCCCCAAAAAACATTTAAAATATATAAAATAGGGGCCCACCGGTATTGGTCCAAGCATTTATATTTTTTAGTAATTATTAAAATTTTCACAATAATTATATATGTCACGTCGAAGTACCTATGAATCGTAGGATCGCCATATTTAACCCCAATGTCTAGAGGCAATTCCTTTATTCTTGACTGGAGCGGGTTACTTCAATAACACACAACACTGGATTGAAACTCAAGAGTGTTTATTTGATTTAGTTACAGGCACTTTGAGTTTTCAAATGAACTTGAAGCTAAAACCACATCGTGTGGCTTGCTAGATCGCAAAGCCCTTGTCGATCGCTGGAGGAGATCTAGCAAGAAACTCCAGGATACTCTTTTAAATGTTTTTATAGATTACACAATCACTTTATGACAATTAATTAGGTTTTCAAACATCTATTCGATTACATTTATTAATCAGTTCTTATTTTTCACACATAGTCCGCGCGATGCGCGTTCTAAGTGGGCGGAACTTCCATATTGTTTTTGTTTAGTCACTAATTACTTGGATAGTTGAGTAAAGTTAGCAAACAATACTAAAATGCTGATCAGTTAATTATTTTAACATTAAACAACCTCAATACTCACAAATATAAAGTGGTTTGTAGTTTATTATTGAAATAGTCATCTAATAACAAAACTATTCAAGTTTCCGGTGATCTAACAATCTTACTAATTAGAAAGTTTCTCATTATTACATAGCTGTATAAAATAGTCTTATGACTTCTTAGTATTTAATCATTTACTCAAATTTGTTTAGTTCTCGTATTAAATTATTAAATCTGGTTATTGGTCATAGAAATTATAACATCCGCCATTGTTTGACAACTTTATCTGAATAACATAATCAAACACATTTACTTAGTCAAATGTGCAATAGTTAAAATGAGAACAAATCCAAAAGTCCTACAATAAGTGTTCCTGTTTAATTTAAACATCTCGTATTAATTAAACATTGAAATTAGCATACGAATTATGAATCAATACTGATTCCACAGTGAGCCAATAGATGGCGCTGAACTCAAAACCCAACTTAAATAGACATAGACACTTAAAACGATTAATTAGGATAATAAATTAGCAAATTCACGCCTACGCGGCGACACGGCCATAGCCTAGCAACCTAACCTAGCTGCGGGCTCTGCAGCTTGAGGTGTCCTCAGTCTCGTGTCCTCAGTCTCGTGTCCTCAGTCTCGTGTCCTCAGTCTCGTGTCCTCAGTCTCTGTGTTTCTTGGTTGTTATCTGTAATAGCGGAGAAATATTTGTCGGCAGATTATTGTTGTTTATCATCCTACAGTATTAATTAAGTTTAGGATCTGATAACAACTGGTTTTATTTATCATTGACAGCTTGTAATAAATCTAAACTGAGTTTGCCTTATTTTTGAAATATTGAATGTATTTTTACACCCACAGCTATATGCTTTAGGTATTCTACTTGCTATATGGTAAATACCAATGTTGTTAGGGAACAACTAACTGCTACATGTCATGTCAATGAAGGCATACAATTTCTATTTCAGGTTTTTGACATTGAATAATCAGTTGCTAGCTTACTAGTCCAATTTGAATCTTGTTTGCAGAATGTTATTGTTTGTATTATCTTACAATATTCATTGATTTGTAATAGGTAAAAGTCAGTTTAAGTTATCAATTTATCACTGAATACTTATGAAATTAGGTAACTATTAAGTTTATCTCAAATTAAAATATTTGATGCATTAATGAGCACATACCTACTTATAAGAAGGCTTACATAGCAGCCTTGTATTTGGTAAGTATAGTGTAGGTAGTGTAGAAGTATTGTGATCAGCTGTTTTTTGTTTAGTTTCATTCTCACGGGACGGTAATGCTCTGTGATAGACACAAAGTCTTTGATTTGACAGGATTTAAGGATAGGATCAGGAACACCGCTCTGTGATAGACACAAAGTCTTTGATTTGACAGGATTAAAGGTTAAGGAGTTTAGGATCATTGCTCCGTGACAGGCACGAAGTCTTTGATTTGACAGGATATAAGGAACCAGGCTCTGGGTGGTCTTGTACACCGTGGACCCAGCAGGATAACATGAGAGATTTGTTCATTAGCGGCCTCCACGCCTGTAGTGTATCTGTCTCACTCACATGTTCACTTTGCCATCCCCACTTTCCCCCACACAGACATACACAATCTCGTGCGCACCACGTTGTATTGCGCGAGCCACTGGCCTGAGCAGACGTGTTGAAGTGTGGTCATTAAGTGCGTGAACGAGCCTGTGAATTGCCCCATTTACCGGTCGAAAGTAACATTGTGTAATTGTGTAAATAAAAAGAAGAAGGATTGGGGTAAGTAGATAATGCATGACATGACACATGGTTATTTGTTATCGTTTAGGCACCCACATTCCGTTATGTAAATAAGATGTTTAAGCAGGTCTCACGTGATAAAAATGGAAAAAGTATATGGTAAATACCTATTTATTGTGTTAACATCATATGACTGCTTAAATACATAACTATGTAGCGGAAAATAAATTCTGCCTAAGTATTGAGTAAATAACCGTTCCAGATTTTAAAAATAAAGTAAATGTAGTATTACGAAGGTAAATAAATTCGTGTTATTCTAATCAAAGAGCCGAGGGCCATGACTAAGTAGTGTCTAAGTATTAAAAAAACTGTGCCGTTAAACAAACACCAAACAGCTGTTCTGAAACGATTTCAAAATTGTATTTGTGGGTAGCTGCGTAACAAAATTTACTTTACTATTTCAAATCATAACATCTGATCAGAATAATAAAATCGATACATTGTTATTTTGAAACCAAATTACTGCGTCTGCAACGCGAATATCTTTGAAATTTTTTCACAGACAATCGATAGTCTACTCAACTAGTCGAACTATTTTATGGTTACCGGTCATAACTCAAATAGGGGTTTCAAATGATCGGGAAATATGTTTTGATTACATATGTTTTATAGCGGCATATTGTGATTTCGTTTCAATTCGGACACATAAAGCTATTTGAAATTGTGGCACATCGATGCTATGGAGTTTCAGCAATTCGGCAGTTCGATTGGATTACTTTGGGGAATTAGCCATCGGGACTTTCGAAATCAAGCAGTAAACCTAAAGATTATAGGCACTCTAGTGCAGTTTGCAGTTACAACCACGCCTATGGTGTCCATACTGGCTTATCTATATAATCTTAATGGAAGGCCTTAAAAACTTTGGTATATATTAACTGTTTATGTTGTGTGTGTACATTGCAGGTAAATATAGGCCGAAATGCCCACGTATTTATTAACAACAATTAACAGTAACAGTAACTTTCAATATCACCAAAGGTGGTTTGGGCAACAATGTAGTGTACATCCTAATGGCCAATACTGAGACTACCCCATATTGAGTCTACCGATTAAAATGTTAATGATAATAAACAATAACTTTTAATATCATCAAATGTGGTTTGGGTATTATTTATATAATTGAATAACGTCAAGCCACGCTGATTCTAAAGAGCTCATAATGGGCACGTGTAAATATTTGCAAACATCCTAAGGCTATGCATACAATATTCATTTTGGTTACATAAGCCATGCATATGAGTCCAAATTCCTGCTGTAGACAGCGGTGACTCATGCTATGACAGTGCTATATAAAAAACGGGGTTAAACCTAAAAAGAAAATGAATGAATGATTTATAACAATATAAACAAATTTGTATTTCTATTAAATTTGTAATTACAATATTAGTTAGTTAACAAATTTGTATTAACTTTGAAATAATTTTTTCAAGACCTTGTTGTTTGTTCATTGCCTACGCAGCATATACAGTACGCTTTGAAACAATATATTAAACTTATTACATTCTGAGCAAGAAAAAAAACTAAATCGCTCGCGCGCAGTTCGAAAATTATCCCTAGTAAACATTTCATTATTATTTACTAAGATGGGTGGCTTATGTGCTGTTCTGGACTGATGTCTGTCTCTGTGCCGAGTTTCGTCCGGATCCGTTCAGCGGTTCTGTCGTGGTTGGCGGGCGGACATGCATCCGTCCGTCCGTACTTTTACGATTATAATTAAAGTGACGATCAGTCTTTGAGCAAAAAATCAACTGACAGTTGCCTACCATTCTTCAAAAGGGGTTGAGCTGCTGACCCTATCAGGTATGTATTAGATTTTTCTTACTATATATATACACCAGTCATCTCATGGTGGATTTAAGACGTTCCAAAAAAAAAAAAAAAAACAAAAAAAAAAAAAAAAAAAAAAAACTGTGTCAATACAGGCGCGCAATTACTATGACCATTTTGTTCATTGCAGTAAGTAGATCATTAGTTGGAAAAAATATATATTGTGATAAAGCAGAAATTAGAATTAACTTTAGTCGCGCATTGTTTACTAATAGAAGGAAACGCAGAATAAAATTAGATGAAATAAATACGAACAATTTAGTGTACTATTTATGAGTTTATTCTGAATTCAAAGAAAATGCTAAATAACTACGAGTAAATGTCGAGTAAATATTCAATAAGCAAATATCATTCGATTTTTATCACGGCGAGATTGCTAAACGAATTGTCACTGACTTTCACACTATATTATATTAGTCTATGACTGTCTTATCAAATCGATGGCAAGTTGTTGTTAAAAAATATATATTTAAGCAAGATTAGACCAAATTGGGTTAGAATACCCGTAGAAGAATTAGTATATGGTGGGTCAGGCTTTAATCTTGTTGATTGTACATATAATTATATTGAGTCATTACAAAATTAATTATTTTAAACTGAAAATTTAAATGGAAGTGTTGTGACACTGAGATTCGCGCCACTATAAAATAATACAACACAGAATTTACATTTGCAGTTTTCGGAGTACATATTTAAATCAGGACACCTGAATCTATTTGAGAAGACACGATGAGCAATAGCTATCTTTGTACTTTGATTTACACCTGTGTGTGTATGTCTTACAAATACAAAGTTTGAATATGAGTTCTTCATTAACGTCAAACGGACGAAAAGGTTAGTTTATGGACAAACGCAAACGATCAGCATTCATCATTAAAATAAGATGGTTTGCCTGACCATTAAGCGTATTTCAAGCGAAACAAAAGAACGTATGGCATATGTTTGGCTACATCATAAGCGGGTGATGCCATAAGGTATGGCTAGATCCTAGTCGAGTTATGTCAATTTGGGTTAGATTCAAGGCGGGTCATGTTGTGTAATAGTGTCTATTTCATGTAGAATGAGTCTAATGAAAAAATAAACTCAATATACGTAGATAACGATTTGATTTAAAGTGGTGTACAGTTTGGAGAGCACGCTGGATCAGAATAGCCATATGACCACTGCTGTTGTAAAAAGATACCGCCAGGACCAGACAACTATCGAAATGTCAGTTTTAACAAAGTGCCTCATCGATCGATAGCCTTGAAGTTATTTAGCTGTGAAGATATGCAATGTTAACGTTAACACCTTACCCCGAACTGTTTTGGTAAAACCATAAGGGTAAACACTTTCGTAGGTGTGTGGTCCATTGGTGTTGAGGATTGTCAGATTTACAATGTCACGGAATAGTTCTCAGTTATAAGTAAACATCATTATGTTGAGGAAACCGTATGTCCAGTTGCCGGTGATTCGGGCACGTGTGACGTCCGCCGGGCAATGTTTAGCTCGTGTGGTGGATTGAGGCCTTGTCCCTGTCGCAGAGGGGAGGTACACTTGCCAGCAAACGGAGCATTATAGGCTGATTATGCTTATAGGAATAGCTGGAGTGAAAAGACGCTGCCATTTAATTGGTTGGTTGTTGTGTGAGTTTATATGTTTGTGAGCGCGCCCACGATACAGGAAGAAATGCCGAGGTGGGGCAACGTATTGGTGGGTTGCTGCCATTAAATTGGCAGGTTTGGCTACCATTAAATTGGTGGGTTGCCGCCATTAAATTGGTGGGTTGCCGCCATTAAATTGGTGGGTTGCCGCCATTAAATTGGTGGGTTGCTGCTATTAAATTGGCGGGTTTGGCTACCATTAAATTGGTGGGTTTGCTTCCATTAAATTGGAGGGCTGTTGCTGCCATTAAATTGGTAGGTTTGCTTCCATTAAATTGGAGGGCTGTTGCTGCCATTAAATTGGTAGGTTTTGCTTCCATTAAATTGGAGGGCTGTTGCTGCCATTAAATTGGTAGATTTGCTACCATTAAATTGGTGAGATGTTGCTGCCATTAAATTGGTTGATATTGCTACCATTAAATTGGTGGGATTTGCTACCAATAAATTGGTGGGATTTGCTGCCATTAAATTGGAGAAATTGTGATTACCATTAAATTAGAGATTTGAGTACATACATGAACTCACACCTTTTTTTTCAATGTCAGTAACATTCTAGAAACACAAACAAGTATCACAAACTAATATCCACGTACTAACAACAACTATAGAAATGGAACACAGTGGAATATTACAGTATACAGAGTTTTGGTGATAGCTTTATTTTCTCTCATTAAATTAAAGAAAAAATAGGAGGGTGAAGGGATGTTGAGATCGTGACTAAAATACAAGAATCTGTCACGTGAAGAACAAACAATATTATGATTACATAAAAATAACAAATATGAAAACTTGTTTGTTCATTCTTACAAAATGAATAAATATTGAATTGATATTCTTAATAAAGATTTTAATGAGGAAGGGATGTAGTGTATCTGTCTCACTCACATGTTCACTTTGCCATCCCCACTTTCCCCCACACAGACATACACAATCTCGTGCGCACCACGTTGTATTGCGCGAGCCACTGGCCTGAGCAGACGTGTTGAAGTGTGGTCATTAAGTGCGTGAACGAGCCTGTGAATTGCCCCATTTACCGGTCACTACAACGCCTAACCAATGGATATTAAATCTTTATTAGTTGCTTCCACAGCAAACCAATAGATTGTGTGTTGTATTATCACTATTAGTTTCCTCCACGGATTACTAACAGACAGCTTATTGTGTTATCATTATTAGTTGCTTCCACAGCATACCAACAGGATAGTTTATTGTGTTATCATTATTAGTTGCTTCCACAGCATACCAACAAGATAGTTGTGTTATCATTATTACTTGATTCCACAGCATACCAATAGGATAGTTTGTTGTGTTATCAATCTTAGTTGCTTCCACAGCATAATAAGATAGTTTATTGTGTTCTCATTATTACCTCAAATCCATCTCCATGGATGCTGATAGTTTGGTGTTGATATAACCTATTATTTTATTAAGTGCCTCCAGAGCTATAGGTTATTGGACATCTCAATAATTAGAGCTTGTTTTATTATTCATTTTTATAATTGACTAAATATGACAATAGAATAGCATAAACTGAAACGAGTTACAAAAACATAATAATAACAGTAGTCCTCCTGACTGTTGAGCCATCTGCATAAGGAGGTACTATGGTGCACAAGGCCAATGGCTCAACATGCTTTTTGAAGCATGGGGGTTCACCAATTTCAAAACTCTGGGCTGCTACAGAGGAATCCCTATTGGAAAAACCCCATAAACAAATTTTGCCCAACCTAGGAATTGAACCCAGGAATAATAATTTAAAAGTACTTTGTTGCATGGTAGTATCATGCACAAGCGTCATGTAGTTATTCGACATGGCTATTGTTTTGAGCCTTCTGATACAACAACACCGTATCAGTTAGCGAGGTGAGTAGAAGATAGTTTGAAAACTTCTCACCTTTTACTTTAGTTATGTTGGGCTGGAAGTAATTTTTCAGCTGACCTCTATTTGGTGGCTTGTATGTATGTTGGTAGCTTCTAAGGTCCTGACCCGGCGACACGGTCACTTGCAAACCAGGTATTTTTAGTTTTGTTTCCACATCCTTGATAATACTTGACTATGTATGTAACCATTTTGATTTTTGATATGACACAGGAATCTGGAATGTGAGAAGGTATACAGATAAATAATAATAAAAGAAAAGATGATCCTATTAATATTTAAATAAGTAGGAGTTAGTACTGATAACAAATAAATTATGTTATTGTTTTGAAATAGTAAGTGAGTAATTCAAAGTTAACTAGAATCTGATGACACTGAAATGAATAACTATGAAGATTGCTGCATTACTTATGACGGTGTTTGCACTAGCTAAAGATTAATGTTAAAACATGTTGAAAACTACTTTTAATGATGCATGTTTGCATACCACACACACAACAACCTATTTACACACCTATTACAAACCTATTTCATTACAAAACATTTATGTGTGAACAAGTTTGAATACAAGCTAGGTAAAAAGTTGCAAAAAGAAAAGAAAGTTATTGAATGCTAAAAGTGACAAATTATCAAAAAACAAACCTGTCTTTTGATTGTTTTTATTCTGTGCAAGTGCATCCAATAACAAGCTTTGAAATCTGTCAGAAATTACTAATCTATTTACACCCATGTACCATAACAAGTAAAATTCAACTAAACCCATTGTGAGATTTAATTCATTAGGAAGGTTCTCAAATATTGAATGATTAAATAAACTTTATTATAACAAACTTAACTTGAACAAGCATAAATCTTAGAGCTTATAAAAGGCCCCATCAGTATCCAACTGACAGTCTGAACCAAGAATGTAGGGTCAGACAATTTTTTAATTAGATTTAACTTATAGCGCTATCACTGTCAAGAACCCCATAGCCAAAACAAATCTACCAGATCATGTAGACAGATAAGATGGAACACAGTAATCACATTAGATTCACTCAAATATGTCTTACATACACAGGACCATTAATTTACCAAAAATCATAAGGTCCATACATAATAGGTTACTCACACATACTAAGCGTACCTACTTGTAAATTAAAAGTTACCAGGTGGCTATCAGCTTATGACTATTTATTATTATATTATGATTATGCATGAACTGAAGCTCTGCTGATACTTACCCTGATTATAAAGTTTGTAATGACTCACCCAGGTGTATCACAACCCTTTCACCCATTCATACAAATACATTTATATTAGATGCATACTCACTCTACAAAAACCTCTAGATAATATTTTAAATATTGTTTAGTCTTGTAACCAAACAATTATTCTCACCCCAGCTACTTAAATGCAAATCGTTGTAAGTATTTTCTTGAGCACACTATAATTTTATTTTTATTTGTTGTGCTTTTCATGTTTAAGGAATGTGTTAATACATTTTCTTATCTTACTTTACTTTAAAAAAAGTATGACATGCAACGGGTTCCACATTATTCAATAATAAACCCCGTTTGGTAGTCGGGTAAAAACAATAAATTGCAAAAATGCCAATTAGTGCGTCAACATGAATATGTCATGGCACTTTCTGCCAAATGTTTACTACTTCTGTTGCACATACATTCTGTAACTTACTTAACTTATTTACCTACTAAACTTTTGTTTTAGCTACCTTAATGTAATGAATGCTATAAAAATAAGTTGTTACTTTTTGTCCGGTACAAAACTCAACGTAGGTACTTTGAATTGTTTAACATTCATACACTCACACCTTGTCCCCATGGGGATAGGCAGCAACCACAGATTGCCACTTGCTACGATCCTTACATACTCCTCAAATAAAATAAAGTTTCTCAAATAACTGAGCCATTGCAATTCTTAAGACAAAAGAACCATATTTAAACAATAACATTGAGTTCCTAGTCAGCTGTCTTATTTTATGGAGTAATTTAAGCCGTTTCATTCATTTTAATTCCACAAATTGCCACACAAACAACAGCAGGGACCACTCAGTCAGTAAGGGGTATTGTGTTACCCAGTTACTGGGTTTTGGTTGCTCCATGTAAAACACTGGTACTCAGCTAAATCCAGTTAGAATGGAAGCTGTCCCGGACTTGGTTGGGAAAAGACTAGGCAGATTGATTAAAATTGTCACACAAAAGGTCACTGACCTTGCCTTGTATGATGAAAATAATTAAGAATGTTAAGTTACATAAATAAAAAAAAACAGAATACTCCCCTCAACCATGATGAAATCTATCAATGGACAGATCAAGTTGTTCGTTTAGCTGCTTCGGTCATTCTGTGCTGTATAAAGTTTTGGCCACAATGGTGTAGGACAGCATCCATGCCACTAGTTAGTAGCTTCTTCTGTCGTTTCAATAGAGTTCAGATCGTTCACGTAAAAATATTCCAGTTATTTTCGCCTATGTCTGGGCATCGCTTACTCTTGGAAATTATCATAGGAAAATCTTTTGCCATACCCTCGGCGCTGGCGATGTTGTACGAAATTCTTCGGATGGCTTTCATAGCATGGGCAGAAGGCGATAGTGGGAGCTGAGCCCAATTCTGATGTCACGTCGAAGTACCTATGAATCGTAGGATCGCCATATTTAACCCCAATGTCTAGAGGCAATTCCTTTATTCTTGACTGGAGCGGGTTACTTCAATAACACACAACACTGGATTGAAACTCAAGAGTGTTTATTTGATTTAGTTACAGGCACTTTGAGTTTTCAAATGAACTTGAAGCTAAAACCACATCGTGTGGCTTGCTAGATCGCAAAGCCCTTGTCGATCGCTGGAGGAGATCTAGCAAGAAACTCCAGGATACTCTTTTAAATGTTTTTATAGATTACACAATCACTTTATGACAATTAATTAGGTTTTCAAACATCTATTCGATTACATTTATTAATCAGTTCTTATTTTTCACACATAGTCCGCGCGATGCGCGTTCTAAGTGGGCGGAACTTCCATATTGTTTTTGTTTAGTCACTAATTACTTGGATAGTTGAGTAAAGTTAGCAAACAATACTAAAATGCTGATCAGTTAATTATTTTAACATTAAACAACCTCAATACTCACAAATATAAAGTGGTTTGTAGTTTATTATTGAAATAGTCATCTAATAACAAAACTATTCAAGTTTCCGGTGATCTAACAATCTTACTAATTAGAAAGTTTCTCATTATTACATAGCTGTATAAAATAGTCTTATGACTTCTTAGTATTTAATCATTTACTCAAATTTGTTTAGTTCTCGTATTAAATTATTAAATCTGGTTATTGGTCATAGAAATTATAACATCCGCCATTGTTTGACAACTTTATCTGAATAACATAATCAAACACATTTACTTAGTCAAATGTGCAATAGTTAAAATGAGAACAAATCCAAAAGTCCTACAATAAGTGTTCCTGTTTAATTTAAACATCTCGTATTAATTAAACATTGAAATTAGCATACGAATTATGAATCAATACTGATTCCACAGTGAGCCAATAGATGGCGCTGAACTCAAAACCCAACTTAAATAGACATAGACACTTAAAACGATTAATTAGGATAATAAATTAGCAAATTCACGCCTACGCGGCGACATATATTTCTAACAAACACATAATATCAAACAAACAAAGAAAAATAAAGTGTGCATAAGTCTATGGTCAATTAATTATTCCCAACAAAATTAAAAAGTTGTTTATCTGTATGAACGGCACACTTTTATACGTATTATTTTATTTGGTCGTCTATTCAAATTATGTCGCACTATGAAGTCAACAGCAAGAAAAGCAAGTCGCGCCTGTAAATTATTTCACATGGTTGTCCCGTGCTAGCATTTAAGACAAATTGTAAGAAATGACATATTTTATCATAACTTGTCATGACCGTAGTTCAAGTCGAAAACCATCCAAAGTAAAAAAAAAAAAAAACTTATAATTCATGTTGGGATGCTGCTAACATGGGGGTAGCAAAGGGGGGGGGCTAAATTTTGGTTATTTTTTGCCTAGGACATACCGTTTTCGAGATAATAGAGCGTTTTATACAAAATAAAATAAGATACGGAGGCCCATAATTCGGAAACAGTGCATCATAGGGCTATGTTTCTCAAAACATAAATGGTTTTTATGGCCAAGGTTAAACCGAAACTGCAATAAAATTGGAAAAATTCCGAAAAAGAAAAAAATAAACGTCAAGAAGTTATGCCACAAGTCAAGAAAATTTCTCGCGCCGCCGTGCTAGCATTTAAGACAAAATGAGTTTATCGCCCAAATTGTGATTAAAAGTGTGACTTAAGCGATGTCACAGTAGGCCATGCTCGCCGGGCTGGAGGATGTCTTCAAGGTTCTGGACTGGAGAGGGCTAGGCATCAACGTCAATGGCGAGTACATCACTCACCTTCGGTTTGCCGACGATATAGTGGTCATGGCTGAGACCATGGAGGACCTCAGTATAATGCTCGATGACCTAAGTAGAGCTTCCGAAAGAGTGGGTCTTAAAATGAACATAGTGGTCATGGCTGAGACCATGGAGGACCTCAGTATAATGCTCGATGACCTAAGTAGAGCTTCCGAAAGAGTGGGTCTTAAAATGAACATGGACAAAACCAAGGTTATGTTGAATGCCCATGTAAAACCCACTCCTATCAAGGTTGGAGACTCTACACTCGAAGTTGTGGAAGATTATGTCTACCTGGGACAAACGATCCAGTTGGGTAGGGCCAACTTCGAGAAAGAGGTTAACCGTCGAATCCGTCTCGGCTGGGCAGCGTTCGGGAAATTGCGCGGTGTCTTCTCGTCCAACTTACCACAGTGTCTCAAGACGAAGGTCTATGACCAGTTTGTGTTGCCAGTGATGACCTATGGCTCTGAGACGTGGTCGCTCGCAATGGGCCTCATCAGAAAGCTTACAGTCACGCAAAGGGCAATGGAGAGGGCTATGCTCGGAGTATCCTTGCGTGATCGAATCAGAAATGTAGAGATCCGCAAGAGAACCAGGGTTACCGACATAGCCCGAAGAATTGCCAAACTTAAGTGGCAGTGGGCAGGGCACATTGCTCGCAGAACGGATGGCCGATGGGGCAGAAAAGTTCTGGAGTGGCGACCGCGAACCGGAAGACGATGCATTGGAAGGCCTCCCACCAGGTGGACCGATGACCTGGTGAAGGTTGCGGGGATTCGCTGGATGCGGGACGCACGGGACCGGTCAATGTGGCGACGCTTGGGGGAGGCCTATGTCCAGCAGTGGACGTCTTTCGGCTGATATGATGAACAACCAGCAAACCTGCGTGCCAACATGTTTCCCCTCACAGCCATCGCCCTGCGCTCTCTCTCCATATCTAAGTCATCTTTAAGATCCTCCGTAACAATATGGCCCAAATATTTAAATTGTGCTACTCTACGCAAAGGTGAGCCGCTGAGTAACGGGCGGGACATTTGAGGGACTTTTATTTCTTCCTCTAAACACCAACAGCTCACTCTTTGCAGAATTATACCTGAGCCCATGCTGCACGGCGTATCTTTCACAAATGGTGAGTAATTTCCTAATCCCTCCGATTGTGGGGCCCAGCAGCACCATATCGTCTGCGTAACTTAAGTTATTTAAACTAACTCCGTCAATATGGCAACCGACATGAGTGCTGCTGAGCTCAACAAGCAAGTTGTTAACATAAATATTAAACAATCTCGGGGAAGTAAGACCTTCCTGCCTAACACCACATTCGAGTTTGTACGGATCCGACAATGCATTGGACCATTTCACAAAGTTCCTCTGCTTGCCATACCAGATGGATAATATTGACACCAATGCATCAGGAACTCCCTCCTCCCGAAGCTTCCCCCATAATACCTTATATGAAACTAGGTCGAAAGCCTTGGAAAGGTCCAGGAAACAAGCATACACTGGTGTTTTTCTGTCCGTATAATATTTGACAGTGTGCTTTAACGCAAGTATTGCACTCTCAGTAGATAGCCCCGCACGAAAACCAAACTGTGTGTCGTGTATTTTTGTATATCTACTGAGGTGCAAGTCAAGCACACTATCAAACACTTTGGCTATCACAGTTCCCAATGCTGTTGGCCGATAATTCCCTTTGTCTGCTATGTCTCCTGTCCGATTTTTTACTATAGGTACAACTAATGTATCCAGCATCTCCTGTGGTAGGTAAGAATGTCCCACACATAGATTAAAAAACATAGTCAATACTCTCGGCAAGTGTACACCCGCATTTTGAAGATGCTCAATGCTGAGTCCATCGTAACCAGGTGATTTGCCCCGCTTCATACATTTAATTACTGTTTTTATTTCTGAACACGTAAATCTATGGGGTTTTCCTGATCGATAGGATTCAGCATCGTTCACCTCCACCGACTCAAGCGGTGAACTCACAATAAACTGTTCCTTAAATATATTAGCTATGCCAGCATGGTCACTCTCACCCATCACGCTAACTGGTAAGCTAGGAGAGATGTTGAGCTTTTTAGTGCCTTTCCAGAAAGATGAGAAACATTTCTTAGAATGGAGCGAGGCCAATACATCCATTTCTATTTTATCTTGGTTCTTCATGACCCATTTCAATTTTGATTTGAATATCTTACGACTTAACATCATATCCTCATAGATAGGCCCACTACTGGGTTTTTAATATATTTCCAGATCTTTTTGCTATTTGTGCCAGCCTTTTCCAGTTCAGTTTTATCGTAGTTGCATTTATTTTTACTCAGGAGATCATTTTGTAATACTGCATTATCTGGATTCGATTTTGCTTTTAAATGCAGTTTATCTCTATGTTTCATACATCGAATAAGCCCTGTCGTGATCCATGGTTTTAAGTTGTGATTTTTATTGCTCAACTGCGATATAACCGTGTTTTTCAGAATTGCATGACGTACATTTTCTATTACATACAACATGCAAAACTGCGGGTCAGCGGAATTGTAGACTGGTTCAAAATCGATGACGCGTAAATCATCCTCAAGTCTATTTATATTTAATTTTGAAATGGTTCGAGTGTTTAGTTTAGGTAATTTACAATTAAGGGTTAGTAGGGCAGCATTGTGATCGGTTATTGTCGAATTAACAACGAGCGCAAGTGAAGGAAAAATCGATTTAAGCATAATATGGTCCAAACAAGAGCCACTGTGATGTGTAGGAAAGCTGTGGGCGGGAAGCAGGCCATGAAAGGCACATAAGTTGAGGTAGTCCTGAGCTGGTGCATTAGCACTTCCTGAAAGAATATTGATATTAATATCACCAATTAAAATAGTGTTTTTGAAAGATGACAGGTTTTGCAAGGTGTCATTCAAAGAGTCAGTAAAATTGCTCGTATTTTTAAAAGAGGGCGGTCGATATATTGCTAGTATAACAAACTCTGATTCAATTTTGATTAATAATCTGTTACAGTCGTGCATATTTGGTTCCTCAACAGAGACATTTAGATGATTTCTTACAAAAACAATCACTCCATCGTTTTGATAATAATATAAATTAGTTCTATACATATTATATCCCGGAATTAGTGGTATGTTATATTGCTTGCCAAGCCAGCATTCGGTTATAATAATGATGTCACAATGTATGTTTAGCCTTTGTAGAAATGTACTGAAGCTATCAAAATTCCTAAAAATACTGCGAATATTTTGTGTTAGTATGTATTATTAAGGTAAAACGATGTGCTTACTGACAAAGCTTTATTAGAACAAAAAAGGTACAGACTCAAGAAGTATACCATAGACCAACTTGATGTGTTTTTTTAATTACAAAGCTACTTTTATATTACCAGCAAAGATGGCACTAGTGTTTATAATAATACAATTAAATAGGCTTTCGATATAAATAATAACACCCCCACTATATCGAAATACATAACCAGAAAAATATATATATAGGTATAAAAACAAAACTAAATTTTAAGAAGTCGCAAAATCTCCATGAATTTATAATGTTTTGCTCTAGGCAAACCTTTTGTCAATAAATCAGCAGGCATCTCAGAAGTTCCCACATATTTAGTTTCAACAATCTCATTATCAATGGCTTCTTTTATAAAATTGTAACGTACATCTATATGTTTGGACCTCCTGTATGACTGATGACTATTGGCAAGCTTTAAAGCACTTTGGCTATCATTAAACAATATTACTTTATTACAAAATCCAACTATTTCTATTTCTAGTCTACGCAAATGTATGGCCTCTCGACACGCTTCGGATAAAGCCATGTATTCTGCTTCACAGCTACTCAACGCCACTGTGCGTTGTTTTCTACTCTCCCAGGAAATAGCAGACCCACTTTTCAAAAAACAAAAACCAGTATATGACCGTCTATCTGACGTGTCACTTGCCCAATCGGCGTCTACATAACCAACCAAATCTGCTGTTCCTTGGGAGTACTTCAAACAATAATGTTTAGTCTTATACAGGTATCTTAGCACTCTTTTAGCATAAGAAAAATGAACATCTGAATAGTAATTATTGAACTGAGATAAGTAACTGACAGAATATGCTATGTCTGGCCTAGTCAACACTGCAAGGTACATTAAACACCCTATTAACCGTTGATATGGAATATTATCTTTACATACACTAGATTTTTCAATATTCAATTTACATTCAATAGGTGTTTCTGCTGTGTGACAGTCTGACATGTTAAACTTGTGCATCAATTGCTCTATATACTGTTCCTGATCAAGAGTAACAACACAGTTTTTTCTATCAACATTAACTCGCATGCCTAGGTATTGTTTGACATCACCAAGATTTTTTTATTTTAAATTTAGCATTTAAAGCTTCAATTAACTTATCAGTTTCAGACTTCACATTTGAAAAAATAACGAAATCGTCGACATAAATACCAACGATTACCTTTCTATTATTTTGACAATCCTTTAAAAATACACAAGGCTCAACTTTACTCTTGACGTAACCTAAATTACATAAAGTTTCATTTACTCTATCATACCAGGCAAGAGAAGCCTGTTTTAGGCCATAAATAGCCTTTTTTAATCTAAGAACCTTGTTAAAATTAACATTAGGAAAACATTCAGGTAACTGCATAAATATGGTCTCTTTTAAATGACCATTGAGAAATGCTGTAGTGACATCCAGGTGAGTAATGTCCATATTTAACTGTACACTCAATGCGAATAGATAACGCAAAGTTGAATGTCTTATAACAGGAGAAAAAGTCTCATAATAATCCACACCAGGTCTTTGTGTAAATCCCTTCGCAACTAATCGAGCACGATATCTCACTTGTTCGTCACAGTATTTCTTTTTAAGTACCCACTTGCACTTCACTACTGTACCTGCACTTGGAGCATCTACCAACTCCCATGCATCATTTTCACTAAAACACTCTAGTTTTTCCCTAATTGCACTTAACGACTGCTCTTTCTCCGGTCCTACCAATGCTTCCTGTACTGTCAGATCACCAGCATCGTTAGCATTGTCCCATGCCTTCACATTAGAATCAGCACACATGTTTAAATATCCATATCGCTCTGGTTTCTGCCGCAACCTGACAGGTTTTTTATCATGCTCCGATTCTCCTGATTCAGATGATGAAACACTTTCATACTCACTGGGTATATATGTCACATCAGATTTGTCAATATAAGTTTCATCCACATTATCTTCCAAGTCTCCCGAAGATATGTCCCCCACTGAACCAAGATTCTCTTCATTACATTCTTTGTTTTCTGTCACAGGTATAGATACTTCTTCCATTATAATAACGTCTCTACTGGTACTGACCTTTTTAGTGATGGGACAATAAACTCTATACCCTTTTATGTCTTCTGGGTAGCCCACTAGTATCTTTTTCTCTGACTTTTTGTCCCATTTTAGGCGCTTTTCCTTCGCCACATGCACCATCACACGACTGCCAAAAATTCTTAAATGACCTATGTCTGGCTTACGTCCTGACCAAATCTTATAAGGAGTTTTATCATTCATCACTGGAAGAACAGTACGGTTATGCAGGTAGACAGCTGTGTTTGATGCTTCAGCCCAAAATTCTTTGCTCAGCTTGGCATCAAATAATAAACACTTTGCCTTCTCGACAATTGTACGATTAGAACGCTCCGCCAATCCATTTTGTTCTGGCGTGTAAGGATTCGACTTCTGGTGCAAAATGCCATTTCTCTTCAAATAATCATCAAAACTTCTGCTGCAAAATTCCTTTCCATTGTCACTACGAAGTGTTTTAATTTTCCTGTTCAACTGGTTCTCTACTTTGACCTTATAATCCTGGAAATATTGAAATGCTTCACTTTTCTGCTTCATGAAATATATGTAGGTCATCCGACTGTAATCATCAATAAACAAAATGAAATACCTGGAACCACCAATCGAAGCATTTTCCATAGGACCACATACATCGCTGTGAATTAAATTTGAATTGTTGGGATTCCAAAAGCAAGCAAGCATGTCCAAAAGGAAGGCGTGACTGTTTGCCTTCACAACAAACAATACATGACAACTGGGAAATTTCACTTTTGTTCTCCAGTTCCATGCCACTCACTGCATCAGGCATCTTGTTTAAGTACATGCTATTTACATGGCCTAATCTGCGATGCCATGTATCCACAGATGCAAACATTGTAGCCAGTGTGCTTTCAGAAGTTCTCAATTTGTAAACACCATTTGTCAATGACGCCATGGCCACCAACTGCTCATTTCTGTTATAAATGTTACATCCACTGGTAGTAAACACAACTTGGTTACCATTTTTAACCAATTGACTGACAGATAACAAGTTTGTGGTTAACTTTGGCACACACAACACTCCTTTGACAATCACGTCGTATTCACTGTCGTCAGTAACCGTAGCAATTTGCACATCACCCGAGCACTTTACGCTGAGCTTTTCTTCGTTAGCAACCACAATTTCTTTGATAGAATATTCGTTTGAGACTTTTTTAATCCAATTTTCGTTTGAGGTTAAGTGGGCGCTCGCTCCTGAGTCAACATACCAATCGTTTCTCGAAAAACTGCCATTCAAGAAAACTGCATTGAATGCGTTTGTCTGTTTACGTACACTCGATTTAGTATTTGAAGAATCTTTGTCAACAGTACATTGATTCCGATAGTGTCCGATTTGTTTACATCTGTAACACCGCGGTAAAGCGGTATTTTCTTTGACTTTGACGTTTGCGAATGTCCGTTGTCTTTGTTTCCGCCATGACCAGTGCTGCCAACCTTGTTTTTTCTAAAGCTTGCAAATGCCCCGTTAGCGTCGCCGCCATTGTTTTCATCCAAATCCATCAACTTAGATTTAATGGCGTCGGTGGTGATGGCGATCCCCGAATGCTCAATCGCCATTATCATTGGTGCATATTTTTCGGTTAAACCAGCCAGCAAAAGACAGCCGATCCACTCATCACTCATTTGGAATCCCGTTCCACTTAGCTTTTGTCCTGTTTCCACTAGCTGTGTCACATAACTGGTCATAGAACTGCAATTTTCGAGAAGAATCGAAATAAGATTTCTCAATGAACTGATGCGTCTAGTGAAACCGGACTCGTCGAATAAAGCCTTGAGCTTGTTCCACAGCTCCAACGACGTTTTAACCTCCTTTATGTGCACGTACAAGCTCGAGTCGATAGTGAGAATCAATTTAGCCTTAGTCCTCGCATCATCAGCGGCTTCTGTGATCTTCCCGGTAACAGGTTTTATACAATGTTCCATGTTTTCCAAGATCAGAAAATTCTCCGCGGCGAAGCACCATTCCGTGTAATTTTCCCGCCCTTTCAGCTTCGGTACATTTACCAGATAGTTCGTCGACATGATATTTTAGGTTATCACTCGCGACCTACGCTAAAAAACTGAGCTAAAACTGAAAATTACGACTGTCCCTAATTACTAGCTAAATTGACACGCTGGGCTGGGCCCATAACCTATTATTAAGGTAAAACGATGTGCTTACTGACACAGCTTTATTAGAACAAAAAGGTACAGACTCAAGAAGTATACCATAGACCAACTTGATGTGTTTTTTTAATTACAAAGCTACTTTTATATTACCAGCAAAGATGGCACTAGTGTTTATATAATAATACAATTAAATAGGATTTCGATATAAATAATAACAGTATGGAAACGGATTTTTGTAGCCGGATAGATACTGTTTGCAGTTTTCAATGTCACAAACCTGGGATTCAGACACAGAGAAATTATCTAAGTCATCAATTTAATTATTAATCATATTAATGACAGCAAAAATAATAATTATGTAATACAATAAAATTAACAAAACAAATAAAAAAACAGTAAAAAAGAAACAATAAAATTAAATAGGTCAGAAAACAACCAATTTACAGCGCTCTTAGGTGCCTCCATAATCAATGGAATTGATGTATCTTTTTTCAGCCATTATTTTCGCGGGGCAATCAGCAGAACCTGTGCTGTGCTTGTCGGGCTTTTTAAAATGCATGCAAGTAACGCATTTTGGTTCATTTGCTTTCTTTGAACATTCTTTAATAGAGTGCCCTTGATCGCCACAGTGACCACAGGTGTGGGATGCCTGCCGACATGACTTGGCAGCATGTCCATACTGCTGGCACTTATAACACCGAGTGACCACAGTAAAATCCCTTACAGGGCATGATGACCAATTCACAAACACTCGGTCTTTTGACATGTGGGCTCTGCGTATGATTGCTGACACTTCTACCACATAGTTACAGGTCTCAGCATCCTTCTTACCTGATTTTGTGGCTCAACTTAATTGAGGTCAAAAACGTCTCAAGGCTGCAGTCCTGAAGTTTTTCGGCCAGATTTTGGTGGAATAGACAAGAAAAACCTCTTTTTCTGTCATGGATGTCGGTACTCCTATAACAACCACCCTAGGCTTCCTTTTATGAGGCTCGTCGACTGTTAGGTCTGACTTCGATAGCTGCACCGATTGTCTCAGCTTCTCGATGTCGTTCCTTCGTCTCAGTGCTGATAATAACTCCCCCGTTCCTTGTCTTGCGTAGGCCTCTCACGTGAAGCTTCATCTGTTCAGGGTGAATTATTTTTTGGATAAGAGATTTTGTCTCATCGCTGGTCTTCAATTTGTCTTTTGGATAGATGGCCACAGAACTTAAGTTTATTGGCTGTATAGAATTGTTGGCACCTTTTTTTACCATGTCCGCAAAAGTAGTTCCTTGAGCAGGTGTCATGAATTCACCTATACTCTGCTTAAGTTTCTGTAGTTGCTGTGAGAGGTCAAGTTGCTTCTCAAGGTTTTGTACAGTGTGGTGGTATTGAACAGCTCTCGCCTTGCGTAGCTTCTGTTCCGTATTCATTTTACCGTCGGCTACAATAGTACATACCTCCTTCAGGTTCTGCTCGATGGTTATCATCCAGTTCTAAATATCTGGCGTCGAAATAACTTCAAGGGCATCTTTTGTTCTTTGGTGCAGCTCCTGGAAAGCTGGAGCGGCTGCGGGTACAGGGGTAGTGGGCGGGGAGCGAGCATACCTGCTACTCCGGTTGAACGGGCTGTCTTCCATTGTGATTTAATGATGTTATAGTTTCTTAATTTATCGATCACCGGTCATTTACACAAATTACACGCTTAACACAAACCTAATAAATTACACAGCCAGCGTTCTTCGTAAAACTAGGTCACAATATTTCGCAAGTGATTATCGTGCCATATGATTAGATGGTTCACCCTTGTTTGATAGAACAACGTTTGATATAATATAACTAAATCGAATTTTAGTTGCAATAAAGTCATTTCGAAGAATTATTCTTTTGACCGAATAATTCATTGGTAAATTTTTATTTAGCGTAATTATTTATTTGAACTAATTTCATTACGCCGAATTGTCAATTGCACTAATTTTATTTAAACTAATGTTTCACTACACTAATAATGATTTAGTCGTAAGATCGTATCGAATATTTAGTTCATTAATAATTCGTTTCTTTCATCGTCTATAAACTAACATTGTTCTTCACCTATCGAATTAATGCCACGCCGCGCGCCGTACTAGAAGTACGCCATCTAGTAGATGTAAGTGGAACAATATTGAGATTTACTATAATCGTAAATATGAAGGTAGTACCAAGAAAAATGCATCATGCAGGTTGTCATTGTCATGCACTATAATGATTTGTGTCTCATCATAAGTCATTACTAAGTTAACATTATCTATTTTTTGTGCTAAATTGTTTAGTATAGGTAATTAAAATTGTTTCGAAATGTGCAGCATATTCCTTAGCAAGAGAGGTGGAATGAAGCTAAATATAGATGGGTTTTCGTTCAACAAAAATAAGGAAGTGGTGAATAAATACTATTGGTCCTGTGAACAAAGAAACAAGGATAAGTGTTCGTCGCGTGCTATAACTATACGCGACACAGATAATGATCAACATACAGTGTTAAGCCACGGCGAACATAATCACGAACCCAGTGCATGTAAATTACTAACTTCAAGTGTAATAAGTGAATTAAAAGAAGAAGCACTTAAGAACAACCGTTTAAAACCGTGTCAGATTTTGCAAACAGTCTTAAAAAGTACAGATTCAGATATTGCATCACAGTTACCAACGACCAGTGCGTTAAAGCAAATAATTTACAGAGAAAAGCGTAAAAATAAGCCTGTGTTTGTTGAACCAAAAGATATATATTTTGATATTAACAATGATTATCTTAAATTAGAAAAAGGAAACTTGGTAATTAAGGATGAAATATGTAATGATAATAAGAGAGTTATTCTATTATAGTTATTATTAAATTAGAGTTAGGTAAGCTCACTCCATCGTAGACTCTGTCTCTGTCACCTCTGACCATTATAATATACTGAAATAGAGACCAATCTTGTTCCGTGGAACGCGTCACTTGCGTTCGTGAAGAAACTAGCGCCATCTGATCTATATAGTTAGAACTACACCTATGTTATGTGTGTGTGTGTGCGTGTATGAGTGTGCGTAGGTGTGTGTTTGTATTTAATTTTATTATGTAGAACTGTAATGTTCGTTTCAAGGATTGTTAAATAAAATACAATGTAGCTAATGATGTTTTTATTAATATGTACATTACTAAATTATCCTATGACATACATAATTATGTAAAGATTAACAATTTAGGGTACAATTTTGCTTTTTTTGATAATTGTCCTATTTTTTCCTTTTTAAACATTTATTGTGATATTTTTTTGCTTTCATTTGCACTTTATCCTCTTCATCATCAACTGTCCTTCTCCCAGATAAAATTTTATTTATTACTTTACAATAATTAAAATTCATAAATCTAATCACAGTATTCATTAAGTATTCAATCATTTTATTTTTATGTGTGTTACATTTAATGAAATTAAAATCAACTAAGGACATTATAGACATTTTAATTATGTCTTTTAAATAATAAGCTTGTAGGTTATTTTTGAGTATATGATTAATTACATCTTGAAAATTTGATATTAGTTTTATTAAATTATTGCTGGGAGTACAAAGCCATCGTCGACCTGCATACTCCCTGTATCTTATATATTCTATTTCATCATCGCTTGTGAAATCATTTTTGCAGACAGAGCAATTTTTAAAAATGTTTGTTTTTGTTTTTTTCAAAAAATATCCGCTGACGTACTGTAGAGGTGCAATTATTCTAGGATCTTTTTCTTTATTTTCCAGGTTTTCAAAATTAATTTCTAAAATACTTTCTAAATCAACTGTACAGGTCGACGTGGCTTCAGTATTTTCATTGAGTACGAAGGAGCATAATGCATCGCAAAAATCATTTTCACAATTTTTTCCTTGGGTGTGGACACTGTTTAAGTTATTTATTAGAAGAGTGGCAAAAGCTGACTCAAATTGGTCGCATGTCGGGTTAACGTTGCGGCACCCGTGACTTCTAACCGCCCCAAAGAAGTTCTCTAGGGGATCTTGATTAAGGTGCCGCAACCAGACTGATGTTACCCCGTATTCATGGCGTAATTTATTAAGTAAAACTTGAATTCCCTCCAGTGTCCACACCCAATTTTTCAAGGTAGGAACACTTTCGACCCTGCCAGCAGAAGTCACAAACTTCATCGAGTTAAAAACCCTTTTTGCTTCTGCCCATGTCTTTTTATGGGCAGACGTTGGCGTAGCTGGGCCTAGTAGTGGCTTAGCATTTTTATTTTTGGCATAACTTCCATTGACAGAGTCGAAAACATTATCCATAAATAACAGCAAATCTGCGGTTTCCTGGCATTCTGTGGGTAGAATTCCTTTATCTGAAAAAAGAAACAAAACAAAAATGTTATTTATTCACACATACACATTTGTCGTAGTTCTGACTGTTAAACTTTTTAGGGCAGCAAATCGAAGGTTTCGATAATTCTGTTACAAATTTAGAATAAACATTTCATTCCCCAATAAACATTTCACTATAACTACTGTAGTAGGGGTAGTAAGGGGGAGGGGTTAGTTTTGTATGAAATGTCTTACTATGGGGATCGAATCGCTTCAAAGTTTGCGGAAATTTATATTATCTGTGCTATAACTAAGTTACTGAAAACTGGTTTCTACTGTAAAATAAAATGTCAATATCAAGAAAAATGGCTAAATATCAATTACCTGCTAGGTATCCCATATTGGATGCCACAGTGCGACTAAACACCCGAGATGCAAATTTAACTTTCATTTTGTTTAATTTTTCAGGGTTTAAGTGGTATTCTGTTAGCTTTGGTATCAGTCTTATGCCTTTATAGCCTGGGTTTTCTTTATGAAGTTGTAATAAATGAGACCATTTGGCAGTTTTGGTCACGCCATCTTTTTTATAAGTTAAATTTTTTGTCACCAAATTGTTCCTCATACCCTTGAGAAGGTGTGGGGGGTCATAAAGGGGAATGATTTCTTTATCATTGATTATTATTACATTTTCTTTTGGAGTTTCCCCTCTTCGTAAGTAGACACCCCTGGTCTCATTTATTAACAAACGTATCGCCTGACGATTGTTTGTCCCTTGGTCACAGACTGATGCTACCACTATAAACCCTGCTTGTTGCACCTCAGTAATTACATGTTTTATCTGTTGAGCCAACTCTGGTCCTTTTGTGGCACTTGCTGAGAAGGTGTGATAAATGGCTTGTTTGAAGTTTTTAATTAGACCACGCACCATGAACACTTGGGCGTGGTCAGCAAATTCTGGTTGCCTTTGCTGGCCATTATCTATTACCCCTGTAATTTTGTCTTTTTTTTCATTATATGTTATTTGTGCTTTTAATGACACTTCGTCAAATAACAATATGCACAATCTTTCTGATATTTTCATTTTTTCGGCCTTCTTTTGTAATTGTACAAATATATTTTTATTAAGCCCAGGTCGAAGATTACATTTTTGTATCACTTTTGCGAGTGTTTGATTTGCGGGCAATATAAATATTTTTCTTAGAAATCTATATGCCTTTGGACTCTGTTTAAAAATCGATAATGCTGCAATTTTTTCCTGTAGCGTGAATCGGCGTCCTTTATCCTTTTTTTTATCTTCTCGCCACTGTACCCGCATTAATAGTTTTGCAGTGCTTGAGCAATTCTGAAGTACATCTAGTACTGCAGGATTGGCAACAAATTTTTTTGCTGCCTTTATTTCCGCTGTCTGCTTCTTAACTTTATTTTTCAATTTATTTATTTTTCTTCTGGCTGCCATTATTTTCAACTGTAAATTTTTTTCTGCCTTGGAGAGTTTACACGTCCTAGCAGATATTTTCCTGCCTGAAAAGTAGAAAATAAAATGATTATTTATGAGTAAAAAAATAAGTAGTAATAATTAATATACACACAATGAACACAGTTAGACATACAGTTTAAAGTATTCATGTAACAACTGTCATAGAATATACTTTTTAACATGGCGTACTTTCAGAGCCTATATATATGATTCAAAAATTAAATCTTATTCATCACACAATCACAGGCATCTTTCTGTGACGCGGTCATGACTTTTGTTTACCAGCTCGACAGAGAGTTTGTATAGTAACCTAGAGATACCGTATTTACGACGAAAAAGAAACTGTCAATTCTCTCTTTCTTGCTTATGGAAAAACTCTCTTGCTATGAAAAAAAGAGACAAACATAACGCTACCATCCTGAACGTCAAAGAGATAACTTTTTAGTCACTGTTGTATCCCATCGGTTAGCAGCTGTAATTAATGTTTTTAGCTGTTTTCACGCCTTTGTTTCGTTTCTATCAGGTTTTTTTTTTTAATTATCTGCATGAACCATGTCGTGTGTGGCTATCAGTTGCAAGAGTAGAATGAGCGTATTAACAGAACATAATCAAAGGAAATCTTGCCACAGGTGAGTTATCGACTAACATACTGAAATTATTGTGCAGGGAATACATTTCATAGGCTGTCCGGAATAAAGGAATCTTAGTTCTAAATACGTCGAGGACGTATAGTATCATTTAAAACATTCTATTTAGTAAAATAATTAACTTTTTGCGTTAGCTGATAGAGCTTTGACAGTTTACGTACTTACGTTCTGATGTTAGAGATGTGACAAAAGTCACAAGAAAGATGTATCGATATGATAGATAGAACTTAATACTAGGGGTACAAAAGTGGTATTATGGCCAACAGCAATATCTACCACAAAACCTTTCATAATTTTATGTTTACAATAAAGTATAAGAATATAAATAGAAACATAATAAAAGGTTTCAAATCATATTCTTCTCAACTTTAACGATTTTTTGTATCCTTACGTACCATTTTCTAAAAAGATAAAAAGCTTACCTAAATCCTTCAGAACACTCTTTTTGCTTTGAGGAGTAGTTAGCGGCATTTCCTGGCATATCATGTCCGAAGCTGAAATTTTAATGTACACGCTTTTAACAATGGAATCAGAAACAATGTACATACAATATTTTGTAAATGAGCAGTGGATATTCAACAAAATAATAAAACTGATTGTTCAAGTGCGATCTGCTGAGTCCGTAAGTAGCAGCCGCTACTAAGAAATACTTGATGGAAAAATCCATTAAGACTGCCCAACCTGGGAATCGAACTCAGGACCTCATGCTCAGCAGTAGCGCTTGCGACCACTACACCAACGAAGCAGTCACTGTTTTTCAACTAAAATGTCAAGTTTGTTCTTGGGGTAAATTCATCCCAACTAAGGAACCCCTTTATTTTTACTGACATGATCAAGTGACACCAAACTTATTTTATATATATACATGATAACAAAACTTACCTAAATTTTGTTCAGTATTTTGAGAAGTAGAAGGTGGTACGTCTTGTTCACATACTACTGTTGCCGGATCTGAAATATATATTAATAAATCAGTATCACTTAAGGCTAGTCAAGTGTGTTTTGGTCATGCAATAACATTAGATAGAACTGTTTGTAGTATAAATAAAGTATTTAAATCACTGACTATTGGCTAGGAACAAATACACATCATTAGCCTAATGATGATCCTACACCTAGCACATAGGCCTCCTCGTCGTGAAAGGGAGCGGGCCGTAATTAATCGGGAGCCAGTTATGTGTTCTCTTGCTACTTCTAAATTAATGGATTATGATGCGATTTTCGGGGTCGATTTTTCTCCTGCACACACGTGTGTAACTTTGTTTTATTCCTTTTTTAACCTCCACCTAACCCTTCGGGGATTACCGGCGTAATGTTATGTTATGTGAATAATAGCATTCAAAGGATAAAACAAAGTTTATATACTAGGTCTAAAAGTTTGTTCGAATTCCATTTAGTGACAGTGCCAGCTATGAAACCCTAAAACACAAAACAAACAAACAAAATTATTATATTTAATGCTAAGTACTTACCAATATTTTCTTTTTGCATTCTATTTTCTACAATACTTGTAGATGTGTACTTTAACTGCTGCTGTGATTCAGGAGCTAAAATAAAATATATACAAACATAAGTAATGGCTCATGGCAAAAAGTTCCATTTCCAATCGGTAGAATTATATTTATTCAAATATTCAATTGCAAATGTGCCAAATGCAAGATAGACTCGGAAGGATAAGGTAAGTTCCATTCCAAAATTTACACAATTATTTTATTTGCCATCATAGAGGCCATAGCGACACATTCTGTAGTGCTATTCTCTAAGGATACAGCCTTGAGCGCAGTGCTGCGCCAGCGACGAAACTACAGTTTGGTATTCGCTAAGCCGCAAATAGCGACACTAGCGCTCTAAGCCGTGACGGCCGTGAGTTAGAACTACTCAACGTCGAGCAAGTTGACAGTTCTTCATACATTTTGGTATTCCCTAAGAAAAAACAGCGTCGAACTCACTGACAGCCTCACTCACAGCCACGATTTTATCTGTCAAATCCAAAAGCCACTATTTTAGCGCGTAAATTCTTGTATTTGAATGCTAGAATAAGTTTCACTGTTTCAATTAATAAATAATATTGTAAGAAAATGGCTGTTCGGTTAATTATAAAGATGTACTTATTAGAAGAAGCAAAAAAAAGGGATAATTTGAAAAAAGCTCGACAGGCGAGAGAATTAAGAAAGCTAAATACATTATCCCGGGATAGAGATTATATTCACATTTACAGGCTTTCTGAGGATCTAATTAATATTTTGGAAAACGAATTAGCTCCATACATGCAACCGCGGGTTCGTTCTAGTGGTTTAACCAATAGATTAAAGGTTTGTTTTCAGCTATATTTCTTTAATCGACGAGTTATGATGAGTCACACACAATTATGATATTTAATTCTTGATGTTTTAGATACTATGCACTCTATCATTTTTGGCTAACGGAAGTTACCAAAAAATCATTGGAAAGAACCTAGATACTTACGTATCACAAACATCTGTCTCTAGAGCAATCCACGAAGTTGTTAATGCTCTGAATAATTCAAATATCATTAGTAGATTTATTCGATTTCCCCAAAACTTCAATGAAAGGCAAGTGCTCAAGTCAAGGTAAGCATCAAAATAATATTTTCTTGTTATTCTAACTCTCTATTAAAATATGATAAATATTTTGAAATTTAAATACTTATTACAGGTTTTATGACAAATTCAAAGTTCCAGGCGTGTTAGGTTGCGTTGATGGCACCCTGGTTTCCATGGTCCGTCCTAAAGAACATGAGGAGAGATATTATTGCCGAAAAGGCTATCATGCAAGGAATGTTTTAATTGTATGTCTTTCATTACAATTAATGTAGACATTAGTTACGAAAAATTCATAATATTAATATAATCATACTTATTTCAGATTAATGATGCTGATCTGAACATCTTGCATGTGGATGTGACTTTCGGGGGTTCAACTCATGATAGTTTTGTTTTTGCAAACACTAGAGTTAAGGACCATTTAGAAAATTTAAATAACAATGGAGAAAAAGTATACCTACTTGGTAAGTTATTATTTACTATACAATGATAATTACAAGTCAGGATTGCACTTTTTACCGGCTTCATTCATTGATTTCAGGTGACTCAGGGTATCCACAAAGACCCTATTTAATGACTCCTTTTAGAGATCCAGAAGTTGGGACTCCAGAGAGTCATTACAATCATTTACAAAGCAGTGCACGGAACAGTGTAGAGAGGACGATTGGAATACTGAAAGGGCGCTTCAGATGTTTACTGGTTCACCGAGTGTTGCACTATGATCCTGTAATGGTGGGCAAAATAGTTATAGCTTGCGCTATTTTACACAACATATGTAATCGAGCTGGGCTGCCAGCTCCTATGTTAGACCACCATGATTTAGATGAAGAATCTAGCTTACTTAGGATCCTCACACAGCGGGCTGCAACTCAAGATGAGTTAGTGAGTGGACAGATAAGTAGGCAAAATTTAGTTAATCAATTATGGCGAGCACGTCATATCTAAATATGATTTCTACTTCTTTTCAGCAGAGGAAAACATATTTAGGTAGGATATACTCACCATAATTGATTAGGCAATTACAGTTTTTTTTTATATTTTCAAGGCGTTTTATATTTTTTATGAAAATACTTAATTAGTGAATGTTAGTGTGTGTTTAATATGGAAAAAATTAGACTATACACACTGTTCCGTTGATGTTGAATTAGGTATTTTACCTGCTTGGAATGTTTGTTAGTATGTGAGAACCATGATCCTATTTATCAAATGAATGAATTTACCTGTTGATGCTTTTAATTCTTTATACCGTAGTATGTAGTGCTATTCTAGGTGCATAGTCCTCACTTATTTGAATTAATGTATGTATGTAAATATTGTAAAATTGTTTTTTTTTAAGAGTTATTGTGGAGTTTCTTGACTTTGACCTTTATATTGATTAATAAAAAAAACTAAAAAATTATCGTACTCAGTTTTATTTATTTATTATATTTATTTTCCTTTTCTTACACTAACTAAATTAAATACCTATCGCACAGGTCACACAGAAATGGCCTCGGGCGCGGACATGGCACGGGCGGCTTCCTATTCCATTCAAATTTCAAACTAAATGAATGAAAATAAAGAGCAATTTGATCAGGCGCGGGCGTCGAAATGTCGCGTCATAACCACGTCCGAACAACGACATATCGTATGTCCTAAATTGCGCTTTATTTCCATGCATTTAGTTTCAAATTAGAATGGAATAGGAAGCCGCCCGTGCCGTGTCCGCACCCGACGCCATTTCTGTGTGGCCTGCGCCTAATGCAACTAAATATTTGTACCTACAATGCGACATGGGATCCTTAACAAGAAGAAATTAGAACTACCATTAGTTCTAATTTCTTCTTGTTAAGGATGCACATAAGTCATGGAGTGCTTGGGTATGTCTCGACCAGGACTCGGCAATTTCTCTACAAATATGAATTAGTTCTTGCTGGTTATCCATGCGCCTCTCTTCTAGAGCGATAAAACGTTCCGTTAAGCTCGCCATTTGTGACTGCCTTTGTGAAGGTGGTGAGCGCTGCATTCGGCGGCGTCGTGCCGCTAGTATTCGCCGCCTACGAGGAGCTATGAACATAAAAATTACAACAATTTACTATTCGACGTAAAAAAATAAGAGAGCAATATGTATAACAGCATCACGTCCGCTCTCTCTTTCTGAAAGAACAGATCTATACCAATAATATAAAGAGGAAAGATTTTTTTGTTTATTTGTATCGAATAGGCTCCGAAACTATAGGGCCGATTTTAAAAATTTTATCACTTTTGGAAAGCCACATTATTCCCGAGTAATATAGGCTATAAATTAATAGCTGTCCCACGCGGCTTCACTCCCATCAACTTGCTACCTACCTACCCATCTACCGTACCTACCCTATCCTACATACATGATTTACACAGCGCACGCAACGGAAGCTCTCAAAAAGGATTAATTTCGCCCGTTTTTGCAACATTTTTCTTTTATGCTCCGCTCCTATTGGTCGTAGCGTGATGTTATATAACCTTCCTCGATAAATGGACTATCCAACACAAAAAGAGTTTTTCTGAGATTAGCGCGTTCATACAAACAAACAAACTCTTCAGCTTTACAATATTAGTATAGATTATTAATAAAAATAAGAGATCCCTATGAAAATTGCAACAATGTAACCCAAGTATTAAAATTATGCCTATAAACTTCATTATTTGGCGTGCGCTGAGAAAACTATTGATGATACATAAAAAATATGTACTACATGACTAAAGTACTCATTATTACCTAATTACTAATTAATTAATTACTAATTACTAATTAATTAATTACTAATTAATTAATTACTAATTACTCATTATTAACTTACATGAAGAGGCAATTGAGGCATTTCTCCTGTGAGGTACTGCCGATGGTGATCTAGTATCAGACTGTAATACAAAATATAAACAAGTTAGTGAAAAATAAAAATAACAAAGGTAGTATGACTTGTATATAAAACCTCACCACTTGTTCTGTGTTAGGCTGTTCTATTGGCATATTCCGTTGCCACGATGTCCCTGGTTGTACATCCTGCACATGTATTTTATATTGTAACCACCATCAACATTCTATTTTAGGGCTCTTTTATTGAACAATGCAGTACTATTATATTTTATTAGAATTAACTTACTGGTATTGAAGGTGTGGACTGTTCTGTGTGGACCATGTGTGGAGTAATGTGTTCTCCAGAAAGTAACCCCACATGATTCTATAAAATTAAAGATTATAACTTTACAGTATACAGTTTTCATATAATGTAATTAAAATGCAGTTATACCTGAAGTATGCTCTCTGACACTTGTGTTTCATTTGCCTCCTCTGGATTATACTGTAAACAATTAATTCTGACTTAAAATTGCTTCAGGCAATAAAATAAGTATGTGTTGCATAATGTTTCATCATACATACTTCAACCACAGCATATCCATCTATAGTGTCTGGTGCATCAGGAGTCAAATTATAACTTGGTCCCGGTTCATTAGCAGATGGCTAAAAATTAAGAAAAGTAGATTGATATTTCTGGAAATATCTTACCAAAAGAGTTTGATAAATGGTACTACCTACTTTGCATAAATAAAATTAATAGATTACGTGAATAAGCTCAATTTCCAGCTCCCTATCACCAGAAGCAAAGCGTTCGCCACCCATTAACTGAACAATCTTGTCTTCTATTGGAGAGAGATACAGCCCTTCCTCTAGAGCACCACCACCTGTTTGCTGCCTAGCCATTCTTAGATGACTAGCTTTTTTTTTTACTGCCGACTTCTTATCCTTCCAATACTAAAAAAATATACAATGTCAAATATCAAGATTTCATATAATCATAATATCATAATTAATGCCCATGTACCTACGTGTTCCTTTGTTCTTTAGAAACAGTCAAAGTACATAATTATGCATATATCACACTGGTATGCAATACATGTTGTTAACAAACCTTTGACCATTGCTGCCAATTTTTAATGCAGCCACTGCCATCACTATTTAGCTTCACAGCTATTTCTTGCCATGCCGCTCGTGTGCGGTCTCGGGCATGCGATGTTCGGGCATACCCTGTCGCCAACCAATTCTTTTCTTCCAAACTCTCTAATAACATTTCCACTTGGACTTGAGAGGGAACAGCACTTCTCGGCATGCTTAAAATAAACAATGCAACTTTACTTAGTATAGATAAACATATTATTATAAAATAAATACCTAAATATTTCATGGACAATAATAATATTGTGTCTTGTAATAATAGCATTGAAGCAGCAGTGAATTTAATATAATACTTACATTTCAGACAGCCACAGAATTAATTTTAAAACAATTTATTGCTTTGCTAGCAAATAGATGTTTTGTAAACTTACAAAAAGTAATAAAAACAGACAAAAAAATGCGAATCGACTGCAAGTAGCGAGTATCGGAGTATTGTTTAAGTGACAGGACAGGCCGTTGCACACTTACGAAAAATAGGCAAAGGAATTTTATTTTCATTCAGCCATTCATGTAATAATAAAAATGCATTATTTAAACTATAATTATAAATACTTATAGTTATCAAAATCGTTAGTAGTTTCACTCTATTACTTAAAATACTTGAAAATAGACCTATATTATACGTTTTAAGTCCATAAAACTCTCAGTCGAGATTTATCGATTTTAATTTAAATAATTTGTTTCAAGCCCTAATTCGTCTACGAAATTGTGACGGGAGATGTCAGGCCTAGAGTTCGTCGACGACCATAACCGCGCTAGAGAATACCGTTTGTATCAGCGCTGCACGATCGGTCGATCTCAAGACTGTCTCGCTGACGAGCTCGTCAACGAGCACAGCCAAGAAACTGTCTCTTAGAGAATAGCATGGCTGATATGGAACTCTAGAAGAATAATATAAAATCATAGTAATATAATACCTGTAGATGTTGATGGTATTGGCTGATTTACAAGTCCGTGCAATGGTTTTCTTCCAACACATGGTAATTTTGGTTGTGATATTAGTTTGAAACCTGAAAAAGTATAAAGGAATAACTGCATTAAAAATTTTGCTAAGATGCTAGTTTATTAATTAGTTAAAGCAATAGTGGCCACTCATATAATTGTGTGGTTAAGATGTTTCATCATCATATCAGCCGAAAGACATCCACTGCTGTACATAGGCCCACCCCAAACGTCACAACATTGATTGTTCCTGTTCGTCTCATATACAGCGGATCCCCGCAACTTTCACCAGGTCACGGTCCACCTAGTAGGAGCCCTTCCAACGCAACGTCTTCTGGTTTAGTTATGATATTTATCACATTAATATAATAAAGGTGAAAGTTTGTGAGTGTGTATTTGAAAAAAAATCTTGTGCAATAGCACCTCTAAGGCTACACTCCAACCAGTCGAAGACCTATGCTAATACATTTAGTATTAGCAATTTTATTCTTTTAATATAAGTAACATTATTGATGAACAAACCTGGTAAAAATAATGTTGGAACTGCAATATTGCTTATTCGGTTATTGCGACATAGATATTTATCTTCAAAGTGTCTGTGACACACTCGACGGTACTTGAATATATGTGCATTTTCAAGTCCCAAAATATCACTTCCAATTGAATATAGCCAGGTATTGAATCGTATTCTGTCTTTTTCAGGGTTTGGAAATCCATGAAGAACTGCATGCATGCCTGAAACAAATTGCATGCCATTATTAGTTTATATTTTTATCAGTTTATTTAATTTTAAAAAGTGATTGGAAGAGGTAGTGCAATTTATGGTCAACCGAGATTCTGAGCATCTTGATATTAAAGTTTAATATTTTTAATTAATGTGATATTAATTTTATCGAAGATTTCTGTATTGGAAATTGTTTATTTAACATAAATAATTAAAAATTACTAAGCTAATAAAATAGCCTTTTAATAGGAATATACCTTAAACAAAAGAATTAATGGTGTGTTTACCATGTAATAATAACACTTCAAAACCTGTTGTGGGCGAAATCACATATTAAAAGTTATATCCATTTAAGATCACGTAGCGATATCCCGGGAAATTGCAGTACCTATATCAATCACCGATTATAAGGTAATTCAATTAAAAATATTAAAATAACGATTTACAGAAGGTTGACTGGAAGAGAAAAATGAGGTATCAAGATCAATCTGCCTAGCCTTTTCCCAACTATGTTGGGGTCGGCTTCCAGTTTAACCGGAATCAGCTGAGTACCAGTGTTTTACATGGAGCGACTGCCTATCTGACCTCCACAACCCAGTAACTGGGTAACACGGTACTCCTTGGCTAGACTGGTGTCAGATCTCAAGCTTCTGACTACTCGTAACGACTGTCAAAGATCTTCAAATGACAGCCAGGACCAACTGCTCAACGTGCTTTCCGAGGCACGGAGGAAACTCGGTATGTTGAAATGGTCACCCATCCACGGACCGACCACGCCAAGCGTTGCTTAACCTTGATGATCGACCTGTGCGGCTGTTATTATTTAGCCACGAGCTCCTAAATAATGAACATAATATTATTGTTTCGAAACAAATTAAATTTTATATTGAAGAGAAACTAAAACTGAAGACTACCTACTTTAAAGCAAATCAAAATTACAATGCAGTCGGGTAAAATGTACTTAATTTTGAATTGCTTTAAATGCAAAGATCCAAGATTTGGCTATGAAAATGTGTCATACCTCCACTGTCCTTGCACCCAGAAACACAGCAGTGCTTATCCGAGGACATGATGCACTAAAAGAGTCCTATCTCAAACTTAAAAATACACTGGAGTCTCAGTTTTGCACAACCACTCAAAAAACTACTTTCTAGTCACAAATATGGATTAGCCGGAGGAACTTTGCTCAACTCAACGACAAATGCACATCATAACACAGAAAGATCACAAAAATAAACAAAATATCGCAAAATACCGGGCGCAAGCGTCAGATATCAGCAGACATTTGTAAATTGGGGTAACCAGTTTATTGTTAATAAAACCACCAAGGGAATTTTACCACCACCGTAATGAATATTTGCAAAATGATTGTAAAAGTTGTTCCTATATGAGTTTTATGTAATCAAAAAATAATAAAATGTCACACTGTGCGTTAAATGTAATTAAAACCCGTGAAAATAATCCCTAATTGAAAATATTCTTTGGAAACATTATCACAGAAGTTGGTTAAAAATATACTATTTTAGTAGTAATATTCTACCGTAACTACGCAATGTTGACAAGTTACGATTTTGTTTAGCGCCATCTATTCGAATTAAAGTAAACATTGCATCAGAGCTGCCATCTTGTGAAACTAGTAGGTGTAAAATCACGATTATAATCCAACAAAATTAAAAAACACTTTTTGACTTATATTGTACACTGAATAAATATGCTTCGTGATTTTGTATCATTGTACCCATTGCTGTCTCCAGTTTTTTGTACTAAGATTGAACGCCCTTTCAGTATATTATAATGTACTCTGTGCCTCTGACCTAGACTAGAGTCAAGAGCAAACCCATCGTAAAAAAAAAAATATATATTTTATCAACAAAGAAATTGATGACTCAACTAGGACAAAGCATGATGTGGTATATGGATGGTACTATTAAGTCTGTACCAGAATTATTTTTACAACTGTATACAATTCATTCTAGAATTTTGAATGAACATAGGTCCACCGTGCCGTTAGTATTTGTGTTGTGCACTAATAAGGACAAAACAACGTACAATAAAATATTCGACTTAATTAATGAGTATTTTTGTGAAAACGATATTGTTATACAGGTGAAATATTGTATGATGGACTTCGAAATTACTGCAATTCAATGTGCACGACCAAATTTGGAAAATATTATGGTTAAATGCTGTTCGTTCCATTTTGGACAAATTATTTATAGGAAGATTAAATCAAGTGGCCTTGCAAAACTGTACGGAACGGATTACAGCTTCAGCTTGGAAATTAAGTGTCTCATGGCTTGTATCTTTCCTACCACATTCAACAATACCACAGTACTTCAAAGTTTGGGAAGAAAATTGTTCAGAAAAAAGTGCATTAATTGCCAAATGGTTTGCAGAAAATTATGTCGTAGGAAAAAATGGCAAACCCCCCCAGTTTCCACCTAGCTTATGGAGTTGTCATGATTTGAACCATTTAAAATTGCCACGCACACAAAATAATGTGGAAGCGTGGCACCACAGGTTAAATAGTATAGTCGATAAAAGAAACCCCGGATTTTATGAACTGTCTACTATACTGCTTGCCGAAATGAATATAGTTGAAGGAAAAATACAGCGTATTTTAAATGGAGAACCTAGTGCAAAGCATAAGAAGATTTGCACTAAAAAAAATGACAATATTGAGACCATATTGCGCAATTTTGAAACGTATACAGAACTGGATTTACTGAAAGCAATTGCAAGTAATTTAAGATTAGTTTAACTGTTTTCTTATTCAAAATAAATATTTTTTCAAATATTTAAAATGTTTTTTTTTCTGCGTTACATTACACCAATTGAATATTCGATAAAATACATGGTTATACCATCTGAACATTACATCAAATGAACATTATACCTTTTGATCATTAGCGCAAATGTTGTTATAGCAAATAAATATTCGATGAACTGAAAATTCTGTCAAACGATATTATACAAAGTGATGATTTTCTTAAACGTTGTTCGATTTAGTTATATTATATCAAACGTTGTTCTATCAAACAAGGGTGAACCTGATTAGATAGCCATTGACACGAAAAGAAGATGACTATATAATCATAAAGAGCCGCGTTAGTTCTCTGTTCAAGATAAGCAATGTTTATAAGATCCTAAGTAAGTAATGCTTAAGGAACCCTAAAGCAGACTGAATATGGCCGGGGCGTCCTAGACTCAAGAAAAAGTCTATACGACCTTTATGTTATATTAGTGTAATATAAAGGTCGCAATATAAATTAAACAAGATGGTTGATGCTTTATTATGAAAATATTTTTTGAGATGAACAAAATGGTTATAAAATAGCATTATAATAAATACTTTTCAGATTTACTATTTCAAATGCAAAATACCAAATAGTTTTGCGTTTTGTATTTCAAATGCTAAATGCAAAATAGGTATTTTCAAAATATTACCTTTTGACCAAATCTCAGATAATTTTATTTATTACGCTTTTACATTATCGATATCGATAGATACCCGATATCTTAATTAGAAAAAAATAAACTATTTTGAAGATCAGTAAAACTGTAGGATGAATGACGTAGTATTATTTAAAAATAAATTATATGTATAAAAAATGAATTACTGTTCGCCTACCCTAGTGGGTAGGTAGGTAGTAGAGTAGATATGGTAGGTAAACAGCCGGTATAATCATTGCAATAATAATTATGTATGCAATACAACATACTTCCAATTATTTTGGAAATATTTAATCCACCTAATATAAAAGAAAATATAGGTTCCAATTTTCTTTTATCAATATCTATCTGCAAAATCGATACCCGACACGAATACATCCCTAATTGAGTAGCGAAGAACTTTCGAGAACGAAATAGTAAAAACGTTCAATCCAAAATAAACTATATGTTAATCGTGTAAGGTTGATTTTAACTGACATTCTATTAAATTATTAGTAAATTGAAATTTACTAATATTTTATTAGAAAACAAATAAAATCATTTTAACCGATATGGTACGAAACACCTCCATTTTTTAATTTCTTTCTCCGACTATCATTTTTGCACTCCAAAATGGAACGAAACGGCATAGTTACGGAAATATAAATTTGTCGCGAGACTAGCAACTCGACGCGATGTTAGAACACGACTGGAATCAAGTTTGCGTGGAAGCGCCTATTAGTGACACGCGTGCCACGCCTACTTTGCATTTCCACTGTTTTTTCTGTTCCGTGTGAGTGACTATGATTATTAACGGTAACAGGCACATCTAACCTATCAGATGAGTCACTATCACAATTAACGACAACAGGAATATTTACCCTATCAGATGAGTCGACATGAGTACCTGAGATCGGAACCTTTGGAAGTAATTTATTACAAAAACACCGATAACATTCACCTGACTTACAAGAACTAATACGAGTTCGACAATCGCAACAGATTTTTATTATTAATGCATTCGCATGGTTGCGATTGTAAACACGGCGACTTACAATAACTATTTGCATCGCGGTTTTGTTTATTCAGATAAACGCTATTATTACGAAACTGGAGTGTTATCTGAGAATGTTGGAGGAATAACATCTTTGCATTCACTTACCAAATCCGACGTATAAGTTTCGATTGTAACAGATGAAAATGACAAGTTATTGTTACATTTAGCCCATTGCGACCTCATTACTCCTTTCGCTCCGCAACCATAACAATTTAGGGACTTATCATTATTACCACCACTCTTATTAATTAATTTATTACACTCGTCACGCACGTGTCCATATTGTTAACAATAAACACATCTAGGTTTCGTATGTTGAATCGACCCGTTAGCGGTAACACTTGTATTCGACGACGCTGTTGGTGCTGCGCTGCCCGCGCTCAGCGTTGTGGAGCGGCGCGGCTGCGGCGCGGACGCCCGCGCTGTGCTGACGTATCGGTTGGCGGGGCCGGCGGCGGCGACGGCGCTCGTCGACTTCGTGAAGCGGCCGCTGGATGGCGGGCTGGGCTGCAGCTGCGTCTGAGTACGAGTTTCGGCAACTTCGATGTCAATGGAACGGGCGAGACGAAGCATACCGGCGAAATTCGTAAAGTCCTCTCTCCTCAGATGTTTACGAATTCGTGCATCAAGTAGGCCGTATACCATGTCTACTTGCGCTTTATCCGATATTTCATTCGCTGGAATTTTCGAGAGCAACGCACGGCATTTAGCGACGAAAACGTCGGTACTTTCATCACCTTGTTTTTGTGCGAATAGTTCGATGTAGATACGATGTGGAGGTCTTTTATCACCGTAGGTATTGTTTAACATTTCTATGGCATCATTCCATGTATGAATCTCCTTCTTCACTCCCTGGTACCAAATTGCGGCGTTATCCGTGAGCACCATAGAGAGGCCCCTGAGGGCATTTTGTTCCGAGACATTAGCGCAGTCCTTGTAGCTCTGGATGGCGTCTATGAAGGCATCCACGGATTCGTCGGCGTCACCGCCGAACCGGGCGGTGCAGTGCGTGACGGTGCCGCTGCCGACAGTCTGTGATGCAGACGCAGAGTTTGGAACTGGGGATGGCGGTTGACGACTGATAACTTTTTCTAACAGGCGCTCGAACGGTTCTGTTTGAGATTGCTGCATGGCGGCCATCATAGCAGCCACTTGTCCTGATGAAAAAGATGCAACGTTTTCACTGTCGCCGTCGATCTCGGCTTCGTCACCTGAGACCGCTGCCGCCCGATCTTTTCTGTCCGTTGGCCTACAGTTGCAGTTTAAAAACACGTCTGACGCGCGGTCACCATTGGGCGACGCGGCCCGAACAGAAATGTTTGTTGTCGCCCAACAGTGACCGCCACGGCCTGAATGAAAAACACATATTTTGTTAGTGGCAGAGAACGTGTTAATCATACAAGGCAAGATTAGTGACCTTTTGTTTGACAACTTTAATCAATCTGCCTAGTCTTTTCCCAACCAAGTCGGGGACGGCTTCCTTTCTAACCGGATTCAGCTGAGTACCAGTGTTTTACATGGAGCAACCAAAACCCAGTAACTGGGTAACACAAAACCACCTTTAAGTGACAATTTTAATCAATTTGTCTAGACATTTCCCAACTAAGTAGGGGTCGGCTTCCAGTCTAACCGGATTCAGCTGCGTACCAGTGTTTTACATGGAGCGACCAAAACCCAGTAACTGGGTAACACAATACCCCTTGGCAAGACTGGTGCCTGCTGTTGTTTGTGTGGCAATTTGTGGAAGTAAAATGAATGAAAACAGCCTAAATTACTCCATAAAATAAGACAGCTGACTAGGAACTCAATGTTATTGTTTAAATATGGTTCTTTTGTCTTATGAATTGCAATGGCTCAGTTATTTGAGAAACTTAATTTTATTTGAGGAGTATATGAGGATCGAAGCAAGTGGCGATCTGTGGTTGCTGCCTATCCCCATGGGGAAAAGGTGTGAGTGTATGAATGTTAAACAATTTAAAGTACCTAGATATGTTGAGTTTAGTACCGGACAAAAAGAAACTAAACTTATTTTTATAGCATTTATTACATTTAGGTAACTAAAACAAAAGCTTAGTAGGTAGATAAGTAGTAAGTTACAGAATGTTTGTCCAATAGAATTAGTGGCTAAAATTTCCATTATGGGCCGTTGATTTGGAAGTTCATATTTTTTTTTTGTTGTAGTTGATTGTAGTTGATTTGGTTTAATATCTGCACCCAGCATCCAGAATAGTAGCATGTTTATTTTTTAAATATCTAAAGATCTTATAAATTACACATAAGAATAAACACACAATTAAAATATAAGTAAAAGTAGAGTAGTATGGACCATATTAAATAAAATGTAATTATTTTTCTAAGTTATTTAATTCTTGTTCTAAATTATCCATTTGATGATTTGCATATTTGAGAGAATCTAAGTTGATTTTGCTTAGAGAGATTGCGACAAATGTGGCAGGCTGTACATTTTTAAAATGAAAATTTAAAAAACATGACACAAATATACAACGAAAATAAACATAACAAGTTCTTCTAAAAAATACAATCACAATTTAAGAAATACGCAAGTAAATACCTACGCCGTTTAACAAATTTAAGTCGTCATAAAAGCTTTAGGAAATACTAAAAAGTCGATCAACTCTTAAACTCTAGGCTCTCCGTCGTTATCGTCCCCAGCGCTTAGATCTTCGTCATTATCATCTTCAACTATAGGCTTTTCGGCATTATTGTCATTAGTTCTAGGCTCTACCGTATTATTAGAAGCATGTTGGTAACTATCCTTGTATGTATTACCTTCAAACACGATTGCTTCGTGGCCAACTTGTAAGAAAGTATTTTACTTGCTTACTCACCAGCCAGCTCAAGTATGGGTGATCAGCATGAGACTATGTAGGGTATGGTTTCGCATGAAGTTGACTGAAGTAAAAGTCACACAGTTTGGTCAACTAATTTAATTCTTGAACATACAATCCGTCATCACAATTTCTTGAGGTTAAACAAGTACAATGAAACTTACTTTTATTTGGGATACAATTTACCCATTATTTCCAATACCGGAGGTATGATGTCTCAAGCAGTATCATTCGCCTTGAAAACCATAATCAAGCCTCGTGCAAGCTAAAATGTCATTTGTGTTCGGTACCACATGATGGAGCTCAGATACTGTTTTCTTCAGGAATTGTAGTCATATGTGTAGATGTAGTTATATAGTTAGTTGACCATTTACTTATTTATATTGGTAATTATAAAATTAATCCTAGGGTGCCCTGCCAAGGAGAGGAAAAATGCATGATGAGTATCACACACGCACATGTTTTCACAAGTATGGAAATTTAGTTAAATTCAACATTATACTCACAGCTATTGCTGACACATTTATTATTTATATTTGGGGCTTGTTCCCTGCCGCCTACGAGTCATTTTATTTGCCTTAGAACTCTTATTGGGATGAGAAGTTTTCAACCGGTGTCTTCGCTCAGTAATTGCAATGAAAAAGACATGTCATACTTGTCAGCCATAGACACTGAAGATTAACCAATAGACTTGACAGTCTAGGTCTTTCTATAAGTATGTATTTTCAAGAAGTTAATCATTTAATATTTTAGTGTTGAATTGTGTGTTTGTTGAATTAAATTGATACACACAAATTGTAATTTTATTATATAATTTTATATAACTGCAGATAGCAACGCCATCCCGTATCACGCAATGATCAACTCTCATGCCAAGCTGGTTCTCCTCTTTGACACAAGATGTCGCTGTGATACCAAAAATAATCGTTACAGTACATCCTTCCCCGGTTAAAAAATTGTTTCACAATTTTTTTTTGAATTTACTTCATTTCCATTTGTGAATCTAAACATGTTCCCTGACAGAAATTGAGGTAGTCCGAAAAATATTTTATATTAGAACTACCTACATTAAGTTTTATAGAAAAAAAACAAAGTTCAAAACCTATTCATCAAAGTTTTAAGTTTATAATTAAGTACCATATGTACTGAACATCAAAACATTAGTGACAGACAGACATCTGTCTGAACACAATAGCTAAAGAGTTTATGAAAGTTAATATTTAAGTTTATAAAATGTTTATATTCGGGTTCTAATCTAAAAATATTTAGCCCTTTATTATTTAATTGTAGACTATATATATAATATCTGCCTTGGAGAGTAAACATCCAGCGCCTGCGGATGACCTTACCTTTCCCGACCCCCCCGAAACCTCTCATCCTGATTCAACTCTTTTCAATATTTCAGCCACCCAATTGATCGCTGCCGTGAGCTCCTTCCGAAGCGGTTCCGCCGGCGGTCTCGACGGCCTGACTCCACAACACTTAAAAGATCTTTTAAGTTCAGGCGCCGGTGAATCTGGTGAGTCGCTTTTGAAGGAGCTTGCGGCACTAGTCAACTTAATGCTCTCCGGCGGCGTGAACGATGCCGTCGTCGATGTCTTGTACGGGGCCAACTTATGTGCCCTGCGCAAGAGGGACGGCGGCATTCGTCCTATTGCCGTCGGATGCACCTACAGGCGTATGGCAGCCAAAATTTGTTGTAAGCTTTACGGTCAAAGGCTTACAAACAGATTCCAGCCCCTACAGCTTGGCTTTGGCTCTAGAGGGGGCTGTGAGGCTGCCGTACATGCCCTTTCTACCTTCCTAAATTCTAACCAGGGTGAGGTCATCCTCAAGGTTGACGTAAAAAACGCCTTCAATTCCGTCAACAGGGACACTTTGTTGGCGGAAGCAAAAAAAGAGCTTCCAGAAATTTTCGGCTTTTCGTGGCAATGCTATAGGCACCCATCTAAATTATTGTACAAAGAAAATGTTTTGCTATCTTCAGTTGGTTGCCAACAAGGTGACCCTCTCGGGCCAGTCATTTTCAGTCTGGCTATTCATCCCATTATTCAGAAACTAAATTCGAAATTTAACTTATGGTATTTGGATGATGGAACACTAGGAGGTGACGTAGAAACCGTTTTAGCAGATTTTCAATTCCTGAAAGAGCAGTTTAAATCCATCGGCCTTGACCTCAACCACTCCAAATGTGAAATTTTTCTTAGTGACAATACCGACAGACAACCAACCCTACAGAAATTCTATGCAATAGCCCCAGAGATCAAAATTTTAGATAAAAGTTCACTGCACCTCCTAGGTTCCCCAATTTTGGAAGACAGTTTTTCTTCATTCATTGATGGCAAAATTAACCATTTTAATAATATTTCGGATAGACTCTCCAAAATTAATCTTCATTCGGCTTTTACTCTTATTAGGTATTGCTGTTTTGGACCAAATTTCATGTATTTTCTCCGCTCTTCCCCTTTATGGAAGCAGCCACATCTCTTGGAAAAAATTGACGAAATTATTCGATGCACTCTGACTACCATCTTAAATGTGGCCTTGGATGATCGAGCCTGGATGCAAGCTACTCTACCCATTCGCTTCGGCGGGCTCGGCATCCGCAAAATTTCTAGTATAAGCCTACCGGCGTTCTTGTCTTCGGTCCACGGCACTGAAAAGTTAACCACAAAAATTCTATCCCTTTCACTGGTTAACTTTGAAGTGCCGTGCTCGACCGACGCAGTGTGCGCCTGGAAAGTGGCTTGCCCGAATACGGCGTTGCCCGAGAACCCATCTTCCCAGAGACAGTGGGATGAGCCGCTCTGCAGGTTGGTACGGAATAAACTTATGAATACGTCCACCAATACTGCTGAGCGTGCCCGCCTGCTGGCTGTGGGAGAGTGGGAGTCGGGCCTCTGGCTACAGGCTCTACCGTCACTCAACATAGGTACTATGTTGAGTGACAATACCTTCCGGATCGCTACATGTCTGCGTTTGGGTGCTCCTAGCGGAGCTCCACATCGTTGTCAATGTGGTGAAGCAGTCGACCGCCTCGGTCACCATGGCTTATCCTGCAGTAGGAGCGCTGGCCGGATAGCACGGCACGCCAGCATTAATGACATCATACGTCGGGCTCTTGTCACCGCCGGGGTGCCAGCTGTTTTAGAACCCAATGGTTTGGCACGCGACGATGGGAAGAGACCAGACGGGATGACCATAATGCCTTGGAAGGTGGGTAGGCCTTTGGTGTGGGATGCAACATGTGTCGACACCCTTGCGCCATCCCATCTTCTTAGCACGGCGGGCTGTGCTGGGGCGGCTGCTGCCGGTGCAGAAAACCTCAAACGGCGCAAATATAACAACCTTATTGGGAATTATATGTTTGAGCCGTTTGGGGTTGAAACATTAGGTCCATGGGGTCCGAGTGCGCATCGAGTTTTTCGAGAAATTAGTACAAAGCTCGTCGACTCTTCACGTGACCAGAGGGCTGGCCTTTTCTTCGGCCAGAGAATCAGCATTGCCATCCAACGTGGCAATGCTGCCAGCGTTCTGGGCACGTTTCCCATTGACATCGATGTGGACGAATTTTTTGATGCCCAATGAGGTCTTTTCCGTCTCCCTTTTGTATTTGTATATAGGTTTGTTTTTGTTTTTAGAATTTTCAATTGTATATATGTTATGGTACCAATAAAATACTCATTGTAGACTTAATGTCTAATCAAATTAAATTTTACAACAAAAGGTAAACACTGCCATTTAAATAAAGCAAGTGTTATTCTAAGTACCAAGTTATTTTTAAATGTAAACAAGTAAATGTGGACAAGTACCCAATCAAGTTAGATTCATAACAAAAAGTAACATTGCCATTCAAAATGAAGCAAATGCCACATTAAGTACCCATTCGTTGTATAGATGTAGGCTTATACCTCATCAAGTTAGTTCGCAACAAAAAGTAATACTGCCTTTTTAAATCAGCTAGTATCACATTGAGCACCTATTCGTTGTATAGATATAGGTAAATGTTCAATTATTTTAAGTTTTATAATCAGAAAACCACCTAGTCTTTGCATCATTGTGTTACCTTTCATCCTACCATTCACATCATCCAAAAAAAATCTTATACCCTCCCAACTTTCATTCATCCCTTTCTTTATTAAATATTTGCACCTCCATTATTGAATTTGGTGCAAATATTGAACCATTAACACAACAATGATCATTAACTAGTCTTCATATATTTTAAAATAATGTATGTAAGTCAATTGAGGACTATTGTTAACATGGACAATTTTAGGCATTCCATGTACAAGAAAACACAAGCATTAAACTAAAGTAGTGTTTGTTGAATTCCGTCATAGGAAACAACATAACATAAATCTACTAAGTATACTATTATATTGTGTTTCTTTTAATTGAAATAGGAAAAAAAACCTAAAAGTTTAATTATTGTTCTCATGTACAAATTTAGGTATTCTGTGTACAAGAAACACTAGTACATTAACTACAGCATTGCTTGTTTCTATAACATAGCTACTATAGTAATCACAATATACTATTAAATTGTGTTTCTTTAAAGTTGACACAAGTAAAAAAAAAAACCTAATAAGTCACTACTAATTGCTTCAAATAGTTTTAAGTTTTATTTATTTAAGAATTGGGCGCCAGTGGGATCATCATGAAATAGATATAATAGATGTCCCACACTTTCTCTTGGCATCACTAACTTCCAAGAGAAATTGTGAAAAAAAAAGTTATATTTATTTAAAGTTTAAAAATCAATTATGATAATAATCATTTGAGAAATTCTCATTAAGTAATATTATGAGCAAGCTATGATACGTCTAATTGTAACAGTATCTATTAAAACCTACTCTTTATTTAAATAATACAGCTTTGCATTAGATTCCGAACACATGTGTACCTCATCGGCTAACGCTGGCATTGGAAAATCCATTTGTTTGATGCTGCTACTCTGACACCGACTACACAGGGAATGACACCGACTACACAGGGAATGACACCGCTTGCGAATCACACCTCCAGTTGCTTTTAGATCTGTTGAAATATAAATACATTTAAATACAAGAAAATATTCTTCTATATGAAGTTAGTTTAACAAAATTGCTTTATGCATTTTGAACAAAATCTATATTTTTGTTCTGTATATTTTAATCTAATTAACAGTTAAAATAACTAAGTTAAATAAGAGTGATTTATATTCATAATAACAAAACATTTTCTAGTGCAAAGGTATATGGTTTAAAATAAAACATGTGACCATAACCGCACTTTCAAATTCTATATAATGTTTATGTTTTGTTAAATTAGAGTTATTTATTAAGATTAACATAACATTTACTAGTGAAAAGGTATATAGTTTTAAAATAAGACATATGACTATAACCCCACTTTAAGTTTTACATAATATTAATGTTATGTTATTTCAAATTAGGCAATCATGAAGTTAACCCATAGTCTGGTTAAGTTCTTTAGTTCATAAGTTATTGTAGATAGTAGAAACAGTAAGTGGTTATGTACCTCAGTCAAACCACATGCGACACGTTGGGCAGCCAATTGTAAGAAAGTATTTTACTTGCTTACTCACCAGCCAGCTCAAGTATGGGTGATCAGCATGAGACTATGTAGGGTATGGTTTCGCATGAAGTTGACTGAAGTAAAAGTCACACAGTTTGGTCAACTAATTTAATTCTTGAACATACAATCCGTCATCACAATTTCTTGAGGTTAAACAAGTACAATGAAACTTACTTTTATTTGGGATACAATTTACCCATTATTTCCAATACCCGAGGTATGATGTCTCAAGCAGTATCATTCGCCTTGAAAACCATAATCAAGCCTCGTGCAAGCTAAAATGTCATTTGTGTTCGGTACCACATGATGGAGCTCAGATACTGTTTTCTTCAGGAATTGTAGTCATATGTGTAGATGTAGTTATATAGTTAGTTGACCATTTACTTATTTATATTGGTAATTATAAAATTAATCCTAGGGTGCCCTGCCAAGGAGAGGAAAAATGCATGATGAGTATCACACACGCACATGTTTTCACAAGTATGGAAATTTAGTTAAATTCAACATTATACTCACAGCTATTGCTGACACATTTATTATTTATATTTGGGGCTTGTTCCCTGCCGCCTACGAGTCATTTTATTTGCCTTAGAACTCTTATTGGGATGAGAAGTTTTCAACCGGTGTCTTCGCTCAGTAATTGCAATGAAAAAGACATGTCATACTTGTCAGCCATAGACACTGAAGATTAACCAATAGACTTGACAGTCTAGGTCTTTCTATAAGTATGTATTTTCAAGAAGTTAATCATTTAATATTTTAGTGTTGAATTGTGTGTTTGTTGAATTAAATTGATACACACAAATTGTAATTTTATTATATCATTTTATATAACTGCAGATAGCAACGCCATCCCGTATCACGCAATGATCAACTCTCATGCCATGCTGGTTCTCCTCTTTGACACAAGATGTCGCTGTGATACCAAAAATAATCGTTACAAACTTTTCCGCTTGAATTTTTAGATTTACAGACTCGTTTTGTTGACTCTCGAAAGCCTTGCATATACCTATGTTTAGTAGCGTTCCGTAGAACAACTTTAAAAAAAGTTAACATTTGGTCGTCAGTAAAACTCGGATCCCACATATGTATAGTTTCAAGAGTTTCCTAAAGTTCATGAGATTTTTCATCGGCATTTTGGAATGTTCTCTCTTGCTTCCCCCGGACCATGGGCACTGACATAAAAAATCATTGGTGAACAAAACATCTATGAGCTTATAAGCAAATTTTTGGCTTTGTCCCGGTTTAGATGAGTACAATGTACATAAACATGTAATTTTTTTTTTTTTTTAAAAAGAAAAAATAAAAATAAAGCGTTACTATAATTATGAATATAATACAAATTAACCATTTTGATTTTGTTCACACCAAAGATAGGCCTATGGAGCAGGACCAGCATGTTTCCAAGCATTCTTATCTTGAATATAATCATCTAATTTGTAATATGCTTGTTTACAAAGTGTGCTTTTAACTATTGTTTTAAACCTTTAGCTAATCTATATGATAGTTGATCTAACTTATCTTTATTTCTGGTATTACAATTGTGTCTATCACTAACTTTACTAAAGAGATTTAAATTTTTCCTAACATACATAATATTTTCATAAATGAATTAGCAAGAAACTGTCATAATATTAATCTTTTGAAATAGCTCCCTAAGAGATTCTCGGTGACTTAACTTATATATGGCTCTGACAGCTCTCTTTTTTGCAATATAAATGATTCAATGTCAGCCGCCCGACCCCACAGTAAAATACCGTATGACATAATGCTGTGAAAGTAACTAAAATAGACCAAACGCGCGGTTTCTACATCCGTTAACTGTCTTATCTTTCTAACAGCATAAGCGGCTGAGCTCAGCCGTCCTGCCAGAGATGTTATGTGAGGCCCCCATTGTAATTTGTCATCTAGAGTGATTCCTAGGAAAACTGTTTGATTCACATAGTCCAGCTTTTCTCCATTCAATATGATGTCACATTCGCTACTTCTAACATTCGGCAATGTGAATCTAATATATTTGTTTTTTTTTTCATTTAGTACCAAATTGTTTGCCGTGAACCAAGTTTGGACCTGATGAATAGACTTATTCACATCATCAAGATTTTGTGATCGTCGATCTATTTTTAAATATCAAAGATCAAGTCATCAGCAAATAACACGATCTTCGGTTGATTTTGTAATAATTGGGGCAAATCGTTAATGTAAACTAAAAAGAGGAATGGACCCAATATAGAGCCTTGAGGAACGCCCATTGTCATTTCAGACCCTAGTGAGTTTACGCCGTTTACCTGAACTCACCCTACATTGCTTCTTGCTGACAATAAAGCTAAACGTTGAACGCCGCTTTATTGAACGTATCGCCACCATGATTCGGCTGAACGAAAGGTAGCTTTTTTTTTTTTTTTGGGTGGGAAATCATCCAATGACGTCACCCGCTCTGGGTGAAGCGGGAGGGCGTGTCAGACTTTTACTGACTAAAACTCACCCGTGTTCCTTCAGTTGCTTGTGCCAGGGCCGCGGTAACTCTCTTTCAAATTTATCCGCGACCCAGACAGGCATCGGCCCTAGCGGACCCCGTCAACTTTGCTGACATCTCTTTGAGGCGCGCGTGGAACACTACGCGCCGTCGACTCGGGCCTGGTCCTTATCGGACGACTAGCTACCCATTACTCGCCGTCCGCAAGCCCGCGCCTACGGTGGCCGGGAATCGGCTTGCGACTCCCGACGCCCGGGGCGTCTCCTGCGGTGGCTAGGGGCGTTAGGTCGGCTCCGTTGTGTCTCCCTCACGCGTTCCGCCTCCTCCTTCGCTAGCATTACTGCTTCACTGAAGGAGGTGACAGCTTCCCATGCCCTCTCGCTCCGTAACATGGCCTGAACCAGGGCCGGACGCGAGAGGTCGCCACCGCTGATCGCCTCTACGAGGACACAGCGGTGCTCCGCCCAAACGGGGCAGACCTCCACCGAACGAAAGGTTGCTGCATTTCAAAACAGCGACGTATTTCAATCGGACGCGCCTATTTGTAATTCGGCGTGTTATACAATATGACTGCGACATACACACCGTTAGGGCTTTATATACTGTTTCACCATGCACACGCGAACTATACTGTCGTTATAACACTTTATTCTTGTTTTTTTTTTACTTTTCGTATACTGTACACCGTATAAATGCGAATTATATTCTATTCTTACCGGGATTTTATACTACCTTGCCTCCACCAAAATGTGAGGGTCGTAGCTCAGAGAGCTTATAATAAAAGTCAGGAATCACTTTTATTCTTGTATTTTAGCAACAACGTGCCTGTCTTCAGGCGGCTTCTATAGAATTTACAATCAAAACTAAAGAAAGCGTCTTCTATTATTTAACAAGCGTGCCTATTTCAATAACCTTCGAAAACTAAGTAGTTATCTGTTGCCAGTCTCATAATAGGCAAGGAGTTAGCCTCTAAATAAGCAGATTCCTCACAGTACCATATTCAAAAAAAGTTTTAGCTTGATTTGAAGTCTATTCACACACAATTTCAATACACAATATAAAATCTAGTTTCGCTACTAAATCATGGTGCAAGAGAATGAGCACTAGCACCAATTGGTGCTAGTGCCAATTGCTTGGCACGTCCTTGCAAGCATGAAAAGCCCTTCATCCTAGAAACAGACTGAACTACCTCACACGGCGCACATACGGCAAAATGACCACTTTAGGCGGCCAGTAATATATTTAACTACTTTAATATTAGTTCTAAAATTGCTTGTATTCTCCGATTCAAGTACTTGGTCCATCGTGCTGGCCATAAATATCCTTTCTTATGTTTATAACAAAGGCACCCAAGACTCCGATAGATGAGCGTTGTGCTGTGGGCAGCTCGTTGCATTCGAAAACCGGAAGCATTAAAATGTGTTATTATCGTTCACCTCGTGAAAACATCTAAATATTTATTATGGACTTAGAAGCCACAAGTATGTTTATTAATAACCTTTTTTTCTACTCTAGTTATATACTATATGCAATAGTAAATGACGATTTCATTCCAATCCTACTTTTTAAGAAAAAAAAAAAAAATCCTTTGACTTTCAAAAAAAGTACCGCTTAGTATCGCTCTCTGTCTAAAAATATTTACACTTGTGCGTATGTTGACTACTAATAATGTGAATTTTAGGAACTCAAACCAACTCATTGTGACACTAGACACTTTTTTTTTCACAGGTTAATATTCAGTTTCTGAGTGGACCACATCACTCGGAATTGAATATTAAATAAGAAAATTAATGACAAATAATAAATAATAAAAATAATAAATAATAAAAATAATAAAATGTTTTATTCGTTAACAAAAGTTGGTTTAACAATATTGAGATTGACTTCTCCCTTTAAGTGTGAAAACACCTGTGCCAGGAGAGGCCGCTCTCCCATAACTTGGTTACATTTATGTATCATCATAATAACTTATCTTAAATCTATTTGATTAAGTTAATAGCTCAATTTACTGAATGTAAGTGAGTGTGCACACGCAATTGTGCGCACGTGTGTGTGGAAGTGTGAGTGTGTGTGAGTTAGGATGTGCGTGTGTGTGTAATGTGTGTGACCAAATATATAACGATATATATATTTATTTATTTAATGTTTTATTCATAAATTAATTATTTATATTAAAATAAAATTAACGCCTTTAATTCTGTTAACAGGGACACTTTGTTGGCGGAGGTAAAAAAGGATCTTCCTGAAATTTTCGGTTTTATTTGGCAGTGCTACAGGCACCCTTCTAAATTATTATATAAAGAAAATCTTTTGGAATCTGCCGTAGGATGCCAACAAGGTGACCCTCTCGGGCCAGTCATTTTCAGTTTGGCTATTCATCCTATCATCAAACAATAAAATTCAAAATTCAACGTCTGGTATTTAGATGATGGCACACTAGGAGGTGACGTAGATACAGTTTTGAAAGATTTTCAATTCCTGAAGCAGCGATTCCAGTCCATTGGACTAGAACTTAACCACTCCAAATGCGAAATTTTCATCTGTGACAATACGGACAGACAATCGACCCTTCAAAAATTCAACACTATAGCACCTGAGATCAAAATTACAGATAGAAGTTCACTGCACCTTCTAGGTTCCCCAATTTTGGAAGATAGTTTTTCTCCATTCATTGACGCCAAGATAACACATTTCAACGATATTTCGGTCAGACTCTCTAAAATTAATGTACATTCGGCTATAACCCTCATTCGTTATTGTTGTTTTGGTCCAAATTTCATGTACTTTCTTCGCGCTTCGCCATTATGGAAGCATTCACAAATTCTCTTGGACAAAATTGACCAGATTATTCTTTGCACGCTATCATCTATACTAAATGTGGCCCTGGATGACCGAGCGTGGCTGCAATCCACTCTACCCATTCGCTTCGGTGGGCTCGGCATCCGCAAAATTTCTAGTTTAAGCCTACCGGCATTCCTGTCTTCGGCTCACAGCACTGAAAAGTTAACCAGAAAAATCTTGTTGCCATCACTGGTTAACTGTGAAGTGCCGTTCTCGACTGATGCAGTGAATGCCTGGAAAGTGGCTTGCCCGAATACAGCGTTGCCCGACAGCCCTTTTTCCCAGAGACAGTGGGATGAGCCGCTTTGCAGGTTGGTACGGAATAAACTTATAGATACGTCCACCAATACTGCTGAGCGTGCCCGCCTGCTGGCTGTGGGGGAATGGGAGTCGGGCCTCTGGCTACAGGCACTACCGTCACCCAACATAGGTACTATGTTGAGTGACAACACCTTCCGGATCGCTACATGTCTGCGTTTGAGTGCTCCCAGCGGAGCTCCACATCGTTGTCAATGTGGTGAAGCAGTCGACCGCCTCGGACAACATGGCCTATCCTGCAGTAGAAGCGCTGGTCGGTTAGCACGGCACGCCAGCATTAATGACATCATACGTCGGGCTCTTGTCACCGCCGGGGTGCCAGCTGTTTTAGAACCCAATGGCTTGGCGCGCGACGATGGGAAGAGACCAGACGGGATGACCATAATGCCTTGGAAGGTGGGTAGGCCTTTGGTGTGGGATGCAACATGTCACATGTTGCATGTGTCGACACCCTTGCGCCATCCCATCTTCTTAGCACGGCGGGCTGTGCTGGGGCAGCTGCTGCTGGTGCAGAAAACCTCAAACGGCGCAAATACAACAACCTTATTGGAAGTTATATATTTGAGCCGTTTGGGGTTGAAACATTATTGCCATCCAACGTGGCAATGCTGCCAGCGTTCTGGGCACTTTTCACGTTGACAGCGATGTGGACGAATTTTATTCGTAGTTTTATTTTATTTTTATTTAAGTGTATATATAGGTAGTTATTTTTAATTAAGTATTTGAAATGATGTACTAAGTTAGTTATAATTTTCAGTAAAGAACAATGGCAGGTGCCCATACATTTTTTTAGCTGAGATTAAATTTCTACGTCTTTAAATGAAAAATATCTGGTTTAACTCAGGGTGATGTTCTGAATTAGTTTGTGCAAGAATTTTTGTTCGAGAATGTCGAGAATAATAGATATTCAGTCATAAACTTTTGTAGGTTATGTCTGGGTAACTTTTAATAATGTGTTTAATAGGTAATATTATTCAATTTCGTGGCAGTAAAAGGGGAATATCGCATTAGCATTTCCCTAACCTAGTTATTTCAGCATGAAATGTATAATATACTCTTTGGAAAGAGTATATTTATTTAAACTAAGCGACTTTGACGTTTATCAAAAGGTCGTCGTCCTCGTCAACAACCAAGCTATGTTTTTTAAACTTGGATACTAGTCTTTTTGCCAATCATTAATTAAAAGTGATTCATTTATTTCTACTGCACTACAATATTCTTACGTACCTGCGAGGAACATCTATACTTAGACATAAACTGTATTGTTAACTCATTTACTGCAATAAATACATTAATTATATTATTAATTAATATAGTTACCACTTGTCACTTAGCAGATAAAATATATAATGGCAACACTAAGGTAAAGAAATTAACTAAAAAATCAAATAACTTTTTATTTATTATGATTTTTTTTTATCCGTTTTGAACCAGCCCAATAATATATAAAAAAAATGTAGACAATTAATAGAACGTCTTTCGTATATAACTCACTTTCAGACGCTCAAATTTAAGTCAGCTAAAATCTCGCCATTGTTCTTTTAATGATTATTTATATTTACATATATATACAAACATACAAGCGTACACATTACGTACAAATCAGTACTACTTAATAATATGAACAATCATATTTTCTGTTTCAACATAATTTAGCATCTTTATCCACTCTATCACCATCTGTTTACATTCCAAGGTAGTTTTTGTATATATTTTAAGAATTTTATTAACTAAGAAACCGTGGATGGTCATGACGACTTGATAGTAATTACTACGTAACTGTTTACAACATAATTGATGTATGATTGATAATTGTGTGCACCTACTTTAAGTAAAATATACAAAATTTTATTTTCAATACTATTTTATTCTTAGCTATGGGTAATGGTCGGAACCATATCTAAGCATAAATGCACATATTATTTCACATTTTTTATTTTTGACCCTCTAAAGTCGACATTTTGCCGTATGTGCGGCGGTTAGACAGGTAACTTTACATCTCTGCATACGGTAACTCCAATACAGAGTTCTATATGTCCCCAAATCCGGCTGCAGACTATTCACACGATCAACTTCCGGCTCCGGTGTATGCAGTTCCTACCTCCACGAACCAAACTAGTGTTGGGAAACTCAGCACGTGTGCTAGCACACTTGTATTAACTCACTTCGATAGAAAGAGTCACTCGCTCTTTTTATTTTGATGTGCTAGCACAGTAGCACACACCACAGATTAGCTACACAGTGCGACCACAGAACAACAGGACACGTTAACACTTGTGAGTTTTGAGAATGAGTTCGAGTCAATGTTATTCTTCGTTGTAAACACCTGTGCCTGTTTATTCGGTGTAGGTATGTCTACGATCCTACGACTTTACTAAAGTAAGTAACGAACGAACGTAAGTTCTTAAAGTGCTACTCATAGCGAGTAGAATGTGTTGCATGGTTTTATTGATTAATTTGTTATTATTATTGTCGACTTATATGAATGTATGTATAATTGTTTATCCGTCCTAAGTGGAGAACCGGATTGGCATGATTGGGAGTGTGTAAAATGCAATGTAAAATTAATGACTGGTATTAGAGGAAAATAAAAATCAATTTTATATAGGTAATAAAAATAATTTTAATACCAAAATTAAAAATCGAGTCAGACCGGCTGTTGGCGTGGTGACGGCGACGCGCCGGTCTGACCCGCCGCATTAGGTGTTTCACATCAATAGAACAAGGCCAGTCTGAATAGTTACAAGTAAAGTAATAATAATAAAAGTATTAAAAAATAAACAAAAACCAAATAAAAATAACGGTATATGACAATAAAATTTACATGTTAAAGTTCAGAAACATAAGCTTATCAACTTTGACCCTAGTATACGATTTCTTCTCTCGGAGTCCATGTATCCAGCCTTTGAGAATACTCTGTCTCTGAAGGTACTGATAAAGCAGGAATACAAAATCTTTTCAGCATAATTTGATACAACCTAGGGTAAGCTAATTTTCTTCCCACCATTTCAATGGATCTCGTCGTTCCAGTAAAGGCTCCACAAAGTATTTATCTATCTCTACTATGGAAGCAGCTCTAGGGTTCGCGATTTGTATACATGCTGAGACTCTAGTGTCAAATTCTGCCCAAATACTAGCACTTACTTCAACCGTATTTTGGTTGGATGAGCTAGCAGTAGCAACTGGCGGCTCTTATTGCTCTGATGATGGCAATACTACGCGTGCAGCCAGATCAAATAATAATGTTTTGGCTCTTTCAAAGCTTGTTACGGCTTCCAGGAAATCCGTATTTTTTTTTGTCTTGGGTCGAGCAGCGTACTTATGGAAAACAAGTTGTGGTCTTCGATTCTCTTGAATCTTTCTTGCAGTTGGTCATTTAGTTTTTGAGCCAAATTGTAAACAGGTTGAGGTTGATCGTGAGTTTCTGTGAGAAATGTGTTTAATTTACTTGTTAATAAATGTGATAGTGTTATTATTTCTGATATTGTTACTGACTTCTCGGAGCTTATTATTTCTGTAACGGTTTTAAACATATTTAAAATTACATATGCTTTGGTCATAATAAGCACATTGTCATTTTCTAAATTTGGTACGCGTGGGTAATCATTCGTCAATATTGTTATCAAGCTCATTTTTATTTCAAGTACTCGTTGGAACATGTCGTATGTTGAGTTCCAACGAGTGTCTATTTACGTCCTATTTTACTTTGAGCACCTTTTCACCTAAGCGAATTTGCATAGCTTTAAGGCTGCTATAGCTGATGGGCTCCTTCGAAAGAGATCTACTTTATGTTTGATTCTATCCCTTGTTTCTTTAATTTCCATTAGAGCTGTCTAGACATTTAAATTTATAGTGTGGGCAAAGCACGGTATTTGCCTCCAACCCGTTGCCGCGATTGCACCTTGAGCGTTGGCCGCGTTATCGGTGGTGACTGCCTGAACTTTTTCCAACACTCCCCACTTTTCACACGATCCTTTAATTGCTTTAGCGAGATTCTCGCTAGTGTGTCTATCATTAAAGGAAATACACTGAAGCATGTAAGACTCTAAAGTAGTATTATTATTGACATAATGTAACAGTTATGGATATATAAGATTCTTGAACAATTGAGGTTCAGCAATCGGTGGTAAGAGCAACATATTTTATTGTCTTAAGTTTTTCTTTTATTTCTTCACTTTTAATATTATAATGTTTCTCTAAAAGTGCATTTGAAAGCGTTTTTCTCGTCGGTATTGGATATGCA
>OX459035.1:45918031-46201593 GCA_949775005.1 Orthosia gothica
GATCCGCCCAAGACCGTAATATTTATTTTTTAAATCTGTGCACCGGGCGGTCGCCATTTTTGACAGCACAAGGGGCCGTGCTCAAACTTTTTGTGATTAAAAATTTAGTTTTTTTATTTTCAGTGGCTGTTGTTTTCAGCTGGAAAAACATGGAACGGTAAGTTTTGAACTGTTTTTAATAGTTTTTTTTTTGTATTTGGCCTAAATTCCAGCAGATATACGTTACTACTAAATCGGGACTATTGTACTACAAAATTTAGCATGATAGAGTTATTGGAATGACATACTTCAGAACACCTGAAAGAACAAGTTTTGTTTGTTCTGCAAATGTTCAGGATTGGTCTAGACAACATCTATAGTTTCACAACAGATAACCCTCAAAGTGTCAATTTCCAGACACAATAGAAATTACCATTGTTTTAATCCGATTCGGAAATATGGACAGTTGAGCTGATAATGGAGCAAATATGCTCAAGATGGGTAGGCTACTAAATGAAAGAAGAAATTTTCCAAATCAGAGGACGTCTTTTGAAGATGGAAATTATAGCATGGAAAACGTGAGCGATCAAAATGATATCGAGATGGAGGAACAAAGTGCGAATCATTTGGAAGATACTGAAAATATCTCAATGGATTCAGATTCAGACTTTGATTATGACGCTGATACTGAATTCGATATTGATAGACAAAACCACTACACTGAAACACTTACTTCGTCACTTTCAATGCAGTTTCATAAAAATACGAATCAGCAAAGGAATATAGCTATAATAAGATGCGCAGCACATACATTACAGTTGTGTGTTCTAGAAGTTTGCAATAGTACTGAAATCAAACAATTCATTAATGACGCAAGAAAAGTTGCTAAACAGTTGCGTACCCAAAAATGTGCTGCTGAAATAGCCAGAGCAGGAAAGAATCAATCTATTCTAGATTGTCCTACTAGATGGAACTCAACGGTTGATCTGATTCAGAGATTAATATCACTAAAAAATATTTGCGACAATGCTCATGATTCAATTTTAACCTTACCGGAAACGACTTGGAATATACTACAAGATTATGTTAATTCCCTCTTGCCTGCTAAAGAACTTTCAAAAATTTACAACATGAACAGCTCACAATAGGTGACTTTTATTTGCAGTGGCTGTTGTGTAAAATAAAATTAAAAAAATATTAACACAGCTCTGAGCACATTGCTGATTAATTCTATGGACAAGAGAGAACACACGTTATTTAACAACGACGCTTTTCTTTGTGCCGTTTTTCTCGACGGGAGAGTAAATTCAATGCTCTCTGATGATCAGCGAGATACAGCAAAAATAAAATTATTAGAATTACATCATCATTTACAAAATCTAAACAGCGATAAAAAAAATGAGCCCCAGTCTTCTTCAACGAATTTGACATCTTTGGCCCAAACCGACACAGATAGCGCAAGAGTTGAGTTAGAAGATTTTCTTAGTGTTAAATATGTCGAGGCTCAAAGTGATGTACGAACTCTTTTAAGACGAGACACCGATAGTTCGGAGATGCGACCTAGTACATTTAGAAACATAAATGAATAATTAATGGCGTTTTTGAATGAGCCTCTACTAAAGTCCACTGAACAGATTTTAAAATACTGGGAAATGAATAAAATTAAATATCCTGCGCTCTATAAACTAGCTTGTGTCGTTTTTGCTAGTCCAGCTACACAAGTCAGTGTGGAAAGACTATTCTCCAGTTTGAAATTTGTGGTATCAAGGTATCGTTTCAATTTAAATCGCAATTTGATTGAAGATATTATTTTTATTAGGAACAACAAAATATAAAAAAAATTGAAATAACTTACTGATACTGATACACTACTGATTTAATAGAAAAGTGATCTCAATAATCCGATTTACATTTTTTTTCTTACGACTGATTGTTAGTGTCTTTGTCTAAATTTAATGATGATTATTGCCAAAGTTGTTGTGTTACAAACGATTGTTAACATTATTATTAAATATCTACTTTTCAAATCAGTTTTTTCATTAACAGTTTATCAACTAAATTATTCCACCTACTCCAAAAACGTATTTAATGGGATTTCCGGGTTAGTCGAATCGTCAGCTCTTCTAAAATTACTTGTAGTCGGAGTAAATAACACAACTGGATTTGAATGAGTGTTGAGGGTGTCGCCTCTTAAGGCGGGTACAGACTGCTGCAACGCAACATGCAATGCAACACGAAACGAGCATTGCATCAGTGTAGACGCGGGGCGCGCACAACGTGCGCACGAACCGCGCATGTACCTACTCACATCTGTTTCCGAGATGCGCGCGAACGGATCGCTCAGTCTGCAAAAGAACACGCAAAGGAATGGATCGTGACGACCAATTGCGGGCTCTGATGATAGTCAGTGCTTCATTATTAATAGTGAATCATGTGATAAAACGCAGAAGACATCGACGTTGGTGGCGTACAGAGTTGTATAGTCAGAGAGCTGGTGCAAAACTAATGGCCGATATGAGATTAACTGGACAATTTCAAAATTTCTTAAGGATGAGTCCAACGACATTTGAAGATCTACTCAGATTAGTCGGACCAAGAATTTTTCGGAATCGCACACAGTTAAGGGCTCCAATTTCAATCCAAGACAGACTGGCAATAACACTTCGTTTTTTAGCTAGTGGTGACTCTTACACAAGTTTACAGTATACCTTCAGAGTATCAAAACAAGCCATAAGTGGCATTATTACAGAAGTATGCTCCGCCATAATTGAGGAATTAAAAGATTATATCAAGGTAAGTTTTATTCTTAATAAGTCAATTAAAGAACAGTATTATCACATCAAATCATTAAAGTCGTCATAGGATTGGTTAGATTCTAGTGACGTTACAGACGATGGCTGTTGGTTCATATATTCTTCGTTCCTTGCCGTGGTATAGCCATAGCGTCCGGCTTGATTTGTATCTGGAGTTTGCGCGGAAGGCGAGGGACGATTAAATTCGGAAGTTCCAGGACGATTAACATATCCGGTCAGATCCACATAATCTTGTCCTTTCTTCTGTGATGCATAATTGGATTCTTGGTATGAACTGGGGTAGTTATCCTGCTGTCGATATGATGATTCATAATAACCTCTGTCAGCCTTCATCAAAATTTCAAAATATCCATGTTCGACCGAATTCCTGGTTTGAAGGGAATAAGTATTCATTTTAGCTGATATATAAGAAGCGAAAGTTGTAGTTAAATCTGGAGCGCCTGAATTTCCCAACTTATTGGCAGTAGTTTGTAATATGCCCACTACATCGGTCAGTACACTGCTGCTTTCATCTTTTTTTGCTTGTTTAGCTCGCGTAGGTTCATACCGTGTACGTGGAGTAGCAAATTCGTTCTGCAGATTTTCTTCATTAATCGGTTGTTGAACCGCCTCCTGAAAAACATAAAAATAATTTATAACTGTAGGTCCCATCTCTTGATATAAACTACTAGATAGTAGATATAACTCTCCAGGAAGGTAGGTATCGTGGCACCGATGGACAAATGTCGAAACGACTAAATATTTAGTTCGTTTTTTAGTCTAGTTCAATATAGCTAGCAATAAAATCAAGAGATGCTCACTATAATGGCACCTCAAAAATTGTCACCAGCGAGTGTTGGGCTACTAAGTACAATGACTGTCTCGTAGCCATAAATTAAATAAAAGTTTTTTGTTTTAGCTTCCAACGACAGAAGAAACTTGGTTGAACATAAGCAAACAGTTTGAAGAGAAGTGGAATTTTCTACACTGTTTAGGGGCACTGGACGGAAAACATGTTGTGCTTGAGGCACCTATCAAAAGTGGAACTGAATTCTACAACTATAAAAACTTCTTTAGCATCGTTCTTTTTGCTTTGGTTGACGCCGATTATAATTTTCTATTTGTATGTGGGATGCCAAGGAAGGATTTCAGATGGTGGCATCTTTAAAGATACAAAACTCTGTGAAATGATAGAAGATCGTACAATAAACCTTCCATCACCTGATTCACTCCCACGGAGACATATTCCAATACCATATTTCTTTGTGGGTGATAGTGCCTTTGCTTTAAGTGAAAATCTGATGAAACCATATGCTGGGGCACATCCAAAAGGCACTTCAAAGAGAGTATTCAACTACAGGCTAAGCAGAGCCAGAAGAACTGTTGAAAATGCATTTGGTATCATATCGTCTGTCTTTAGAGTTCTCAGAAAACCAATGCTTTTACAGCCTGATAAAGCTGAGCTAGTGGTTATGGCAATTGTCCTTTTACATAATTATTTGAGACGTCACTCTAGAAATACATATATGAATGACACTGAAGATGAAGTTACGAATGAAGACACACGTAGGCAAAATAATGAAGATATGAGATCACTACTACCTATGAGAAATATTCCTCGACGATCGCCTGCACATTTGAATGCGTTAAGAGATGAGCTCTCCGATTATTTTATGAAAGAAGGGAAGGTTCATTGGCAAGACAGATGTTCGTAAAAGAATCAATCCAGTTTTACTTACCGTGTTCGTTCTCTTTCTCGGTTTGTTACGGTTGTCCAAGAACTTCAAAGAATCAAAGGCAAACCATCGACTTTTGTATGTCTCCGAGGCACCTGAAAAAATAAAATAATAATCATGAAAAAAATTAAATAAAAAACATAATTCAGTCAGTTTTAAACATAGTTGTTTTTAAGTAAACTTGACTAATAATAATTAATAACATTTAATAATTAATTTGTGATTTCAATCCATTAAAATATTGTAGTTGTTGTCAAAGTTGTCATTTTGTAGAGAAAAAAGCCAATTTCAATATTAGTCGGCTATGCCAATTTACATTTCAATACACAAACATTTTTGCGGTTTCCAACCTAGGATTGTACTAAGAATAAAGTATATGAATAAATAATAAATAGTAAATTATTATTATTTATTTACCTTTTCCTGTTCCTTTCGATTTCTTTTCCTTCGCTTTTTCACGACGGTAGGATGATAAAATACTAATCATTTTACTGTAACATTTTTCTTGTGTTGTTTCCATCAAATTAGCAATTTCCATCCATGCATCCTCTTTAAAATGTTTTTTATAAAAATTCTCATGTTGTGGATTCCACAAAATTTCCTTTGATCTGTACACTTCAATTAATTGAAGCACTTTTTCTTCACTCCACGTAAATGTAACCGCCTCCTCCGCCGCAGTAGCGTCGTCTTGTTCCATGTTCGCGCGCGTCTAGCCGTACACACCACACAACCTGTCCACACTGACGCTCCGCGCATACTGCGCGCCTCTTTGTGTTCGGGGAAAAAACCGACAAATTTCGGGTCGCTACGCGCAAGAGTTGCAACAATCGGTTCGTGCGCGTAGTAGACGCGGTTCGTGCGCGCAAGGCGTCTACACTATGGGAATTCTGTTACTTTACATGATACATTGCAGCAATGTGGACGTCAAATTCTTGCATTGCATGTTGCATTACATGTTACATTGCACCAATGTGTACCCGGCTTTACAAGCCTGATGAAGTTCAGTATTTGTGGATATGCATTGGAACGACTTTCTTCAGACATACGTTCCAATTCGAATGCTACAAGCCTTGCAACATCTTCGTTTCGTTTATCTAAAGAGTTTTCATTTTGAAAGTCTAGTTTAGGTAAAGCATCAGTCGTATATGAAATTCTATTATTTTTATATTGTCTATATACCATAGCGTCAATTATTTCGGCTTCAGTAGCTTGAATTGACTTTTCTTGTGTAAATAAATCATAACTTTTATTGTATGTGCATCTAATGTTTTTTTGTGTGTAAATACGTTTCTGTCTTCCGGATATGATAGACGGTGATCATGGTGGTGAAGGTGACTTAATATCGCATTGACTTTCATCGTCAACGCATTAAGAATCATCGTCATCCAATTCATGAATAGCTCTCTTCTTTCCTGTAAAACAATGAGTATCAATCCTTTAGAATATTCTAACCTCCTAATCCTAACTAATATTATCAATGTGAGTTAGATTTTTAATCTGTTACGCTGAACGGACCTTGATGAAACTTGGTAAAGAGATAGATTGTGTTTTGAAGACGAACAAAATTATGTAGGTTATAATAAATACACAATATACGCAGACGAAGTCACTGGCAACAGCTAATTATTTAAGGGGAATTTTTAACTGCACCTCTATTTAGAAATTTAAGCAAACAAAATATCTCCACTAATAACCTACTGCAAAACAATATTACTCACCGTAAAACAAAAATACTGATTTGCACACAAATTATTCAATTAAATATAAAATAAATGTGAATTAGTCCAAGAGCGAGCGAAGCGAGCTCGGGAGCTTAGGGCACCCCGACACGGATAGGTTAGGTTCGAAGGAGATGACGGGAGCTGAAGTGAGCGAGCAAAGCGAGCGAACATGTTAGGTTACTTTAGACCCTGCAGACAGAAATAGGAGCCCTGCGCAGCGGGGCTCCGTCGACTTTGTTTCGTTTCCCCCCCTCCCTTAAAACTTAAATATTTTGTTGCACTCGAAGAATTATTAGATTTACTTTTAGTTAACAGATAGTTATTCAGTAAAACAGTTAAGCTTTAAAGATCTAGCAGTATAGTATAATTCATTTATTTGATGAGCAAATTTAGTGTGCAATTCAGTATTTTTGGTAGTAATTTCGAATATTTTGATTGAAAAAAGGGGAATTACAGTTAAAGTATTAAATACCACCCATTATTTAATAGTCTTAAAACAGATAAATAAGTATAGTTAAATACAAACCAGCCTTATTCGATCGCACGTTTGGTGGTAACACTGGATGATTTGGTAATAAATCTTCGTCACTTTCGGAGTCGTCAGTACTTTTGGGAACAAATTTCATAATTTCTGATAGTGAGGGCGCGCCTCTTAATAATCTGATGATATTTAACATTGTAGTAATGTAATTACGCTCTTCTTGTGGCATACGCTGTAGTTCAAAAGCTACTAGCCTTGCGAAGTTTGTATTTCGGGTGTCGAAGGGACATTGATCATCATAAATGATTTTTGTAGTGTCTATGGTCGTTTGAACTTCCACATCTTCGTAAGTAACCACTTGTGGTGTCAGACTACAGTATTGCGTTTCATCGTCAGACTCATCAGATTCATCGATAGTAATGCTAGGTAACTTCTTTCCTAGAAATTAAAATTATCTTAACAAATATACAATAACTTTTTAGCATGATGCCTACATCATGCTAAAACTAATGGCTCCTAAAGAGAGCGGGGTGGTTGAGCGTGAACACAAGCCGAACTGTGTTCGTAGGTATAGTGTTCGTGTTCCCTTGGCTAATCTACGTCCACACGTACAAACCAAATGTTTTGTGTACGATGTTTGTGTGTGATCATGTTTTATTCGTTCGTGCGTACAGTGCCTTACCGGTATAGAAACAAACGAAACAACAAACTTTATAGGTAAAAAATACAAACCAGGCAATCCAGCCATCTTGTCGCACCAATCACTAGAAACCAAAATTCACCTAGGTATCACACGCACGACCGTACCTAGACGTACCGGGAGACGGATGGCGTGAATCGCAAAGATGACGCGGCCGCGGATAAAGGTACTTATTGGTAATTTATCGGTATTTTAGTATCGGTATCGATACTGATATAGGCACATTAAAGTATATATATTAATATACTGAATAAAAATATCGGTATCAATATCGATAAAGAGATACGGAAATATCAGTATTTATATCGATAATTCGATATAGATATCAAAATTTTATCGGTATTCAGTCCCTGCCCGAATGTCCTTTCTTTGGTATTGTTCGTCGAATTGTTGAGCTCCTTAAATTCTGAGTTGAGCTGCTCGGTTATTGACAAATGCGTGCTCTGACTGGACAGGTCCACTCAATCTGGCTGGTTCTTGCCTCAAAAGACCATTTCAGACATCAGTCTACATGGTCTTCACATGATCTAACCAAGATTTTGTCAGGACTTTAAAAGATACTGTGACCTCTGAGTTTCTTTCGGCCTTTCTTCTCAGAGTAGTCAGATAGGAAACGCCGACCTCATCTAGTTTAAAAAAAAAAAATATGTTAGACATGCAAAAGCGTTTGTACAAACCAACTTACAGAAATAAAATCATTTATCATTTATCACTCAGTGAAGAATCGAAAAAGATCAAATTTGGTGTGTGACCTCTATCATCAACAAACAAAAACAAGAAGGTCACTAGTGTCTCCCCAACTGGACAAGCATTTCTTAGTAATTTACTCAAAACCTGAAATGAATTTTTATACAAAGACAATTTATTAGAAAGGATTAAGGTAAATAGGATAATACAACAGAGTTCAAATTCCATTAAGAAAGCTGCACCAAAGCCAGCAATCCCTGCTAATAAAACAAATAACAAATATAAGGGAAACAGGAACGGTCCACCACGACAGTTGAATCAGCGTCAACCAACCTAGGGGATGGCACAAGGTGGACCACGGACTCGACCACAGCCATCACAATACAGATCCTTCAACCCACAGCGTTCCGTGAGAACTCGGGGTCCTCACTACAACAACAGGAAATAAATAAGTAGAGAATCTAAAGCGCATCTACATTAGCACCGCGCGAAAGTACGTCTGCTGAATTTTGTTTAACATTTATATGTAACCATGAACAACCTTCAGTGATCTCATTAATTTCTACTACCCTATTCTGAACGAACGGTTTTAAAGAACTCGGTGTTATGTTCAACCATCCTAGTACTGTTGTTGACAGACCACAAATAAACTTTGCTGAAATTAATCTGAAGTGCTTTATTTATTTTATTATATAATCTTGCACCCAACAACGCTCCGCATAACTCAAGGCGCGGCATACTAACCGGTTTTATCGGAGCTACTTTGCCTTTCGCACGCAACAGACGAATAGATAACTCGAAATGTATTTTCAAATACCAACAAGTTGTCGGCATTGCGATATTCTGTTTCTTTCTAATCAAGGTCCTTTTTAGGTAACCGGTATTAAAACGGTAACCTAAATAAAGGTAACCTGTTTATTCTACCCAGATAGCGGTTACCTAAATCGTAGGGGTAACCAAAATTCTTCGATACCGGTACCGTAATTTATAACGGTTTTCGGTCCCTGCTGACATGACACACACACACAGTATTTATGCGGCTTGATTCTTGAATAGTATTTTTAACGACTTCTAAAAAAGGAGATTATCAATACGACACGTATGTATTTTATGAAACTTGAATAATACCTAGGTAATAGTAATAATTATGTTTTCTACGTTGGCCACCGTGAAGTTCTAAATACCCCTTGAAATTATTAAAAGATGAAAATTCAAGGCCTGGACCAGGGTGGGACACTCACACACTAAAATCTACTATATAAAAATAAGTCGGGTTTTCCTCCCTGACGCTATAACTCCAGAACGCACGAACCGATTTCCAAGGTTTTGCATTCGTTGGAAAGGTCTCGGGCTCCGTGAGGTTTATAGGTAGGGTAGGGTAGGGTAGTGTAGGGTAGGGTAGGGTAGTGTAGGGTCGGGTAGGGTAGGGTAGATAAATGTTTGGTCTTTTTATGGCAAAACAAAGTTTGCCGGGTCAGCTAGTGTACTATATATAAAAAGGAATAACATTCGAACCTATGAATATGCTAACAGCGAACTAATTATTATGTAACAAAACACGGACACAGATAATCAGAAAAACGAATTTATGAGTATTCGGGTTACACCTAAAACTTAGCAACCATTGAGACAGATCCAACAGATCAGACAAATACAACTGGACCAACCTAAAATTAGTTTACTAAAAGACGCATCCTAGGCAGAACGAGAGTGAAACTAATGAAGAGTTTGAAATGTTTGAGCTTACTTTAGCCAACAAGACGTACCGAAAAAAATAATTAAATGTTTATGTACATTGTACTCATCTAAACCGGGACAAAGCCAAAAATTTGCTTATAAGCTCATAGATGTTTTGTTCACCAATGATTTTTTATGTCAGTGCCCATGGTCCGGGGGAAGCAAGGGAGAACATTCCAAAATGCCGATGAAAAATCTCATGAACTTTAGGAAACTCTTGAAACTATACATATGTGGGATCCGAGTTTTACTGACGACCAAATGTTAACTTTTTTTAAAGTTGTTCTACGGAACGCTACTAAACATAGGTATATGCAAGGCTTTCGAGAGTCAACAAAACGAGTCTGTAAATCTAAAAATTCAAGCGGAAAAGTTGGCCACGAAGCAATCGTGTTTGAAGGTAATACATACAAGGATAGTTACCAACATGCTTCTAATAATACGGTAGAGCCTAGAACTAATGACAATAATGCCGAAAAGCCTATAGTTGAAGATGATAATGACGAAGATCTAAGCGCTGGGGACGATAACGACGGAGAGCCTAGAGTTTAAGAGTTGATCGACTTTTTAGTATTTCCTAAAGCTTTTATGACGACTTAAATTTGTTAAACGGCGTAGGTATTTACTTGCGTATTTCTTAAATTGTGATTGTATTTTTTAGAAGAACTTGTTATGTTTATTTTCGTTGTATATTTGTGTCATGTTTTTTAAATTTTCATTTTAAAAATGTACAGCCTGCCACATTTGTCGCAATCTCTCTAAGCAAAATCAACTTAGATTCTCTCAAATATGCAAATCATCAAATGGATAATTTAGAACAAGAATTAAATAACTTAGAAAAATAATTACATTTTATTTAATATGGTCCATACTACTCTACTTTTACTTATATTTTAATTGTGTGTTTATTCTTATGTGTAATTTATAAGATCTTTAGATATTTAAAAAATAAACATGCTACTATTCTGGATGCTGGGTGCAGATATTAAACCAATGTTATAATCACAAAACTTCTAAACGCAAATCCAATATCTCGAATTCTATCGAAATGACTGAAATGTCATCAACATTTGATGAGGACAATAAATCAATACAATCTTTACCAATTCGAAACACTTATTATAAATCTACACCTATTAGACCAAATGCCCATCAAACAGAAATTTAAATTTGTTAAACTGCGCAGGTATTTACTTGCTAATTTCTTAAATTGTGATTGTATTTTTTAGAACAACTTGTTATGTTTATTTTCGTTGTATATTTGCCTCATGTTTTTTAATTTTTCATTTTAAAAATGTACAACAGTACTGAAAATACGTGGTATTTTCCCAATTAGTTTGATAATTATAGGAAACTAGCTGTTCCCCGCGGCTTCGCTCCCGTGGGCCACCCCACAGGACCCGTTTTCGGGATTAAAAAATAGCCTATGTCACTCAGGAATAATGTAGCTTTCTATTGGTGAAAGAATTTTTTAAATTGGTCCAGTATTTTCGGAGCCTATTCGGTACAAACAAACAAAAAAATATTTCCTCTTTATAATATTGGTATAGATATAGGAAATTCGTGTGACCTAATAACAAGTTATAAAACTTAATGTTTGTGTTAATTGACAAATTATTTACTAGCCCGTTAGTACCTACTGTAGCGTTATAAAATAAAAATAAAACTTTTTTAACGCAACGCAAAATTTAAAAAAGTAAATACACCGAAAATATAAATAAAGTAAAAAGGCAAAACACATTCTTTTTAAAAAAGGAAGAACCGCAATAGTCAATATAGTAATAATTATTTTTAAATATTAAGTAAACATAAAACTTAAAAGTGGAATTTAGAATAGGTTTAAAGTTAAAAGCTGAATTCACGTGCCTAATCTTCAACGCAGTTGCAACCGGTTTAATGATGGCATAAGTATACAAGTAAAGTACGATACCATAATATGATATAAGTAAGGTAATAAAAAAATAACTACGGAAACTTAAAAGGTAAGCTAAGTTAAAAATTAAAAGTAAGAAAATTAAAATAATGATAACAGCTATTCATCGGGAATCCCCGCTGGATGAAGCGCCTTTGGTAGTTCCTCTCCAAACACAATAAAATATGTATGGAACCCGTTCAAAGATATTCGGAATCCCGAAGACTGCAGGTACTCCAGGGGTCATTCGTTCTGTCCCGGGGGTAGAAAGCCGAAGTCGGCCCAACTGATATCTACAGACTGATAATAAAATACATAATTATATTATAATTTTCAGACGTATTGTATCTGTGTCTTTATGTTTTTTTTTGTGTACGTTAAAGAATAAGAATAATTTTCAGACAGCAAGTACATTACATGAAGAGTCTTTGGTGCAAATACCTGCTCTGGCTGTACCAAGCACTAGTTCTACTATTTATAAAAGTAATTCAGGAAACGGGAGTTAAAAATGCTGGCTGCAATGTTGAAGACCATATCAGTAAAAAACAATGTCGAGGAGTTCTTGGAAATATAAGCAATCTTAACAAGTAAACTGTATGTTCCTATTCCTTTACACAATATTAAATAGATACCTTTTATGTGTATTAATTATGTAAACTTAATATATATATATATATTTTTTTTTTTTAATGCTCATCCCCGCCACATAATGGCGCCTATTCTGCTCAAACTCGTGCATACAAATTCCTTCTTTCGTGCCTCTCGTAAGTTCATTCTTCATACTGTATCTTTCTCACATTCATCTCCATACAAACTGTGGGTGGGCATCCCACTTTATTTATCTAATTATGTGTCATTTTGTTTATTCAGTTCGGGTTAAAAATACAAAAATAAATATACAAAAAAGTGCTGATCTTCTTATACAGTATACAAAAGGAGCTATATATCACAGAGTAATTAAAAATACAATAACAATATACAAAGTGCTTATCATTATGCAGAATAAAATATAAAAGATGCGGTTTATCACAGATTTCAAAACATTGCTATTATCACAGATATTATTAATACAATTTTTTGGGAGATAAACACAAAATCCAAAATCTTATACGGTCTACAAATTTAGGTACTATATTAGCGTACTAGTCACCGCAGTTTTGTGCGTCGACTATTATGCTTCTAAGCAGATATTATCATAATACAAGTGAAGCATAGCGACGCTTCAACTTTGGTTTCATGCGATGACTTTTGTGGCCACATGTACACAGTATGCCAAGAACTTTTCCCTATTTTTCTTTGTCATGAACCCACAGATACTCTCGTTCGTCAGTCTCATGTCCAGCTCACTTTCAAGTTGGTAGCGCTCCCTGATAAATAACGGGCATTCTACAATAATGTGCTGGACACTTTCTGCCACGCCTGGATCGCAGACGCACGATGGACTCTCCGTACACTTGAAGCGATTCAAGTATTCAGAGAACCCACCGTGCCCCGTCAAAACCTGCGTGAGAACACCTGAGGGCCGCACCTGTTTTACAATACGGAAAGCCGCTATGGCATCCGGAAGAAACATTTTCGTCACAGAGGCAGTCTCGCCCGACACATATCTTCGATTCCATTCATCAAGCGATTCCAAACGGATCTGTCGCTTGATAAATGAAACCGGACACAAGTTTGTTATTACAAAGATTCTGATGTCTTTACCAGAGAATTATAAACACTTCGTCTCAGCATGGGAATCTGCTCCAGACGATAAACAGACCTTCGATAACCTGGTCGCAAGATTGTTAATAGAAGAAGAAAGAATTAAAGAAAAAGGCGGGAATGCGCAATCGTCAGCAGCGTTTGTGGCTAAAAATGTAAACAAGAAAACTGTTAAGTGTTTTAAGTGTAATAAACTTGGTCACTACCAAAGTGAGTGCAGGTATGATACGAGTAATACGGACAATTTTCGTAACAAGGATCATCGTCCGGGTGTGAGATGTTATTATTGTAATAAACCAGGACATTTAAAAAGCCAGTGCCGCTTTAAACAGGACAAAGAAAGTAATGCATTTGTAGTTATGGACGAGAACAGTGAATCCGGTGTATATTTCAATCAAACAAAATGGTTGGTGGATTCGGGTGCAAGCGAGCATATGTGCTGTGATTACGGACTGTTTACTTCATATTCTGTCGTGAAAGATAAGTCGGTAATTGTAGGCAATGGAATGCAAATTAGTGTCAAAGGTTGCGGACAGGTGGCAGTGCAAGTTTGGAATGGCAGTGATTGGATTGACACTACCATAGATAATGTTCTTCATGTTCCCGAATTGAAAACAGATTTGTTCCCCTGCTTGGACATATTTAACACATAACTTTTCTTTTTCTATAAGTTCCCTAATAAAATGATGTTTAATATCTATGTGTTTCAATAAAAACAATAAAAAAGTTTATATTGTATGTCTTTTTCTTAAACAAAACGATGGCGTTTTACTCTGTTCTGTCATAGATGTGTTCTTGTAAAAGAAACGTTTCTTTAAAAGATTAAGCACTATTTCCTTTATATTTCATCTGGTTATGGGCCCAGGTCACTTACTAGTATGAGAAAATAAATATGTGCTTAAGGAAATACTGTAGTGCAAAAAGGAAATAAAAACCGGCGTACGTGGTGGTAGCCATTTTATGGCAAAGTCGGGAAGAAATTTACTTGTTTGAAATAATTGAGCAAGGCAGGAAAGCCTACAGGAAGGAAGATTATAGTAAAATATGGAGTCCACACAGAACAGTCAAGTTATGAAACTGGAAGGTTCCAGGAATTGGAATTTATGGAAATTTCAAATGTCCGTGATACTGCGGGGTCAAGGTCTTTACAAAATAGTGGATGGAACTACGGTTAAACCTGAGGATGAAGCACAAAGCAGTCGTTGGGAAGCTCAAGATGCGAAAGCTCAAACTTTCTTGGTTACAAGAATGTCAGAAGAAGTCATGTTGCATGTCATCTCATGTGACACCTCTGCAAGTATGTGGCGAAAATCGCTAAGTGTTTATGAACAGAAATCTGAAACAAGTGTTCATATTGTTCAACAACGCTTTTTTCAATTTAAGTACGATGAAGGTTCAGATATGTCTACGTTTTTATCAAAAATACAGGAGATGCAGAATCAATTGAAACAGCTTGGCGAAGCAATATCTGACAAGTTTGTTATTACGAAGATTCTGATGTCTTTACCAGAGAATTATAAACACTTCGTCTCAGCATGGGAATCTGCTCCAGACGATAAACAGACCTTCGATAACCTGGTCGCTAGATTGTTAATAGAAGAAGAAAGAATTAAAGAAAAAGGCGGGAATGCGCAATCGTCAGCAGCGTTTGTGGCTAAAAATGTAAACAAGAAAACTGTTAAGTGTTTTAAGTGTAATAAACTTGGTCACTACCAAAGTGAGTGCAGGTATAATACGAGTAATACGGACAATCTTCGTAACAAGGATCATCGTCCGGGTGTGAGATGTTATTATTGTAATAAACCAGGACATTTAAAAAGCCAGTGCCGCTTTAAAAAGGACAAAGAAAGTAATGCATTTGTAGTTATGGACGAGAACAGTGAATCCGGTGTATATTTCAATCAAACAAAATGGTTGGTGGATTCGGGTGCAAGCGAGCATATGTGCTGTGATTACGGACTGTTTACTTCATATTCTGTCGTGAAAGATAAGTCGGTAATTGTAGGCAATGGAATGCAAATTAGTGTCAAAGGTTGCGGACAGGTGGCAGTGCAAGTTTGGAATGGCAGTGATTGGATTGACACTACCATAGATAATGTTCTTCATGTTCCCGAGTTGAAAACAAATTTGTTCTCTGTGAACTGTGCTACAAGAAAAGGTTAAGTCATTGTGTAGTGTGTAAGACATATGTATGTGAGCTCATGTATTCTAATGTACCTATCAACACGTATATAAACAATTGTACTCTATGATTAAAGGCAGTAATAAAGGAGATTCTAATGAAGAGACTTGTTTAACTCATCTCCCCGGACTCACAACCTTACATGGCGACCCTGCCATCCGAGACGGGTGCCGCGTTCGGCCGCGTTACTTAATTATTTGAAAGACATTAATAGACTATGATATAAGTGATTATCTTTTGTCTTTTAAAACGGGAGTTTTTGTTTTCTCTACAATGTGCCGGTCAGATGTACAAAAAGAAGACGTTTTTATAACACAAAGTGCATCGGGTGGTTTAAATTCTGCTTCTATGCAAGAGTACCACTTATCGAACATTAGTATCGTGATGTTTATCATGTGCACCTTACTTGGAGTAGCTGGACTTTATGCGGTGTATAAACTGTACCGAAATTGTCATCATTCATGGATAAGGAATGAGGTTTTCACACAAAACCTATCACGTTCGTTTCGTCGACCGATCCCGGAGGCTCGTGTTTGTTACGAATGCCGCCAGCAGCGCCAGGAGACTCGCCAGGAGACGGGTATCAGAGCCCAGAAACCGCAGTAAGTGTTTAAAAATAAATTCAGTGATAAGTGAAGTGGTGTTCTATCGTTGAGTGAAACATGAAAAGTTACCGAACGATTAATGGACAATATATTTTTGTTTAAGTACATACTGTCAAATAATCTGTAAATCTTTTATGTATCTTATTTGGTTTGGTAATGGCAGATGAGCTTAACTTGTTATATGACCAATTAAAAAATATTGAACATAATTTAATAAAACTAAGTTATCCTAAAAGGACAGAAACTGTTCTGAAACAAAAGTTGAAGGAAGCAACGTTATTAAAATATCAGTTTGATGGTTGTATTAAAACCTTATCGAGACCGATTGAAAGTAAGCAACTTAGTACAAGTGTTTTACAGGAAATACAGTCGTACTGTGATTTATTTGAAAAGACTTATACTCAAATAGAATCATTTTGCTCCAAAACGTACAGTTCTCAACCAAGTGCTCAGAATACGGTCAAGACTAGAACCGAGGTAGGCAATATGGAGGCTTTTAATTATAGGACTGCCGTGGCTCTACTACCAATTATGAATGGTGATGAAAATATCACGAAAAGTTTAATAGATACCATAGAGTTATACAGTTCTTCACTCACCGAAGAAGGCAACAAAATGCTAGTTAAGTTTATATTAAAAACCCGATTAACCGAGAGCGCAAAATTAAGATTGTCGACCTCTTATGATAGTTGTGAGTCACTTATAATTGAAATGCGTCAACACCTTCTTACAAAGAAGTCTAGTACAGCAATACACAAGGATTTAACACAAATAAACCAAAACGGTTTTTCTATAGAAAAGTATGGATCCAAGGTCGAACAGCTTTTTGTGGATTTGACGGTCGCGCAAGCGGGTGATGAACAAAATGCACATAAAATATTACGCCCTCAAAATGAGAAGATTGCAATAAAATGTTTCATTGATGGCTTGCGAAACCGCGAAATCCGCACTATTTTAGCAGCGCGTAATTATGATAACCTGAAAGATACAATAAGAGCAGCCAAGGATGAGGAATTGTCATGCAGTCGGCAAAATACTGACGCTTCTGTTTATGTCGGATACCAAGGCAGATCATTTAATAATCGCGGATATAGTTATAATAATAATAGACGCCCTAATCGTTCAAATAACAATCGATTTATACAGAGAGGGAATAGTAGAGGTTCTTTTCATAATCATAGGCAAAACCAAAGAATTCAACAACAGTTTAGCAATAATCGTGGTCACATCCGGGGTTCATCTCGTGGTAGGCCTGGACGGACTTTCACGCGCAATGGTAATGTACATGTCATAGAAAATGCCATGAATAGTATCGATTTAACTGACCAGAATCGAACTCCCCAACCTACAGAAAGACAAATTACTGAACCATTACAGTTTTTTCGATAATCATTTTATATTTGCTTGTAACAATAACAGCTCGGTGGAATTCTTAGTACAGGGTGCCAAATATGGATTACTTATAGACTCAGGAGCATCACTATCAGTATTGAAATATGAAACTGTGGCACGTTGGAATATTCCAGTCCAAACGGAACGCATTTATATAAATGGCATTGGGGGCAAAGTGCAAACTTCAGGCTACGTTTATGTTACATTGATCGCAAATGGACAGGAATTTGTAAACAAATTTTACATTATGCGCAACTTACCAGGTTTACAACATGGTATAATTGGCAGAGATTTTATGAGCAAATATGGCGCTATTTTGAATTTTGAAAATAATACGATAACTTTAAAGAAACATGACAATAGTATAACCCTGCCCATGATTAATAGTTCGTTAAATAAAACTTGCTTTTTAAGAATACCACCGAGATGTGAAAAAATAGTTATGTTAGACAGTAGTTTTAACGAGGACTGCGTAATATTACCGTATCAATTATGCGACGGAGTTTTTATAGCCGGAAGTATATGTAAACCAAACAATGGACAAATTTGTATACAAATATTAAATAATCGTGAAACACAAGTAGATGTTAACTATTTCAGACCGGAAATACATTTATTATCAGACTATGACATCAGTCACTTTGGAAAAGACAGTAATATTGATGGAGAGAGAGTACGTACAATGTTTTCTCTTTTAAAATTAAATCATCTAAACAATGAAGAAAGGTCATCAATCGAAAACATATGTGCTAAATTTTCGGATGTATTTCATCTACCAAACGATAAATTAACTACCACTAACCTATACGAACAAAGTATAATGTTAAAACCACATGCTGATCCAGTTTATACTAGACAGTACAGGTTACCCTTTTCACAGCGTAAGGAAATTGAAGCACAAGTTAAGAAAATGCTTTCTGAACATATCATTGAACCAGCAAAAAGTGAGTGGTCAAGCCCAATTTTGTTAGTACCCAAAAAATCAGATGATAATTCTAAGAAATGGAGGCTGGTTATTGATTTTCGTAAATTAAACACTAGAATTTTAGACGATAAATTTCCACTCCCGAATATTAACGATATTTTAGATTCTTTATCAGGTTCAATGTATTTTTCACAATTAGATTTATCACAAGCATATTATCAGGCAAAATTGCAACCAGAAAGCAGAAAGTATACAGCATTCACTACGCCATCAGGCCAATATCAAATGACCCGGTTACCTATGGGATTAAAAATTAGCCCAAGTGCATTCTCTCGTCTAATGACAATTGCCATGTCTGGACTTACATACGACAAATTATTTGTATATTTAGATAATTTAATCTGTTTTGGTCGTAATTTACAAGTCCACAATAAAAATCTTATAGATATTTTAACTAGATTACGCAAAGTTAACTTGAAACTTAATCCAATGAAATGTGATTTCCTAAGAAAAGAAATGCAGTTTTTAGGACATGTTGTAACATCTGAAGGAATTAAACCAGATTTAGATAAAATAAACATAGTGAAAAATTATCCCGTACCCAAAAATGCAGACGAAACAAAAAGATTCATAGCATTCGTCAACTTTTATAGAAAATTTATACCAGATTTTGCCGCAATATCCTTACCACTTAACAGATTGTGTCGAAAAAATTTTAACTTTGAATGGTCGCATGAGTGTCAGAAATCCTTCGAATCCCTGAAAGAGTCGTTAATATCACCACCAATATTACAATATCCCAACTTCGATGAAAACAATACTTTCGTTTTACAAACAGATGCGTCCGGATATGCAATCGGTTCCGTGCTTTGCAATAGTGATAACAGACCAATTGCTTACGCAAGCCGTAGTCTTAATAAAGCAGAAATTAGGTACCCCACGATAGAAAAAGAGTTACTCGCTATCGTATGGTCTGTTAAGTATTTCCGACCATATCTTTACGGTAGAAAATTTATTATCAAAACCGACCACAAACCATTAATTTACTTATTTAATCAAATAAATCCATCTAGCCGTTTGACTAGATTCCGTTTAATAATAGAGGAGTACGATTACATAATAGAATATGTTCGAGGTACTGACAATGCAGCTGCAGATGCCATGTCACGTATCCGTATAACAAGCGATGAATTGAAGGAAATAAACCAGCACGTTGTGTACAGACACAACGTGCTGGTTTATTTCCTTACGCATACGCTTTTTCTGGCCTCTGGTTAATACAGATTAACCAGAGGCCAGAAAAAGCGTATGCGTGAAGGAAATGAACAAGTTCTGAGTGACAACCCTATGGTTGCTAAGCGATCTATGAACGACTGGACTGATCACCTAAGAGTTACGGAATTGCTTAAAAAACCAAAGGATTGCACTGAGTTAAGGTTCGTAAATGAAAAAGAATGGAATAACCAATCAAATACTATATTTAATTATGATGCATCAAATTGTATACTAAGAGTAAACCCATCTTACCGATTACAATGCGCACGAGATGCCTTTGTACGGGAGTTGGCTTATTACTGTAACCTAATGAAACTTGATAGTCTGTACATTGTACAAAGTAATGAAAACATTGAGATAGTAAGAGATTTAATTCATAGCATAAATATTACACCTAATTGGTCCGGACCACGTTTAAATGTTATAAAAGGTGTAAAAGTAATAAGTGATCACGATACGAAACGTATAATTTTAAATGACTACCACTTATTACCGAGTAGCGGCCACGCCGGTATACGACGAATGATAAATAATATAAAACGGCGTTATTTTTGGTCGAAATTGGTAAATGACGTCACAGAGTTTGTAAATCGCTGCGATAAATGCCAGCGACAGAAACATTTTAAGCACATAAAACAGCCAATGGTCCTGACTGATACAGGTCGTTCGGCGTTTGATAGAGTATTTTTAGATTTAGTTGGGCCCTTAAGTAAGGATAGTGATAATTATATGTATATACTCACACTACAGTGTGATCTTAGCAAGTATGTAGAAGCTTACCCGCTTAGAAATAAGGATACAATTTCAGTGACAATGGCTTTCATTAATAATTTTGTATTACGTTATGGCATTCCGAGAAATATAATATCAGATCGCGGTACGGAGTTCGTTTCGAAAGTAATGAATGAAGTATGTAAAATACTAAAAATAACCCAATCAACATCTACAGCATATCATCACCAATCAATTGGAGGCTTAGAAAATACTCATAAAAATCTACTTTCATTCCTTCGCATACAAACAGAGAACCAACCCCAAAATTGGAGTTTATGGCTTCCATATTGGTGCTTTGCTTTTAATACCACTGTACATACGGAAACTAAATACACTCCATATGAACTGGTATTTGGAAAACTGTGCAATTTACCTAGTAATTTAACTTCAGATATTGAACCATTATATAACTTATATGACTATCCACAACAACTCAAATATAAGCTTCAAAAATCACAGTATGACGCGAGACAAAATTTAATTAATAGTAAACAGATCAGGAAATGTAGATATGATTCGTATACCAATCCTGTAACATACAGTAATGGTGACATGATACTACTTAAGAATGAACAAACAGCAAACAAATTTGATCCGCTATATATAGGACCCTACGAAGTAATAGAAGATTGTAACCCAAATTTAAAAATACTGTATAAAGGAAAAGAAGTAATAGTACATAAAAATAGAACCAGACCATATACTACCTAATGATAAGCTGTTAGCATGTAACTTTAAGTTGAAAAATAGATTGTACTATTATTTTTTTAAATGTATTCCTGTGTGTAACCCTATATTTTGTACCAATATTTTATTTTCGTCATTATTTTGTCTGCATATTGTACGAAAGTAAGACATATGTATGTGAGCTCATGTATTCTAATGTACCTATCAACACGTATATAAACAATTGTACTCTATGATTAAAGGCAGTAATAAAGGAGATTCTAATGAAGAGACTTGTTTAACTCATCTCCCCGGACTCACAACCTTACAATTGTGACAACGGGGAAATTATGCAAGTTTTATAAAGAAAATAAAGTGATGGCTATTGCTGAGCGTAATGGAAGTATGTATTATTTGGAATTTCGTTATTTTAATACATGCAAAGCTAACGTTGTAAATGTTAAGTGTTCAGATTTACATACATGGCATGAAAAGATGGCTCATCAAAACTTGGTACAGGTGAAAGACGTTCTGAAGAAAAACAATGTTGATATCAATAAATCTCAATTGTCCAACTCATCGACATGCGAGAGTTGCATGAAGGGTAAAATTCACCGTCTGCCTTACCCTAGAAGTGAAAACGTCAGCTCAAAGACCTGTGATATAATTCATGCAGATACATGCGGGCCAATGGAGGAGACGTCTATTGGAGGCTCCAGATATTTCGTCGTGTTTAAGGACGACTTTTCGAAATACAGGAAAGTGTTCTTTGTAAAGGGAAAACATGAAATTAAATTGTGTATTAAGAATTTCATTGCACAGGCTGAAAATGAAACAGGAAACCGGGTAAAGATATTCCGTAGTGATAATGGAACTGAATTTGTAAATAAGGAGATAAGAGAAATGTTCCAGGCAAAGGGAATAGTGCATCAAACATCAGTGACTTAGAAACGGTCGAGCCGAACGGGAAAATAGAATTTTAGTAGAAGCAGCCAGAACAATGTTATGTGCTAAAGATTTGCCAATCAAACTGTGGGCAGAGAGTATAAATACAGCAGCCTATGTAATTAACAGGACCGGGAGAAGCTCCGCTGAGGGAAAAACTCCATATGAGTTGTGGTCAAGTAAAATATTTGATATTAATAACCTGAAAGTCTTTGGTACTCCAGTATATGTCCACATACCGAAGGAAAAGAGACATAAGTGGGACCCAAAAGGTGAAAAGGGTATTTTAGTAGGATATGGAGAGACTACAAAAGGTTATAGGGTGTTTTTACCACATAAAAATGATGTAGAAATCAAAAGGGATATTGTTTTTGTGAACGAAAATATAGGACAAAAATCAGAGTCGACAATGGTGCCGTGTATAACAGACAATCAAATTGAGGAGTGCACAGAGATTCAAACCACAGCTGATGCTGAAATGCAGGTGCAAGATCAAGCTGCTGAATGTGATGAAACTTTGGGCATCATACGGAGTGAGTCAGAGGGCAGTCTCTATGAACTAAGTGACAGTGATGAGTGGAATGAGGCTGAAAACACTGAAATACCTTCTATAAACTCTGAAAACAAACGTGTGAGGAAACAGACTGATTTCTGCAAGTGCAATAATGTTTTGGTAGGAGAAAATGAGCCTAAAACATATGAGGAGGCTATGAGGAGTCCAGATGCGTCTAAATGGAAGAAGGCAATCCAGAGGGAACTACAGACTCTAACACGGTAGAATCAACTTGTATTCCATTTAAATTTAAATTGTGACATTCAAAAGTGCCGCTTGGTGGCCCAGTTGAAATAAATATCTTTTGTCTTTTTTGTCTTTTAAAAGATAATAATACATGGAAAGTTTGTGATCCACCACCAAGATAATGAGAAAGTTATTAGTACTAAATGGGTATTTAGAATAAAACAAAATAATAGTGATTTTCAATATAAAGCTAGGTTGGTAGCTCGAGGATTTGAACAGGATAATGTATTTATTTATTTATTTATTTATTAAAACTTTATGCACAAGTACAAAGGCGAAATATATGCACCTGTAGCAAAGTTCGAGAGCAGTGGTGGCCCAGTGGTATCGGCCTTGACTTACAAGTTGTAGGTCGTGGGTTCGAGCCCAGGCAGGCGCTTTACTTTGTGTAAATTATTTCATCACCACTGCTCTCAAAACGGTGAAGGAAAACATCGTGAGGAAACCGGCATGTCCTAGAACCAAAAATTCGAAGTCATGTGACATCCACCAACCCGCACTGGGCCCGCGTGGTAGATTACGGCCCACTCCCTCTCACAGAGAGGAGGCCTGTGTCCCAGCAGTGGGAACATTAATAGGCTGATGATGTAGCAAAGTTATCTACTTTTAGATTGTTTTTAGCTAATGCAACCAAATTAAACATGCCTGTTTACCAAATGGATGTAACGGGGTCTTTTCTATATGGGGAAATAAACGAAAATATGTATATATGTTTACCTGATGGTGCTTATGATGACAACAAGTGTATTGTAAAACTCAATAAAGCTTTGTATGGGCTTAAAAAGTCTCCAAAATATTGGAACGACAAGTTCAACTCTGTTCTAATTAGAGAAGGATATCAAAGATCTAAATGTAACTCATGTTTGTATTTTAAATGTGAAGGAAATAAGAAAATGTATGTACTCATATATGTTGACGATATTTTAATTTTCGGTGGTAATGAGAAATATATATCACATTTAAAAACAATTTTAAAAAAAGAATTTGAAATGAAAGATTTGGGTTTAATCTCAGATTTGTTGGGCATAAATGTTAAACAAAACATAGAAAGTGGTGTTACAGTATTGTGTCAAAAGAAATATTTGGAAAATGTACTTAAGAGATTTAACATGTATGAATGCAAACCAATTAGTACTCCTATGGATCAGAATTTTAATACTAAGGAACTTGAAAATAATAAGTGTACCACTGAAACTAAAAATGTATGTAGACAGATAATTGGGTGTTTAATGTATGCAGCTTCCAGTACTAGACCTGACATTTCTGTGACTTTGTCAATATTGAGTAGATACCAAGAAAATGCTAGTAACATATTATTACTAGCTCTAAAGAGAGTTCTGCGATACATTAAACATACATTAGAGTATAAGTTAATCTATAATTGTAAAGATGATAAGTTGATAGGGTTTTGTGATGCTGACTGGGGGGGTGACTTGAGAGATAGAAAATCTACCACGGGATACTGTTTTATGTATGCTAATTGTCTGATATCTTGGTGCTCGAAAAAGCAAAGTACAGTTAGTATCTCATCTACCGAGGCTGAATATGTGGCAATGAGTATGGGCCAGGCAGATAGGCATGGTAGGCTACACACAGAAGAATAGTATTCAGTGAAAGTGAAAAGTGTTAGATATAAGTAAAAATAAGGTTAGGGACCCCCTGGTGCGCAATGGATAACGTATATTGCGTTCAGGCAAATCCACGCCCGCCACAGACGCCACGCCGGCGTCAGGCTCTACAGAAACGGAAACGTGGAGTAAAGGCACCGGCACAGAGGAAACGGCAGGCGAGGAAAGCACACACAGTCAAGGTAGGGCAAATAGAGTGACCAGTGATAATACACAAGTTAGGAGTGCGCCAGGCACAGTAGTAAATGTTCCTACGGAAAGGACGAGTAGTCGATTGTCTATGTTAAAAGCCGAGTTAGAGTTACACAATTCCGAGTTAGCACAGGCTAGGGCGGCATCCGCCGCGGCGTTAAGTCGTTTGGAGATAGCTAGAATAGAACTAGAAAACTCCAACGACGCGGAACCGCCGTCCAGATATGAAGAGTCACGTGTTGAGGGTTGGATCTCGGAACAACGCGTAACCAGTAGGCCGATAATATTAGACAACGTTCGAATCCCGGAACAAAGCACGCGGTGAAAACATGTCTCGAAATAATAATAAAAATAATAGCAGCGACATGTCAATGTTGGCAGACGCGATAATGCAAGCGGTAAATTCCAATAGATCAGACTCAGCGGCACCGAAATTCATTCACGAACTTCCCCATTTCGACGGAACAATAGCAGAGTGGATGGCTTTTAAATCAGTTTTTATGGACACAGAAACCATGTTCACAGACGTACAAAATGTAGCTCGTTTACGAAAAGCGCTACGTGGCGCCGCTCGCGAAACAGTCAGAGCATTATTATTCACGGTATCGGACCCGTACGAAATCATTGACACGTTAGAAAGACGGTACGGAAGACCAGAATTACTCGTACTCTCCGAACTCGAGAACATAAAACGCATGCCACGAATGTCAGAAGACGGACGCAACGTCAGCAGTTTCGCGAGCAAAGTAGCCAACGCAGTAGCGGCAATAAAATCGCTTAAACAACCGCAGTATTTATATTCACCCGAGTTAGTAAACAGAATTGTAAACAAGCTAAGTATAATTCTAAAATATAAATGGTACGAGTTTAGATCAGCGCATGCCGGAGCGCCCGAGTTAAAATTACTATCTAGATTCCTAAATAACATGGCTGATCAGTGCGGCGCTATGATCGCATACGAAACTGCGCAAGACGAACGCAAAACAAAACAAAAGCCACGCGCTATAAACATGACACGTCATCTGGGCCACTCTCGCCGGAACGACGTAGACAGCGATAGCTCTTGTCAGTCGGAAACAGATGACGACCCGTCGCGTAAAACAGTAGCCTCATTAAGCAAATCATCTAATAAAAAACAATCGTCGAAAACACAACAAAAACCACGACCGTCAGCAGAATCAACGCACTCGGAAAAAAGTAAATGTATAATTTGCGCAGGCAATCACAGTGCTACCGAGTGCGCGGACTTTTCAAAGCTAACAGTAAGCGAAAGATGGAACGCGGCCAAAAACAATAAGATGTGTTTCCGATGTTTAGGTGATTTACATAGGCGACCAGTTAAATGTAAATATGTACCTTGTGGAGTAAATGGATGCGAAGCGGCACATCATAAACTATTGCATGGCAACGATAAGACATCTCCGCCCGCACGCGGCAACGTAAGCTCAATTAATCACTTGTATAAATCCAATACCTACCTAAAAATAGTGCCGGTCGAATTAAGCGGCCCAATAGGTACAGTTAGCACCCACGCGCTGTTAGATCAACCAAGGATCAACCATGACGTTGGTCGAATGAGACGTAGCGGACAATGTTATACCTAGGGGACGCGGCCAGCTCTTGTCACTAGAGGGAGTAGGAGGAAATAGATTAGACGATACGGAATCGTGCCATGTAAAATTATCAATTCGCGGTCTGTGCAACAGAAACATAGAAACTATGAATGCAAGCACTATAGGCAATCTAAACTTATCTCCACAAGAAGTTAGCAATGACTTAGTGCGGCAGTGCAGTCACTTAGCCGAAATTGAAGATGAATTATGCTACGAAATGGGAAAACCGACCATATTAATAGGCCAGGATAATTGGCATTTAATAACGTCCAGACAATTGCGTGTCGGAAATAAAAACCAGCCCGTAGCATCATTAACTAAGCTAGGTTGGGTACTGCACGGGCAAGACTCGAGGCCGCGTAACACCGTAGCGATAATAAATCACGTGCGACCTACACAGACCGACGACCCCGCACTAGAACTAATTAGATTTTTTTTCAGTATAGAATCATTAGGTATAGAGCCACGAAAACCAAAGTCTGACCCAGACCAGCGGGCCCTAGCTATTCTAGATAAAACATGTAAAAAGCTGGAAAATTGTAATAGATACGAAGCAGGCTTACTCTGGCGGACAGACAGCGAGGAAATGCCAAATAACAAAAAACAAGCTCTCAACCGTCTATACAGCCTAGAAACCAAACTAGACAAAAATAAAAATTTAAAAACCGAATACAGTAGGCAGGTAAACAATCTCATAGAGTCAGGCTACGCTGAAAAAATAGAGTCTCCGGCCACATCGCTACGCAGCTGGTACTTGCCACATTTCTCGGTCACTCACCCCCAGAAAGGAAAAGTACGTTTAGTGTTCGATGCAGCAGCCAAATAGGGGGGAAGGAGCTTTAATGACGCGCTCTTAGCAGGCCCAGATTTGTTACAATCATTATTCGGTGTATTAGTCAGATTCAGAGAAGGCAAAATCGCGGTCGTAGCCGATATAAAAGAAATGTTTTTACAAATTAAAATAACCGAACAGGATCGTGACAGTCTACGATTTTTATGGAGGGGTGAAAATAGAGAAAAGCCACCAGAAGAGTACCGAATGACGTCATTAATATTCGGGGCAGCGTCATCACCCTGTACTGCCATTTACGTAAAAAATAAAAACGCAGAATGTCACAGTAAACAACATCCAGAGGCTGCAAAAGCTACTGTCCGTAATTTTTATATAGACGATTATCTAGGCGCGTTCAACACCGAAAGCGAAGCGAAGCGAGTAATAAACTCAATGCACGAAATGCATTTAGCAGCATCCTTCGAATTACGTGGGTGGGCGTCGAACGTACCCGAAGTGATAAGTGATGTTACGGACACGCGCAGCACCGATACAACCACCTTTCACAGCTACCGCGGTGGATTATTTTGGGCCAATGCATGTTACGGTCGGACGAAGGCATGAGAAAAGGTGGGGCGCACTGTACACGTGCCTCACCACACACGCAGTTCATCTGGAGTTAGCCACATCCCTCACGGCCTCCGCCATGATTATGTGTTTGCGACGTATGATAGCGCGCCGCGGCACACCGACCGTGATATACAGCGACAACGGAACCAACTTCGTGGGCGCTGAAAAAGAAATAAACGAAGCCATGCAAAGCAACGACCAAAGCTTGAACGCCTATGCATCTGAAAAGCTAATCACCTGGAAGAAGATACCACCAGGTGCCCCAAGCTTGGGAGGCGCCTGGGAGCGCCTTGTCAGATCAGTAAAAACAGCTCTAAAAGTTACCTTGAAAGAAAGATTTCCCTCTGACGAACTTTTACACACATTACTGTTAGAAGCCGAACATATGATCAACTCAAGGCCATAGACCCCGGTGAACCCTAACCTAAACGAAGAGGCGCTGAATCCCAATCATTTTATTATGGGACGCTCTAGTGGATTATTACCCTTTGGCTCATTTAAAGAAACCCAATGGGATGTACATTCATGGAAAACCACTCAGGCATTAGCTGATACGTTTTGGGCACGTTGGTCGGCAGAATACAAACCTCTTTTGATGCCTCGACCCAACACTAACCCCCAACACAAAAACCTAAAGATTGGAGATATTGTGATTATAGCTGATAACACATTGCCCAGAGGAGTATGGCCGAGAGGAGAAATCGTCAAAGTTCACCCAGGCCCAGATGGACGCGTCCGAGTGACAGAAGTAAGAACAGCAGCTGGCTTAATCCGTCGCCCGGCCTCTCGCCTTATCGTTATCACATCAGCGGACTAAAACCGCTAGGTTTAGTGCTTGCGCACGAGGGGGAGATTGTAAATAACAGCTTAAGTTAAGTCCGTAATGTTTAGTTATAATATTCTTTTGTATCTCATTTTGTGAAACCTTTTTTGCTTTATTTTATGTTTTTTTGTTAGCTTATAAGATTCCTTTGTATTCAATAATGTTAAGCTCTTTGTTACCTGATTATTGCCCATTGTTTGACCTATAAAATTCCTTTGTAATCTATAGTGTTAAGCCCCTTTTGTTGTCTAATTTTAACCTATAAGATTCCTTTGTATTCTGTAGTGATGAGGCCCTTTATTTTACCTGAAAACTGATGATTATTCAATAAATGCTGCATACATTCTATAAAACAATCACTACACAACTTACAAGACGTGGCAACGCGCGAAAAACTATAAAAGAGCGCCGCCCCCGCACACCGTCATCATTCTACAACACACCGTCCTAGCGTCAACACGTTTCTCAGCAGCTTCAATCTAAAAATACTTGTTTCATTGTGGTATTCCTGGTTCCCTACTAAGTCTACAAAACAAAGTTCAACTCTGCACAGCATAGCAGTTTGAAACACTTAGTAAAGAGGAAGCGGAATGTGAGAATATTTATACAAATACCACAAAACGAGACGAAACCGGACGTTACATTGTAAGTGTTCAGAATAGAACGGGATGTCATAACAAATCATAACAAACATAGGTACCTACTAACATTTCTAGGAATACATTGGGGCGTGTCTTGTCCCGCGCAAGTGACTCGTGATTGGTCGTCATAAGTAAACAAACTCCAAAAACGCTACCATATTTGGTAATGCGCGAGACGCAATGCCACAACCCTCTCCCGCACCTCACACGTCGCTAGGCTAGTATAAAAGGTCTTGCGCGGGCGATGAGAGTCAGTCTTGTTCCTGCTTCCGTCTAGTATACGTCACAATTAAATATAAGTGTCCTCCGTAATAGTCCTAATATTGTGTAATTGTAATATGTAATATAAAGTTCTAGTATTTAATTTAGTAATAGGGTACTGTGTGCCAATAAATCGTTTTAACGTTGTGTAACATGTGGCTCTCCACCACCTGCCTGCGAAGAATCCTGGAGTTCTTTGGTCACATTGCCCGTAAGGATGGTCATAAGCTCGAACAGCTGATGATCACAGGCAAGGTCGAAGGCAAGAGGCCGAGGGGCCGTAGCCCGATCAGATGGTCTGACCAAATACGTACAACGCTGAACACAAAGCTGCACGATGCACTCCACGTCGCCAAGGACAGACACAGATGGAGAATTATCGTCAGTGAAAAGTTGATCTCCTGTCAGGGGAATCACGACCCTCAGTAATGAGGTACACGACGCGAGGAGGAGGAACATGTGTCTTTGTGTAGACTAAATAGACTAATTATTATTCACGAACACTGCGTCTCATTTTGCACCCAGAACTAGCGCAACAAATGTACCTCCTGACAATCGGGCTCGTACAGTAAGGTTGCCGTTTCGAGATAGTAAACAAAGTTGTCAGGATGGGGAATCTAGGTTCATATCTGAAAAAAGGTTAAAGAATTTAGAATATAAACTTTCAAAGAATCACAAAATAAAGGGGGATTACATTGCGGTGATGCAGGAGTATATAGAACTTAAACATATGGTAAGGTAACTCCAGAAGAATGGATGACAACCTGCCTGTCCCACCTCAGTCCATCATCCATCAGCACTCCCAAATATTTTGCCGATTCTACCCGAGAAATAACCTGGCAGTTACATTTGTATCGGTTCTCGCAAGTATGTGCTATTATGGAATAGTCAGGCAAGGGTTTAGTGTTAAATCTCAAAGAAAAGGGTAGGAAATGTGTTTTGTTCAGGTTTAGTGTAAGCAGATTTAGTCTTAACCAGGTCATTATTTTGGAAAGGGAATATTCGGCTCTATCCTTGACCTCCTGCCAATTCCGTCCCCATACAAATACTGCTGTATTATCTGCATATGTAAAAATTTTGGTGTTTTGAAGTGACATTGTGCAGAGTGAAGTGATAATGAGCTGTTTTTTTCAGATTTCTGGGTTACTCAGTGTTAAGGAGCAGGAGTGGTAAGGAGGGTGTATTTTTATTACAATATTATATTACAATCAATGGAGTCCGTGATGGGATGGTTAAACATTTCCTGCAACAGAGAAGTAAAATATTGTGATAAGACATTATATATTTGTTTTCAATGTTATTTTCTCTAAGTTGGCCCATCAATTTAGCTCGTAGAATAATTTTGTCCCAGATAAATCCTCAATATGGTCACTCTACAGCAGAACGACTTCATGTAAACAAAACAAATTAAATTGCACAAAATCAATGAAATTCAATGTAAATGTATCTGATCTTTACATAGTTATCATTTATAATTATTTTGAAAAGACTGGTTGATCGATTTAAGTGGAAATTATGTGAAAATCAAGTGAAAATACAAAGAAATTTGTTTACAATGATTCAATGTCAGAAATCACGATTTAAACATCTACGCGTGAATTCTTATATCACCTTTTGGACACCACATACTATCACAACTACTCACAACACAATTTTGCATCAGTTTTTGAATTATAACATTGAAAAATATCGAAAAATCTCAAACGAAGCTGTGAACCGCAAAGTAAACAACCGCCATATTGATGATTTATTTTGGCACATAGGGCTAATGTTGCCACATTAGCGAATCCTTAACCCTTAAATGCCTCAAGTTTCAAATATGATACCGGACATTTAAAAGACATGGCCAGATTCTGCCCTGGAATCAATTTAGTATACGTAAATGTACAGTAATTCTTTATATTTGAAAATTATTTGTAAAATAAATTAAAATTAAACGCAACAATTAAATTTCTCTAGAACAGGCGACAAAAAATTCCAAAAAATATGTATGTTAATTGTTTTTGAGTGGATTGTATGCAATGCATTTGCGTTTGGATACACGAGTAAGACAAACACTGATTCTGAAGTACGCCTGAAGGTCAGATTAAAATATAATACAACTACAACAGCATGAATTGTTTTGCTACGATAAATATTTTTTTTTTTTTTTTTTTAAGATTTTGTTTTTCTGTTTCTTCTTCTTGTTTGTATATTTTGTGTGTGTGCATAAATGGTTAAATAAATAATACCTCTAAAATAAAAGTTAAGATTTTATGAATATCGCAGACACCATTTTCATGCTGCCGCGCGTCACCATAATGATTAATGCATCGACATCTGTGATCGACATCGACAATATGTTCCAGTGTGTATCCGAACGTCCTAGTCATTTTGACGTTTCTAAGCGCGCGCACTGCACTGGTGCAGTCTAATCTGTGGTGCAGTTTTGCGTTGATCGTATCACTGTTTATTGTCACGTATTATTGTTCTATTTTGTTATTCTGTTTCTGTTTTATATTTTAGCTTGACCCTACGCTATCGTTTGTCGGACTTTCGTTTTCGCTTCTTCGTGAATATTAGTGCTGTGTATATTGGACTTGTTTGGTTGGATTCGGACGCTCACGATTTCATGATGTCAAGGTGCCTGAATTGTAGTGTGGCCACTACTCGAATGCGAAGGCATATTGTAACATCTTTAACACCGCAGTTACAAAATACATTGACTGAATGGTTATCTATACAAGAAGTATGTACGACGTAGTAAGTCATTATTTTCATATTTTACAAACTTCACCTGCCATTTTAAACAGTTATGTGCCATAATCTGAAAGAGTGTTAGCATAACTTAAAAATCTCGTATTACTTACATACTAAGTACAATATTTCATTTTTTTCAGCTTCCTTCTGATGGATTGATTTGTAATGCATGTTATGTATTGATAAACCAATGCTCGGAAGAAGGTACACCTAGCAGAGTTCTGGGCTATCCAATGGTGTGTATTGGTTGTGGATGCTCTGTTATGGGGAGGCGTTACTCAGTGCGACACCACTCCCTTGAAGAAAACAGTCCATTAATCGATATTTTCTTCTCATGGGAAGCCCACAATCAGGTTAGTGTGAGCTGTTGAACTTATATTTTGCCACGGCTGCTGCCAATTTATTATTCAGTGTTCCCATGATAAAGTGAATTATTTCTATGTTCTATGTTAGGAGGGTTTGGTTTCCGCACTTAGTCCCTCAGTTGGACCAATGTGTGTGGGCCATGGCAGCCGTTTGATGGTTATCACAACCAGCCCACCTCCCTCCAGAAGTTAATTAGAGCTCCTTATTTTTTCAGAACATCTGTGTAAGATCTGGGTGACTTGAGGGTCAGTCAGATCAAGCAAATACTTTTTTATAATTAATGATGATTGTTACAAAATCGGAGGACATATCTGCAAGCATGTCATCCCTGTTGGATGCGAGCTAATAGGCACTTAGTACTGAATACACAAAGACAGGTTGAAGAACTAGAGGAAAATGAAACCGAATTGCCGGGACCACCTCCACTTCCACCAGCCGCTAATCCTAGAGATGCACATGAACCACCACCGCCTCCTCCACCAGCCGGTAATCCTAGAGTTGCTCATGAACCACCACCGCCTCCTCCTCCAGCTGATAATCCAGCTGAAGCAGGAAGGATTGGCCAAATGAATTATCTGCCTAGTTACAAACGTGCTCCGAAATTATCTAGCCATTGTATTTTTAGGATGTGTCAAAATCAATCAGGCCATTTAATTCCTACTTTTATTAAGGTAATTTTGCTTAAAGAACGCAATTATTATGTTCCCATAAGGTGCCGAGTATGTGAGGTGCATTTATTTGCTAATGAGTGGCATTTATTACCTGAGAACACAAATACCTCGTCTTATTTTACGGTTCAGCAGTCAGAAGATTTAATAGAGATATAACTTCTTAAAAGAGATCCAGTGACTTTTGATTTTAATAATGTGGATCAAATGCCACATCACATTTGTCACTATTGGACGGGACTCACAGTGACAGATTTTTTAGCATTGTATAATGAAATTCCTATGGAAAATCTAGTTAGTGAACCGAAAACTGCATTAGCCATTTATTTAATTAAACTTCGAACTGGAGAGAGTAATCGAAGGCTGGCCTCACTATTTAACATGTCCCGATCAATATTAGAGTCACACATGAACAAAGTAAGGTCATGTTTAAGCGAACATTTTGTACCAAGGCACATTGGATTAGATCATATAACACCACAGCAAATAGCAGAAAGAAATCTAGCTATTCCTAATGCATTATATGGCAATCAAGAACTTCCAATAGAAGCCAAGCCCGCTATTTCAGTTTATGATGGGACTTATATATATATTCAAAAAAGTGCCAACTATCTCTATCAGAAACAAACTTACAGTCTTCACAAATATGAAAACTTGGTTAAACCATTCATGATAGTATGCACAGATGGTCATATAGTAGATGTTGTAGGGCCTTATGCTGCCACGCAAACTGATGCAGATATTATGACTGATTTATTTCAAAATCCCGAAAGCCCCATGAGGACTTTCTACAGGCAAAATGATGTTTTTATTTTGGATAGAGGGTTTAGGGATGCGATACCATTATTAGAGTATTGCAATTATAGAATTCATAAGCCTGAAACTGTTGACCCAGGTCAACAACAACTAACAACTATGCAGGCTAACAAAAGCCGATGTGTCACATTGTGTAGATGGGTGGTAGAGGTGGTAAATGGTCGCTTCAAACGTGATTACAAATTATTCAGACAAGATTTTTTTAATGTTGCATCTAAGCATTTAATGACCGATTTTAAAATTGGTGCAGCCCTCATCAACAGATTCCATCCACTAATCATAGACAGGACTGATGCTCCAGATATTATAAATAGAGTTAGGCATTACTTGCACGCCCGTAATTTTTTAGCAGAGTATGTTGCTGAAGAAAATCTTAATAGACGGCGAGTAATGTTTCAAAGAATTGATGCAAATATACCTGACTTAGAGAATTTCCCTCAATTTACTTATGAGCAATTAATGTTAGTGACTCTTGGGCCTTATCAAGTAAAGCAAGCCCGTTCATACTATGGAGAGCATGTTAGGAATAATGGTATTTACGAAGTGGAAGTATGTCCAGAATTGCAAAATGCCCAAAATATGATTGCACAAGTGCGTGGCAATAGCCCTTATCTTTTGAGGGGGAGAATAAAGTCTCGGCATATTAACAGGAAAAAATATTTTTCATATATTTTGTTTGACAGGGAGCCATTGGGGCCACCCAATCCTTTGGATGCCATTTTAGGCTATTGTTGTAGCTGCCTTGTTGGAAATCGGACTGTTGGATGTTGTTGCCATGTCATGACGCTATTATGGTATTTGGGCTGGGCCAGGCATCAAGCAAATATAACGGCACCAGCCTCATTTCTTGATAACATTTTATTGGTATTTGAAGATGAATAGGCTTGGTAATTGAAAATGTGTCTTGTCTGAGTAATTGCAGTGATGATGTTTTTCTTAAAATGTCTGTAAAATAATTAGATGTAGATATTTTTAAGCAAATGTATGAACTTAATTACGGTATTTAATTAAATACCTAAATAAAACATTCAAGTTCTATGTTCGTGTTTTATTGCATATCCTATTTGTATATTTTTTGCTAATTTGCTATGAGGAAGTCATAATATCCAGTAATATAAGTAGACGACGAAGCTCTTCTACGCTATCGCGGCAAGCCCTAAAACAATATTTCAAGGGACAGACCAATATAGTTACATCAATGTGATAACGATAATGGTATTTTGATCTTTGACTGTTTCTTCACTAGCTGACTGTCGAAGCTTAATTCTATGAATGCATTTTCATAGAATTGCGCTTCGAAAGTCTGCCCACCGGCAGTGAGAGTGTTTATCTATCGTACATTTTCTAAATTCTGAAAGGCGCTCAACTCATCTTTTAATGTCAACTGTCACTGTCTAATGCCACTGTCAAATGTCACTGCCTTTGTCAAATGTCACTGTCATTGTCAACTGTCACTTAAACTGTTAGATAACGACATCATTGCTATTCAAAATGATAAGGCATTTTTTTTGTTTCCTTTATACAGTGTCTCTCGCTTCTTCTCTGATCATAAAACTTAAACTATTGTAAAGCCATACCTCTTAGCTTTATTATGACGTACTGTATGTCAATGTACATGAATATTTTTTGTTAGGGCACAGCTCCATACAAATTCTGGCCATGTCCTTTCATTTCACGCTATCTACCGGTTCGTTTTTTAAATTTGACTGTATGTGTATTACTTTTGGCTATTATTTTTCAAGTTTGAATTAAAAAAAAAAACGTCAGTTGTCAAAAGTAGAAATAAATATGACATTTTGTTTTCCCGCCGCGTTCATCAAGACCGTGGCTATTACGCAAAAAATAATCGTAATAAATCTATGTTTCTCTTTGGTTTTTCTGTAAAATAAAAATACATTTGCGATAGGTGAGTATCTTGTTTATACTATGGTATAAGTATTTTTACCAATGGCTTATTTTACTTGAAGAAAATAATGTGGTTTGCATGGGTTTCAATTCTGATACTTCAGGCATTCCGGCCTCTTTGAAAGCGTCTTACACACATAATTCTCCTAGAGATATATTTTTCTGTTTTCTTAGCTTTTTTGGGTTTTCTGCTTGGTTTGGTAATTGTGTGACCGCTTGGACTATTTGCTTTATAGGTACTGATTAAAAATGAAACCAGAAGATGTAGAAGATATATTGAGACGGTTAGAAAATGGAGAAGTTTCGGAAGATGAGGCAAGCGAAAATGAAGATGACATCGATTATTATTCAAGGCGAAGAGATCTTCAGGCGGAGCTAGATTGAACGAGGAAGATTTACCTGCAGACCCTGTCACTGACCCTGGAGCTGACTCGGATCCACCTATGGTACTGTTTAGAGGAACAGTCTGGGCAAGACTTGCAAGTTGCCAGATAAAAAGGAAGTTCTAAAGACTAACGTACCAAGAGGAACATACCATGAAAATGTTGCCACCTTTGAAGGTATGGACTTCTCAGCCACAAGCTGGAAGGACAACAAACAGGTTTTATTGCTGTCTACTAATGTTGGTGCCGAACCAGCAGAGATCATAGTCCGATACGACAAAAACAAAAAAAAATGATCAAGTGCCCTGTCCTCGAGTCATCAAGGAGTATAATGCCCACATGGGGGGTGTTGATTTGAAGGACAGCTTCATTGGTCGATACCGTATTCGTATAAAGTCTAGAAAGTGGACAATGAGGCTGTTCTATCATCTATTAGATATGACAATAATTAATTCTTGGGTATTATACAAAAAGGTTAGCAACAAAAAAGGAAAAGCCCAAAGAGACATAGTAGACTTCAGAACGGAACTAGCTGACACCTTGTGCCGGTACAAAAGTCCATCAGAAATAAAACGAGGAAGGCCAAGTCACCAAGATCTGACTGTTCGAGCAGAAACAACCCCTAAAAGAGCTCGGGCTGGGGTACAAGTCGTAACTCCGACTGACATTCGCTCTGATGATGTTGGTCATGAAATTTTTTTTGAAACCTCTAGAAATAGTGCAAATATGCAAACTGTAGAAAACTCACAGCGTGGATGTGTAAAAAATGTTAGGTTCCCTTACGTGACAACAAAAAAAACAATGTTTTGCCATGTTTCACACCTAATATATAGTATCATAATTTAGTAGGTATAATACCTAAAGTACCAAAATTGATACCTATTATTTTTTCAAAATAAATATATAAAAATATTATTGTGTTTTTTTTTTATAATTTTTCCCGTTTACTAGCTGCTAAGAAGAACATATTTACATTTTTTTAATTTTAAATCAAAATTTCAGGCATTTAAGGGTTAAGAAATGGGATTATTTTGCCAATCCAGATTTGCACACGTGACCTACAATGTTGTGATTTTCAATTATGGAACTAATCATAGTTCAAGTATTTATTTATAGGTAAATTATTGGACAGTGTTTTAAGTGTTTAACTTCTGGTTGGGCTAGTGTGGTGACTATTTCTAAGAATTATCTAGGAGATTTAAATAAGAAGATAGCAATACTATAGTCCACACTAGAAAGAGAGTTCGGCCCACAGAAAGCGGGATGGAGATACGTAGGTATTTGACTCAAGATTTTGTTCGAAGTGTGGCCTCCATCTTTACCTATAACGGAGCGACACAGATCAACACAGATCGCGGTCCTTTCCAACTAGATGACACAGTGTTTTTTCCTTTATGTCCGTTATTTAAAGGGCCATGTCACAGTATATTGCACTTTATGTTTTTATCGTTTTCGCGCGTGAAATAGAATTTAAAACACGGCACTCGATTGACACGCTTTTAACTCTCGATAACTCTCAGGTGAACTCTCAAAGAAATAATCCAGAATGATATCTTTGTCTCCAAGAACCAGGTAGGCCTAACTCGTCATTATCATATGTACCCAGCGTTCTTCCTGGAGTATATATATTCCGAGAAGTCCCGCTCTTCCTCAGAAAATTATGCAGTTGAACGCAACATTGTCACAATAGATGCTTTTTTAACATCTAGTCTGTCTCATTGGCTTTTTGAATACTCTAAATACGCTAGCCATAATACCGAACGTGTTTTCAACGACAACGCGAGAGTTAGATCATTTTGGGTAAAATATTCTTTCAGGGGTGCCTATCTCGTGATTTCCAGGGTATAGTTTCAAAATATTTTTATGAAGAGCAAATGCACCATCCCTCAATATAACTTATGGAAATTCTATATCTCTGGTAGCGGGCAAGGTGGTGGGCAATTAATACTTTCATTAATATTTTTGCCATTATACAGTCTGCTTTAAAACACCACCATCACTATTACGGCCTTGAGCACCTACATCAGAAAATAGAAAACAGTAATATCTGTCGGCTATACCTAATATACCTAATAGAACAATACTAAAGTCTCGAATCTGAATCTGACAGACGGGCAGTTTGACGCTACGCAGGCCGATTTTGATCAAGGACAGCATTCAAGCTCTTCAAATCTTACCATGCAGGAAGGATTACTCCTATCTCGAATATAACTGCATTGAAGCGCCGTTCTTCTAACCCTCCTGAGCTTCAAAAAGCAAGCAAACAAATGCAAAACGCAAGAAAAACTATCAATATCATATTAACAAACAAATCTACTCAAAAGGAAGATGTTTGTGATCTCTATGAAAAATTATTAGCTTCCAAATTAAAAAAAAAAACTGATATCGAGCAGCAGGAAGTCATGTTTGAATTGGATGAATTGTTGACAAAAAGAATTAGAAACTGCCTCGAATAACGTCCCACTTCATCATTTAGCTTAATGAGCTCTAGTGGTTCTTTTCATAGTACTTCACCGGCTGATCATCCTTCTTCCTCACAAACTTTTTATTTTCTGCCAGATTTACCCGTAGAAATACCACAGCGGCCATGTTCGTCTCATAGTTATCCAATGTCACATAATATGCCAGAGCAAAATAATATATTTACTCAAAACATGATATTGTCCTCACCACAACAGAAACAGCAACCAACATTTGACCAACCAAATAATCAAGTTCAAATTTTATCTGATGAAGTGATTGATGCGACACAACTCAATACAATTTTTGCGTGAAGCATTTTTGAGAGCAGTTGGTGATAAACCGTAATTATTTTGAAGTACATGAAGTATATGCTAACGAAGTTTTGAAATTCCTTTGATTCAGGTTCTTGAAGAAGCTCAGATAGCTGATTTTCCATACTTTTCCTGTTAAAAGGAAATGTATATTCGACAAAATTACAACAATTAATACAAAAATATAGGTAACAAAGCAAAAGGTTAAACACTATATATACATACCTTATTCTATTTCTGTGAATCACCAACACCACCACCACCACCACCACCACACCACCACCACCACCTTCTTTTTTGTCGTTTCTTTTTTACAAATTTAGTGCGGTATACACTGACATAATATTTGTAAGCGCTAGTTCCATTTATGATTCAAACATCAGAAGTGGGATTCTGCTCTAGCTCACACAGATTTCTAATGAATTTCATTTTGTCAATTCCATAATCATCGTGTCGACGAGTCGCCGGCTCCACTCGCACCAAGACGATGACTTCACGATGCTGCCCCAGACGACGGCACTGCAAGCTGCATACCTTGCGGATCAAGAAGCTGTACGACCATTGGAACTGCGGTTCTTCTTGATACCTTACGAGCAGTGGGTCTGCGAGTCTGCAAACTACTGTCAGAGCATCAGAGTCTGACTAGGTATGGACATCAAGCGAACAGCTACAGCACGAAGTAGCTAAAGGTAGTGAGACTTTGGTTTTTGTTTGTTTTAATATTGAATATCTGTGAATTTTGAATATCTTAGGTGTTATACATATATGTTTGAATTTGCCTAACAATAATTCCTGGGAAGGTTTTCAATTTATTTACCAGAAAATTGGTAGTTATGATTTCAAATAAATAAGTTATAACTTATTTATCCTAACATTATGATCTCACCATAATTCAAGATGTCAAAACGATTTATTTAACAGTACATAATTTTATGCTATTTCATTTATAATGTTATTTACTATGAGATTTTAAAGAATTTTGTCGATAATGTTTATTAATATTTTGATTACCAGAGGGTATTTTTACAAAAGTGTACCCAACTTTGTAATTAAACAGTTTGTGGCCACATTCATACTTAAGAGGTACAAAGGATTTCATTGAATCGATATTTTTAATGTATGTAGAATTGTAGTTTTATACAATATTCTCACGTTTACAAGAAAATATTGTCTGCTCTGTTCTGCTCTTGGCTGTCTTTTGGGTAAAATTAAAATGGAATAGTAAGTAATCAATAAAATAAATATTCGAATCTTCAAAAATATACAATCCAGTTCATATTTTTATGACTATATTTTGGTCGATCTGAAAATAAATTTTAAGTAATAAGTTTTAGGAATATTCGTGATTCAGATTTTAAAGTAATTTCTTGTCATTGAATCTTGAAAAGAAATTAGACTAATTGCCTTATATAATAAAACTACTGAAATTAAAAGTATATTCAGAATAATAAAGACCGGTTTGGTGTTATTTACCGAGTGGTTTGTTGGTAAAATGAAATGGCACGAGAGAGACAGAGAACAGGGGGGTGACCACAAGCTCTTAGAGCGGTATCAATTTCACCTTATGTCGCGTTTTCGTACCATGACGTCGTTTAAAAAAGGAAAATCGTACTATAAGAAAGCGGCGTCGTATGCAGTTGCGTGAGGACACTAACCCCTTCGATCTTAACGAGGCGGAGTTCATTAAAAGGTACCGATTGTCAAAGGAGTTAGCACGTAACCTGTGCGATGAGCTGAGGCCACTTATGAAGAGCCCGAAAAGATCGACTGACTTGTCTGTGGAGACGAAGGTAGACTCCTTGTAAATTATAGGTACCTAAATAATGCAAATAATACACTAAAACAGTGTGCCTTCTTTAGGTATCTGTTACATATACCACTTTATGTCACTATACCTACATACTAACTTATATTTCTTCATTCTAGGTGTTGATTGCATTGTCGTTTTACGCAACTGGGTCCTACCAACGTCCCACAGGCAACAATGAGAGGGTCATTTTGTGGCCCAACAGACCGTGTCCTCAGCCATCTCGCAGGTCACTAAGTGTCTCAACTCGCTGCAGATGCGCCAAAAATATATAAGATTTCCGGTTACTGACCAAGAAAGAAATGTAATAAAAACAAAGTATGTTCCTATTATGATTAGAATATTATAAGTTGCAGCACTGATACTTTGCTGAAACTAAAATTAGTTAAATAAAATTTTGATCTTAATTTCATATAGTACAAATTTTACAATAAATTCAGTATACCTGGGGTACTTGGCTGTATTGATTGCAGCCAAGTAGCTATTGTACGCCCAGTAGTGCATGAGGAGCGATATTACTGCCGAAAGCACTACCATTCCTTAAACGTGCAGTTAGTAAGTACCTAAAGTTAAACTGTTTTATACTTAAGTTTATAAGCCTTGCTCCTAGTGGTAAAAACCTCATCAAATCAATGTAGGTACTTATCCCCCTTAAACACAAAAAGCTACATGTTTTACACTCTATATAAGGAATGCCACATAACATCCTTTAACATATAAGTAGGTACCTACTAATTATGAACATTTCTTTCAGATTTGTGATGCAGACATGCAGATTATGAATGTCGACGCAAGTCATGGTGGTGCAAATCATGACTCTTTCATATGGTCTACTCATCCGCTTTGTTTGACTCAACATTTACGTTAAGTTTTTATAAATATTAGGATAGGATTCTGGATACCCACTGAGAAAGAATATGATGACGCCGATACTGGATGCAGCAGCTGACTCGCCTGAAGCACACTACACGATATTACATGTCCGTGCAAGGAATATTGTGGAGCGCACTATTGGGCTTTTAAAATCGCGTTTTCGTTGCCTATTGATTCACAGAGTATTGCATTACACTCTAGAAGTAGCTGGCCTGATTGTAAATGCTTGTGTTATATAACACAACATTTGTAATCGGGCTAATATACCTGTAGAACCATTAAGCAATGAAGATGTGATTTAGCCCAACTGCAGTCGCAAGGTATTGCAGGTGAACAGCCACGCAATGATCCGCACGCACGGATCCGTATGGTGCCGGACGTTAAGAATTTCACCATCCCAAGTCTTCCCGTGGGTGTCGTAAAAGGCGACTAAGGGACAAAACAGAGAATGGGCAGCAGCGTTCTGTGCTCCTATAACAACCATACTGCGATCGCCAACCCGCCTGCCAAGCGTGGCGATTATGGCAAAACCCCGCCTATGAATAGCACAAATAAAAAATGGCCCCTAGTGCCCGGCAGCCTGCCTACCCTCGACTACGGTAACGGTTGAGGTTACGACATGGCAAGGGGTGCTAAGAATCTCCGGACGAGATCCGGCCACCCCAACAATCACCTACGACTGGACCTGGCAACGTACAACACGCGCACACTTCGGACCGACGAGAAGATCACCGAGCTCGAAGAGGAATTGAGCAGGTTGCGATGGAGCATTATAGGGTTATCTGAAGTCCGAAGAGAGGGGGAGGACTCGATAATCCTCAAATCCGGTAACCTGCTCTATTTCCGAGAGGGTGACCGGCAGTCCCAGGGTGGTGTCGGGTTTATCGTCCACAGGTCCCTTGTGAACAATGTGGTGAAGATCGAGAGTGTGTCGACCAGGGTGGCGTACCTTATACTCAGAATATCCTCTAGATATTCGCTGAAGGTCATACAGGTCTACGCCCCAACCTCGGCACACCCCGACGACGAGGTAGAGACCATGTATGAGGATATCTCCAGAGCCATGCATGGTTTCAAAACTCACTTCACCGTTGTCATGGGGGACTTCAACGCGAAACTGGGCAAACGAGACGAGGGTGAGCTGCAAGTGGGGCAATTTGGAGTTGGACGACGGAACCACCGGGGTCACCTACTGGCCAGTTTTATGGAGAAGGAGGGCCTCTATATGATGAACTCCTTCTTCAAAAAGCGTGAACACAGGAAGTGGACCTAGCAGAGCCCCGATGGTGCAACAAAAAATGAGATCGACTTCATCATGTCAACCAAGAAGCAAATGTTCAATGATGTCTCTGTGATCAATTCGGTAAAAACCGGGAGCGATCACAGCATGGTAAGAGGCACATTGAACATTAATATTAAGCTTGAAAGGTCTCGACTGATGAAGTCCACGCTCAGTCCAGCACAGGTCCAGGTCCAAAACCCCGAGGGCTTTCAGCTCGAACATATATTACTATTATATTATTATTATTATTATTTTTTATTTTTTTTTTCTATCATTATTTATTTGTTACTATTTTTTTTTTATATTTTATTATTATTATTTTATATTTATTATTTCGAGTGTAATTTTACCGAAATAAATGACTTATGAACTCCAGAATCGTTTCGAGTGCCTGGGGAGCTCCGTGGACGAATACAGCGACGGGTTCGTGGAAGCTGTCCATACGGTCGTGTCTAAGTTTTTCAAGACCCGTCGTACAGATAGAAACAAAAAGCTCTCTGATCATACCCTCAAGCTTATGAAGGAGAGGCGTGAGATGATCCTGCAGTCTTCAGATGAGGCGTGCAAGCAAATACCGGCAGATCAACAGACAGATCTCTAAATCCTTGAAAAGAGACCTCCGCCGCTTTAATACCGAGCGTATTAAAGACGCGATTGAGCGAAATAAAGGCTACAAGGTTTTTTCAAGGGATCTGGCTATTGGGCAGAGCCAGATCGAGAGTTTCTATGGGCAGTTGTACACGTCAACCAGTAAACCCGTTGCGAATCTAGCAAACGACCCAAGAGCTAGATTGACCCGACACTATACCGAAGATATCCCGGACGTCATCCTGTACGAAATTAGGATGGCTCTGAAACAGCTTAAAAACAACAAGGCGGCCGGGTGATGACGGAATCACGGCTGAACTCCTGAAGGCGGGTGGAAAACCGGTCCTCAAGGCCCTTCAGAAGCTTTTTGATTCCGTCATACTCGAGGGCAAAACGCCACAGGCATGGTGCAGGGGTGTGGTGGTACTCTTCTTCAAGAAGGGCGACAATGCCCGGCTGAAGAACTATAGGCCCATCTCGCTTCTTAGCCATGTTTACAAGTTGTTTTCAAGAGTCATCACGAATCCATTTTCTTTATTATGAACTTTCTTGCGAACACCACACCACACATATTAAATTCACACCACTCTGATTTATCCAATTAGCAATTATTTTCGCCAGGTTTATTTACACTTATTCATTTACACTATTTCATAACAAAACTTACATAATATTTTTCTTTTGACAGCCGACCATAGATTTCTATTTTCTTCCGTATTTTTTTTAATAAACCACTCTTTGCGCGCGCTCTGTCGGTTGTCTACGGTTTCGACAAATGATCTTTGAGCATCGCGTTTGTATAGGTCGCCGCGTAGGCGTGAATTTGCTAATTTATTATCCTAATTAATCATTTTAAGGGTCAATGTCTATTTAAGTTGGGTTTTGAGTTCAGCGCCATCTATTGGCTCACTGTGGAATCAGGTATAAATCTGTTCGAATGATCATTGTTATGCTAATTTTAATGTTTAATTAATACGAGATGTTTAAATAAAACAGGAACACTTATTGTAGGACTTTTGGATTTGTTCTCATTTTAACTATTCCACATTTGACGAAGTAAATGTGTTTGATTATGTTATTCTTATTAAGTTGTCAAACAATGGCGGATGTTATAATTTCTATGACCAATAACCAGATTTAATAATTTAATACGAGAACTAAACAAATTTGAGTAAATGATTAAATACTAAGAAGTCATAAGACTATTTTACACAGCTATGTAATAATGAGAAACTTTCTAATTAGATTGTTAGATTGTTAGATCACCGGAAACTTGAATAGTTTTGTTATTAGATGACTATTTCAATAATAAACTACAAACCACTTTGTATTTGTGAGTATTGAGGTTGTTTAATGTTAAAATAATTAACTGATCAGCATTTTAGTATTGTTTGCTAACTTTACTCAACTATCCAAGTAATTAGTGTCTAAACAAAAACATTAAGGAAGTCCCGCCCACTTAGAACGCGCATCGCATGGCGCGTACGGTGCATGGTGTGTGTAAAAAATAATAACTGTAAAACTGTTTAATAAATCTGCTAATTGAATAGATGTTTGGAAACCTAATAAACATGTAACGTTAATTGTCATAAACTGATTGTGTAATCTATAAAAACATTTAAAAAGAGTATCCTGGAGTTTCTGGCTAGGTCTTCTCCAGCGACCGACGAAAGCTTTGTGACCTAGCAAGCCACACGATGTGGTTTTAGCTTCAAGTTCATTTGAAAACTCAAAGTGCCTGTAACTAAATCAAATAAACACTCTTGAGTTTCAATCCAGTGTTGTGTGTTATTGAATTAACCCGCTCCAGTCAAGAATAAAGGAATTGCCTCTAGACATTGGGGTTAATGATGGCGGTCCTATGATTCGTAGGTACTTCGACGTGACATATATATGTATTATACTTACACATACTTTGACCCACATTCAGTGTTTAATTCTATTTTGTTTGTTATTTATATATTATTCTATTTTATTTTATTATATAAGTCCTGTTTCCGTTAGTGTGTCCGTGGCATCAACAGTAGGCCCTATCAGAATATCAGCGCAGCGTTATTACTTTTTTTGGATATCGCTGCACATGCTGAGATAGGAGCCTTTTTGGTCTCGCACAGGGTTTTTATTTTATTATTGTTTAAGTGTATGCTTATTTTCTCGTGTCTCCTGTGCGGGTCACAAATAAATATTTTTCTTTATTTCTTTCTTTCTTTCTAATCGTCTCGCGCGCAGGTTTGACGATTTCCAGCCTCCCGAACAAGCCGGATTCCGAAAAGGCTTTAGCACCGTAGACCACATACATACGCTGCGGCAGGTTATACAGAAGACCGAAGAGTATAACCTGCCTCTCTGTTTAGCGTTTGTGGACTACGAGAAAGCCTTCGATTCGATCGAGACTAGGGCTGTACTGCAGTCTCTCCAACGGTGCCAGATCGACTACCGGTACATTGAAGTGTTAAAGTGTCTGTACAAAAACGCCACCATGACAGTCCGTCTTCAGGATCAGACCTCGAAACCAGTCCTTCTCCAGCGCGGCGTAAGACAGGGAGACGTCATTTCTCCGAAACTGTTCACTGCTGCGCTGGAGGACGTCTTCAAGGTTCTGGACTGCAAGGGGCTTGGCATCAACGTTAATGGCGCGTACATCACTCACCTTCGGTTTGCCGACGACATAGTGGTCATGGCTGAGACCATGGACAGCCTCAGTAAAATGCTCGATGACCTAAGTAGAGCTTCCGAAAGAGTGGGTCTTAAAATGAGCATGGACAAAACAAAGGTCATGGTGAACGCCCATGTAACACCCACTCCTATCAAGATCGGAGACTCTACACTCGAAGTTGTAGACGATTATGTTTACTTGGGACAAACGGTCCAGTTGGGTAGGTCCAACTTCGAGAAAGAGGTCAACCGTCGAATCCGACTCGGCTGGGCGGCGTCCGAGAAGTTGCGTGGTATCTTCTCGTCCAATTTACCGCAGTGTCTCAAGACAAAAGTATATGACCAGTGTGTGTTGCCAGTGATCACCTATGGGACCGAGACGTGGTCGCTCACAATGGGCCTTATCAGAAAGCTTAAAGTCACCCAAAGGGCAATGGAGAGGGCTATGCTTGGAATTTCGTTGCGTGATCACGTCAGAAATGATGATATCCGCAGGAGAACCAAAGTTACCGACATAGCCCGAAGAATAGCCAAACTTAAGTGGCAGTGGGCAGGGCACATTGCTCGCAGAACCGATGGCCGATGGGGCCGAAAAGTTCTGGAATGGCGACCGCGAACTGGAAGACGATACGTTGGAAGGCCTGCCACTAGGTGGACCGATGACCTGGTTAAGGTTGCGGGAAGGCGCTGGATGCGAGACGCACGGGATCGGTCAATGTGGCGACGCCTGGGGGAGGCCTATGTCCAACAGTGGACGTCTTTCGGCTGAAATGATGATGATGAGCCACGCAATAATAATCATAAAATCGCTCTTCAGCAGGGTGTCGCGACACGGAATGCCCTTGTTCAGCGACCGTGGGAAAGGCGGCATTTACGATTTTAATGTGCTGCTTCTACCCATGTAAATGAACAATTGTCTCACTTTGTGCACGGTAGAATCAATTTTAATTACTTGTGAATTTTAATTTATTGGACGTTCAAAAGTGCCGTTTATTGGCCTAGTTGAATAAATATATTTGACTTTTCTCCACGGAAGGCTTAAGTAATTTTCAAATAAAGTTGTCAGCTGACCAAAACTTGTATGAGACAATTTAATTTTGGACTGAAATACATGGACAGAAGCAGTTTATTTTAAGTAATTATTATTAGATTGTATGAACGTTATTTTATTAGTCCTTATTAGTTTCATTGTTATGTTATATTATATTTTTAATGTATTCGAGCTCCCAGTAATTGAGCTACACAATTACCTACTGATTAATGGTTAAGTAATAATTGTATGGTATCTATCAAGCTTAGGCCCACACCTAGCCTTAGAACTACATATCATATAAGTTGTATAGAAGTTTGAATGGAAGCACGAAATAAAAAAGCGCAATGTGCTTGGATAATATTTTATTTATATAAATAATATACTGTAGCTGGCTCTGAATGTGCTAAAAAAACACTGTTGTGCAGCTACTGTCGGTAGGTGGCTCTGAAGATTCTGAAACAAAAAATACAAGGGCTATTTTTCTGTTGCATTAGTTGTAGTACATATTTCTAAATATAGAGGTACTAAATGATTGTTTTTTTTCATAAAATGTTTGTAAACAGTAGCTTGGTAGCTGAAATGGTAAGAAATAAAATTGCTTTCCTACTATTATCTAAACAATGATTTTTTAATTCCATATAATCATGATTTATTGTTTTATCCTCGCACTGAAAGTTCTTGCAGCAATAACACCAATGGAGCATTCACAAGCGTATACTAATAATAAGACCAGCAGTCTAATTGTTTAAGTGAATTCGGCAAGGCAAAGAGTATGAATAATCGACCAATCACATGCGAGATGAAAGACGCGATGTGGATTTCTGTCTATGTGATTGGTCGATTGTTGCCGAATTCACTTACGCAATAAGGCTACAGGTTTCCTCACGATGTTTTCCTTCACCGTTGTCAGCCATGTCCAAAATAAAGTTAGAAAGTAGGTACATAATTATGAACAGATAAAGTCACATTGGTATTTGCCCGGAATTTAACGTAACAGACAGTTATTTTCGCATTTATAATATTAGTTTGGATATATAAAAGAGACAACAATAATACATAACATACATTAAAAAAAAACCTATACTCATGTAACCAAATTATTTACATAAAGATCAATATAATATGAATATTAATATCGTTGTGTTGTGGTGGCCGGTGCGCAGTGGTCCAGTGGTAAAGGCCTCGCTTCATAAGTTTAGCTTAAGGTTGTGGGTTCAAATTTGTCTTGGACATAGCTAAAATTGGTCAAGGAAAATATCGTGAGAAAAGAGCAAGCGTGGCGATTAATTTTCGTGCATTCTCTGTATGAAAAGTGGTCGTCTCTGCAGTGGGACAGTAACAGGCTGGCATATTAATTGCATATTTCAATTTATTTTTTTACCTTTCAATGCGCATCAGTACGTCCACTGATTTCTCGACCGCAGCGCTCATCCTGATAACAGCCTCGGTCAACCCCACAGCAGCCTCCGCATGCATTTGTGCGGCATGTGCGAGGGCACGTCTTGATGCCTCTTGAGTCATAGGCGGCTCTCGCCTACGACGTCTTCGGCGTGGGGAGATGGTTGTAGGACGTGGGGAGATTGTCGCAGGACGTGGGGAGATTGTCGCAGGACGTGGGGCGATTCTTGCAGGATATGGGGATCTTGTTGCAGGACGCGGGGAGTGTGATGCAGGCGGTGCTGGGTGTATCTCAGCAAATGTGCGTGTTAGAAGTGGAGTGGGCTTCAAACACTTTACTGCCATCAATGTTCGAGCAAGTTTTGAGTGAAACAAAAACAAAAATTTTTGAAGAAGCAAAAAGTGTATGCCTTACCACCGACTGCTGGACATCAAAAGCAAATGAGTCATATATGGCCATAACAGCTCATTACATCGACCAAAACTATAGTTTAAGGCACTTCTCCTGCAGTGTGAAGTCCGCCCTGGACATCATACCGCCATAAACTTAGCAGCTCAATTAAGAACATGTGCATCGATTTGGAATATTACAGACAAAATAACCATTGTTGTGTCTGACCACGCGAGTAATATAGTTTCCGCTATCACGAGTCAGCTGAATTGGCGTCATTTAGGGTGTTATGCACATAGTTTAAACTTAATGTCAGGAGTGGATTAAGCGTTGAAAATTTGCAACAGACGATCACCAAAGTAAATACCATTGTAGCTTTTTACAAACGTAGCGCTTTGGCCACAGAAAAGTTTGTAAAATATCAAAAACAACAATCAGAGGCGAAAACAGCAAAAAAGCTCAGTCAATCTGTGGCAACTCGGTGGAACTCTGAATTTCATATGCTGCAGCGGTTTACTGAACTTAGAGAGGCTGTAAGTGCAACACTTCCACTCAGCAACTTCAAAGGAACATACCTAGAAGAAACCGATTGGATAATCATTCAAGATTTGCAGTGCGTGCTTAAACCCTTTGAGGAAGTGTCTACGCGCATGAGTGGAGAAAAATATTTCACGGGTGGGGAAGTGATTCCAATTACACAGGGCCTTTTGGAAACACTAGACACACTGGAGGTAAGAAATGGCCTGCACGATGTTGTCAAAATGGTTTTGAAAAAACTTTTTAGTAGAACACTTGCTATATCGACCTTTTTAGATCCCAGATTCAAAATGTTCATGTTCCCACAACATCTGGCTGAAGAAACAAAAAAAAATGGTTATCGAATTGGTGGCTGCCACAATTGCAAAGGCAAAACAACTAACAACTCCAGCATTAGCTACGACACAAAACTCAGGCAGTGATACTGAACCATCCATATGGAATTTGTATAGGACAGCAATTGCCAAAATAGAGCCTAAAGGAACCCCGTTGTCAAGAGCGATTGCGGAAGTTCAAAGGTACCTGGACGACGACATCCTTCTAATGGGATCAGAATACGATACTCCACTTCAATGGTGGAAAAAACACGAACATGTGTACCCAAATTTGGCAAAATTAGTTTTGACTAAATGCTGTGTGCTGGCAACATCGGTGCCTTGTGAAAGGGTATTTTCACGAGCTGGTACTATGATTTCAGAAAGACGCACTCGCCTAGGAATTGCAAAAGTAAAACAACTAATGTTTTTAAACGTCAATTACAATTGACGTTTAACGACGCTTTTTTGGATTCGGACGGACGGAAAAGACAAGAAATTCTAAATATTTGTACATAATAACAAAAAACAAAAAAAAAACTAAAAAAAAATTGGTACCAAGTAAGTACCTCAATTTAATCATTGTAGATATACCAATCTTCTAAATGCGCCAAAGAAAAGCAAAATTATAGTTTTTTTTTTTTAAATTAGGTACTACTATTTTTTTTGCCAGGCTTTGCCAGTCCTAAGCCTGGAAAAAGCATGAAGGTAAGATTGGAATATTACTTGTAGTAAAGGTGCGTAATGTATTTACTTGTGAGAAAGCCAGATTGCCATGAAATACTAAATAGTCATAATTATCTTGCAGCAAATATCAGTAAGTAATGGAAACATATTGATGACTTCCATGATTATTAATCAATACCTACCTGTTAGGAATGTCGCAAACTGCCAACTAAGAAAAAAATATTTCGCGGGATTAATGACAAGTACGACCCATGCCTAACTAATGATATTTTCACTAAGCCGTTCCGCGATCATTTCAGTACTTGAAGTGACGTGATCTTATACTCAAATAAAAAATCATTGATGATTTTGTCATTGTTCCCGTCATCGATATTTTTTTGTCATTGTCATGCAATCATTGATACAGAAAAATCATCACTCAGCCCATCTCTAGAAAATATGTACGTTCAGTGCAATTTGCAACAATATTGTCAGATTGATCGAGCGATGTATTGTGTTGGTTGGTGAAATAATATTGAATTATTGATTTCCCATTTATTTTGACATTGATACCACTGAGATACTTTACTAAAATATAAAAAAGAACTTACCGCAATTCGGTAAATGGAATCGGCATGTTTATGCTACAATGATAGTTATAACTTATCCGCTACTAGGCCTTATATTTGGCGTCATGAAGTCTCACTGGTAGCGGGTGAAAGCGATTGGCGAGTCTATTTATTTGGCTCAAATATCGGCTACCAGGCCTTTTATTGGCGTCATGAAGTCTCACCGGTAGCGGGTGAAAACGATTGGCGTGTCTTTTTATTTGGCTCAAATATTCGCTACTAAACACAATTTAGTCTCACTGGTAGCGAGTGAATGCGTTTAGCGCTGGTCTATTTATTTGGATCAACCATTCATTAATAAATTGGTATCTGATAAATATCACCGGCAGATGGTGAATGTGATTGACATGTTAAAGTATCTGGTAAATAATTTTGATGGCCTAACTCAGTACGACTGAAAGTGACAACGATGTCAAGTAGAATTGTATGTTTATCTCATTGTAAATTGGTTGCCGATCCATCTGAATGTAATTTTAAAATGTGACAACTAAAAATTATATGATAGGTAAGATTTCGGTATAATAATTTTATAACACTTCTTCTATCTTGAGTCACTATTGTGATCTATGCTACAAAGTAAATTTAGAAGTCATTTTGTATTAATTAGTTATTAATGTAGAAAAATTAATGCCATTAATATAGTATATTAATGGCATTAATTTTTGTTTATATTACTTTTCTTTATTAAATAGGTTACATATAATTGTTCATATGTACTTCGTGGACAAATTATTTGTCAGTATGGCCGTGTTAGATTTTGAAGTATGTGTGACGTCATTAAATCGTTGACTTTAAATTTTCATATTTATTTTTATTTACTTAGACATTTGGCGGTAGGTGCGCCAAATGTCTAAGTACCTACCTATTATTATTGTGTTATCAACTACCTGCAAATGTAAAAGAGTACCCACATAAGTAAATATTGTTGTGTGTCCAGGAAATAACTCTAAAGTTATATTAAGGCTTGCTTGTTCCGGAGAAGTAGGTATTTAACGCGCCACTGTTTTTTACTCCGCGCTCGCGTGTGCGTAAAGTCGACAAAAAAGCCACAGTAAAGGTGTGTTGAGAAGGTTTATTTTACTATTGCTTTTAAACATAATAAAACACGAGAGTTACAATGCGTAGTAAATAAATAATAACTTATAGTATGTGATATGGTGGACACGGGTCTGGATAAAATGATCTACGCCTGTGTCTACCGCTCGCACAGCGGTGGTATCCTTCCGCCCAATTAGTGTTACTGGGGGACTTCAATGCCCACCACCAGGAGTGGCTCTTCCCGTACTAGTGCACTGATCATGCTGGGCGAGAGACGAGAAAGCTTGCGCTTGCGTTAAATCTCGCCCAGCAGGTCCAAGGGGCAACGAGGGTGCCGGATGTTGATTCGCACACAGCCAATTGCTTGGACCTTCTGCTGACATCAGATCCAGACCGCTACTCGGTGTCGGTATCTTCACCGTTAGGTAGTTCCGACCATTGTCTGGTGAAGTCTGTATCCGTCCACTCCCCACCCGATCCCAGCCCAAGAGGCGCTCGGCGGGTTTGGCGGTACAAGTCAGCAGATTGGGATGGGATGCGTTCTTTCTTCGCATCTTATCCTTGGCAGCCTACTTGCTTCTCTTCGGCTGATCCTTCGTCGTGCGCGGACGCCGTGTCGGATGTGTTGCGTTGGGGAATGGAGTACTACATTCCGTTCTCTGACGTAGCAATGTCTAGCGTTGACCGGCCTTGGTTTGGCGTCGAGTGTAAGCGCGCCAACGCGCTTAAACATGAGGCGTACATAGTATGGGTCGATGCTCGGTCGCGCAAAGCAAGTGACATGGGTCAGCGGAAGAGAGCCTACAATAGGGCTGCCAAGTCCTGCAAGAAGGTGATGCGAAGATCTCGATTTGACCATATTAGCCGTATTGGGACCAAACTTGCTTCTTACCCAGCGGGTAGTAATGCGTTTTGGTCCCTGGCTAAGTCGATTGAATCGAACTTCTGCCGTCCCTCACTACCACCACTGCTGAAGCCCGACGGGTCACTGGCCCACTCCTCTGAGGAGAAAGCAAACTTGTTTGCCCCTCTTTTTGCGGAATCTTCGCGTTTGGATTCAGGTGACGCGCGGCCCCCTACTTTTTATGTTGGATGCGAGAAGAGTATGTCGGACATTCACATCCACCAAAAAGACGTTCGTAGGGTGCTGCGCAATCTTGACGTGAACAAAGCTAGTGGCCCCGACGGGATTCCGGCACTTGTTCTCAGAACCTGTGCGCCTGAACTGTCTCCGATCCTGACACGCCTGTTTCGCCTTTCGTATGAGACGGGAAAAAATCCGAATGCCTGGAAGCAAGCCAACGTTCAGCCTGTGCCCAAGAAGGGCAGTCGGGCTGACCCGGCCAACTACAGACCCATATCAAAAACGTCCATCCTCTGCAAGAGTATAGAAAGAGTGCTCAACTCCAAGCTCCTGACATACCTAGAAGCTAACGATATCATCAGTGACCGCCAATATGGCTTCCGCCAAAATCGGTCAACTGGGGATCTTCTGGCGTATGCCATTCACATCTGGAGTGAGGCCATCAAGAAGCACGGGGAACGCACGCTTGCCGTCTCCCTCGACATCTCGAAGGCTTTCGATAGGGTCTGGCACAAAAGCCTTATTGGTAAGCTTCCTTCATTCGGTCTGCCCGGTGTTCTGTGTGATTGGATTGCAGACTTCCTGAGGGATAGGTCCATTCGAGTGGTTATTGATGGCCGCTCGTCTGACCATCTGGGTATTAATGCCGGGGTCCCTCAGAGGTCGGTACTCTCAGCAACATTGTTTTTGCTGCACTTAAACGATCTGCTAAAACCCGGCCCTAACAAACCTTTGGGTATGCGGACGACAGCACTGTTTCTGAGAGATACGTGTCCGACGCGCGTGCTACTGGACTTCAGATCCGGTCTCTCCGGGAGGCCATGGTTGGGCGCTTGAATCTGTCCTTGAAGGCAGTCTCCGAATGGGGCGATGCCAATCTGGTCAGGTTCAATGCTGCTAAGACCCAGGCGTGTCTTTTTTCCGCTAAAAGGAGCCAATTCCACCCGGCTCCTTCTTTCCGAGGTGTGACAGTGCCGATAGCGGACCATTTTGAGCTTCTTGGCGTAACGTTGACATTGACACTCAATTTCGGCCCATACATTGAGGCTAAAGCTCAACTGGCTGCCAAAAAGTTGGGGATCCTTGCGAAGGTGAGACGGTACTTCACGCTAGAGCAGCTGCTTAAGTTGTATCAAGCGCAAGTTCGATCTTGCATGGAATACTGTTCTCATCTCTGGATCTGCCAGGTACCAGCTTGATTCACTAGCTTAGAGCATTTAACCTATGGAGACGGCAAGCCGCGAATCACCGAACAAATTTTTCTGCCACTTTCTGCGGGAGGCGAGGAAAACACATACAGCACACTACAAAAAAATGACAATCACCCAAGATACATGCATCCTATTGCTACAAACGCACACGAAAAAATAAAAATCACACAATCAAAAAACACACACACATTGACAAATGTGTGTGTATTTATGCAATAATCCTATGACAACAAATAGAAAGTGCTAGTGATGTGATACAAAGAATGACTGGAAATTCATTTTAATGCATGAATGAATGAGCAAAATGTTAATTCGTTTTATTTTTGTTATTTATTTAGGTTAGCCAACAATTTATTACACACAAGATTTAAAATTATACTTGTTATACTAAATAATAATAAACATAAGTAAATAATTTCACAAATAAAAAAAAATACGCAATATGATTTGTGGTCTGCTAAACTACGTAGGTAGGTAAGAAAGGTAGGAAAGAATTTAAGATACACTAAAAAAAGAACGATTGAATTTATTTTTAGTCAATAATATTTCATAATTACATAATATATATTGTGGGACCCGTGTGTTTCCTATAAGAATGACGTTACAAATAAATGTAATATCCAAATACCCCATGCCTTGTAGACGAACTGGGCATAGTACCTAATAAAATGTGGCATACGTCTTGCAACAATGTTAATCATAAACTATAGTACCTACAGGTTTCAAGTATAATACTGTCACTGACATTTTGTTTTATTTAGGTTCGGGCATTCGGGATTCATACTTGAGCCCCTTTCTTGAATACGGACCTAATGTATACGTGTTAAATAATAGGAAAGGGTAAATATTATACAATACAATCAACCGGATAGACTTTTACTTTAACACGTCAGTTTTTCGTTTTTTTTAACTATTTGAGTACGGTGTTTCCTAGCTAAGCTAATTTGATATCTTATATAGGAAAACATTCGTGTATGGTTTCATAGCCATAATCTAGTTCATATACATGTCTCAATGATCACGACTAGAGGCAATCACTGATTTTTGAAATGTACCAGTTTATTATATACATGTCGAACACATTTCAATGGATCAACTTTTTTGGTTAAAAAGGATATACGAACATTTGAGTATATTTAACATTCGCAATTGTATATGGCTTCGAATTGATGTGCAGTGGGGTTGTCATTGTAACCACCATGGCTGCGATAGAGTCCTCTCGATAGAGGTATCAAACAAAAATTCAAACAAAAATCTAAATCGCTTCATCTGTTTAGGAGCTATGATGCCACAGACAGACACACAGATACACAGCAATACACGTCAAATTAACACAATAACGCCCCTCTTTTTCCGTCGGGGGTTAAAAAATGATTGATAAACTCACTAACGAAACGAACAAACTTACTTTTAAAGAAAATAATTTAAATCTTTTCTCATAGACATTTATAAATAATATATGTCGCCGCGTAGGCGTGAATTTGCTAATTTATTATCCTAATTAATCGTTTTAAGTGTCTATGTCTATTTAAGTTGGGTTTTGAGTTCAGCGCCATCTATTGGCTCACTGTGGAATCAGTATTGATTCATAATTCATATGCTAATTTCAATGTTTAATTAATACGAGATGTTTAAATTAAACAGGAACACTTATTGTAGGACTTTTGGATTTGTTCTCATTTTAACTATTGCACATTTGACGAAGTAAATGTGTTTCATTATGTTATTCTTATTAAGTTGTCAAACAATGGCGGATGTTATAATTTCTATGACCAATAACCAGATTTAATAATTTAATACGAGAACTAAACAAATTTGAGTAAATGATTAAATACTAAGAAGTCATAAGACTATTTTACACAGCTATGTAATAATGAGAAACTTTCTAATTAGTAAGATTGTTAGATCACCGGAAACTTGAATAGTTTTGTTATTAGATGACTATTTCAATAATAAACTACAAACCACTTTGTATTTGTGAGTATTGAGGTTGTTTAATGTTAAAATAATTAACTGATCAGCATTTTAGTATTGTTTGCTAACTTTACTCAACTATCCAAGTAATTAGTGTCTAAACAGAAACAATATGGAAGTCCCGCCCATTGTTGAGTACGTGCATGGCGCGTACGGTGCATGGTGTGTGTAAAAAATAATAACTGTAAAACTGTTTAATAAATCTGCTAATTGAATAGATGTTTGAAAACCTAATAAACATGTAACGTTAATTGTCATAAAGTGATTGTGTAATCTATAAAAACATTTAAAAAGAGTATCCTGGAGTTTCTGGCTAGGTCTTCTCCAGCGACCGACAAAAGCCTTGGACCTAGCAGGCCACACGAATTCACGATGTGGTTTTAGCTTCAAGTTCATTTGAAAACTCAAAGTGCCTGTAACTAAATCAAATAAACACTCTTGAGTTTCAATCCAGTGTTGTGTGTTATTGAAGTAACCCGCTCCAGTCAAGAATAAAGATGGCGGTCCTACGATACATAGGTACTTCGACGTGACATATATATTTTTTAGTTCAACCTGACTTGTCCAGTACAAACACAAACAAAATTATTTTGATACTAAACATACTGATTCAAAAAACCATTTAATTTATCAATCATTCATTCACGTTAATCCCAGCACTATGCACATCGCTACCCTGTCAGCCCCTGTACTGCGTTTGTGCTACCAACGTACCACTGAATTTTTCCATCGTAAAGGCATTAACCATTATTTCGACATTGTACTTAAATAAAACTATGTTGATGTATAATTTATACTTATATGTGGTAGGAAACACCATGGCTTCGCAAATTGAAAGTGGCAGCTCGCTTTTTGCAAGAGGAAACCGCAGTGTTAACCATTTTTTCGGAGAACTTACTTGCGACACAATACGATACACAATGGCGGCGGTCGGCGAATGAAATAGTTTTATATAACGCGTATGGTCATATGGCCAAGCGACTTTGGCAGAGGGGTACGCTCAGCTATGCCATCTCCATAGGTTTAATGCTCTAAGTGCACTAGAATCGATCGAAAAACGGGCCAAGAGGCTCATTGGCAATGTGGCACTGGTTGAGTCAAAGCTCCAGATCCTTGAACATCGTCGCCGAGTTGCCAGCTTGTCGGTTTTTTATCGGTTGCATTTCGGCGAGTGTGCGATGGAATTGCATGATCTAATTCCGCCTAGCCCGTTTCATCATCGGACTACAAGACGTACGGCAATGCGCCATCGGTACATGGTGGACATCCCACCCATACGCACTAAACGTTTTGAAAATACTTTCATTATGCGTACAGCTAAGGAGTGGAATTCCCTGCCGGAGTCTGTGTGTCCCGATAGCAACAACCTCGGGGTTTTTAAGTCAACAGTGAATAGGTTTCTTCTAGACAAGCGTGTTACACCGTCGACCACATCATCGCTTACCATCAGGTGAGAGCGCGAGCGCGTGGTCAAGCGCGAGCCTATCAATAATAAAAAGAAATAGTAGGTAATTATTAGTTTTAAACAAAAATGCTATATATCGTAATTTATTTATTAAATTATTTGACTATCTAACTGCTTATGTTTTAGAAAAAATAAGCGAATTTGTGGTCAACATAAAATTCCAAGATGACACCGACCGAAATTTTTGTCATGGGTGTCATTTTCTGGTTTTTTGGGTTCGCTTAGTGCGAATTTGTGGTCAAAACAAAATTCCAAGTTGGCGCCGCCCGAACTTTTGAAACATTCGTCACGGGTGTCATTTTCATACTTTTCGGGTGTGAATATGTGGTCAAATGAAAATATAAGATGACGCCGACCGATGTTTCTGAAACTTTCACCATGGGTGTCATTTTCAGGGTTTTCAGGGTCGCTAATTGCGTTTTGTGGCCAAAATAAAATTACAAGATGGCGCCGACCGAATTTTTTGAAACTTTCGTCATGAGTGTAATTTTTATGGTTTTTGGGGTCACTAAATGCTAATATGGGGTCAAAATGAAAATACTAGTTGGTATCGCAATTCGTCAGTGTCCAAGTAAGATTGTTCCTATATTAAATCACAATGGCCGTTTTAAGCGCTCGTCAATCGGAAATATTAGAAGGTCTCAATAGGATTAAGGTCAACTTCGGTAAGGATCCGCTGTCGAGAAGAACGCCAGAATACATCCAAAAGAGAATAGAGTCGTTGGATAACCTCTGGGGAAAGTTCGAACAAAATCACTTGAAACTCTCTGAGTTTCCGGATAGGGAACCTCAATACTTCGCATCTAAATTTTATCAACAGGGTAAGAGCCTCTACCAATCTACTCTAACTTACTTACCCACTGAACCATGGCGGCCATTTTTGTCATTTTGACAGATCTGTGACGGGTCGGCAGGGCGCGATAGCGCGAAATTCCCGCGCGCGACTAAAACGTCGTTATCTCAAAAGTTTTGTACTGGAACCCTACATGAAACTTATGTATATTTCAAATGGTTTATTTCAGTTTGGACTTGTAAAATATTGGTTAATAAATTGTAAAGTCAGCAGAAGCGAAATTTTTCTAGGTATATTTTTACTAAAGTAGAAAGAAAAAAGAAAGTAAACCATTATTATTATTTTTTATATATAATTACACCCTATTTTACATAAATCAATCATTAGATCACACCTCCCTATACATTTATTTAATAACACAAGCTTTAAAAATTAAGCCTCAGGCAGTTGACCCCGCCACCGATATAAAAATAGGAGCCTAAAGTAGCGAGCGCCGGAGTTGGCGGCTGTCTGAGTGGTTATATGTCATCCTCGTCTATTACACTACATGTTGGTTTATGAACTACTAAGATAGCTATTGTGTAGTCCCAAAAAATACGTCAAATGTTGACATCTGTGAAAACACCTGAAACAGTAGGTGTCACGTTACATACGAAATGTCATACCTACTGAATGGTGTCACGTTGGACTTGTTACTGCCTTTGGTTCGGGTGAATAGGGTACGCAGTCAAACCCTGAAGCCACTGAGCTGTTGGCTCAACAGAGAACCAATTTTAGGGCTTTATACAGGTCGGTGCGGAGCATCAACGTATAAGAAATAGGCGAAAAATGGGAACTTGAAGACGAGCTTAAGGCTATGTAGCCAATCGGAGACTCGGAAAGGGTAGAAGGATTAAAAATTTAAGACTTCAAGAGACAATGGAAGGCAGGAGAAAGCATAGCATCTGGTGGTTGCCCGTAGGAGCCAAAACAAACGTGACCGCTCTCAATGACGGTCGGGAACAACTGAAAAACTGCGCAAAGAAAGACGCGCGGCGCGAGCGGCCGTACCCCTCCCGCGCCCCGCCAACCCTTCAATGACTGCGGATAGCACCGAATGCTAACCCTCTTCTGTCTTCATATTTATTTACAAGAAATAAACACAAAAATTACAAAATATGTCATTCACATATTAAACAAATGGACAACTAAGGTTTTACTTTACCAATATTCAAAACAAACAGTACAATTTATATTTCCTTAAACCAAAGTAAGTTCGCGTCGCTAACACTCCCCACCCCAGTGCTGACGCAGCACTTAATCCACCAATGGGACAGGAGCGACGCGTGTCACGGACCGCGTCAGGACGCCTGACTTGGTCTTAAGTTCCACTACCCTTACCCGTCCGTCTTTTCCCGGAAAAATTCGCTGAACCACAGCCTTGGGCCAGACGTTGCGCGGCGATTCAGGATCGACCAAGAGTACCAGATCACCTACCTTGAGTGCCGTCTGATCCTGGTGCCATTTCTTTCTTGGCAACATTTCAGGCAAAATTTCTCGCACCCAACGTCGCCAAAACATGTCCGCTAACCTTTGTGCAGTGCGCCACTGCTTTCGTAGGTACAGGTCTGAGTCATCAAAAGAACCTAGAACAGGTAAGTTAGAGGAAGATCCTAAAAGGAAATGATTAGGTGTCAAAGATGAAGAACTACCTGGCTCCACAGAGACATGTGACAAAGGGCGGCTGTTAACGATATTCTCGACCTCTGCTAGGAGAGTCATTAACACTTCCTCCTTCGGTGCACGCTCCTTTAAAATTACTTTAAGTGAAGTTTTAACACTTCTTATGAGTCTCTCCCACGCCCCACCCCAATGGGGACTTAAGGGTGGAATGAAATTCCAGTTAGTTCCGTTGTTGATGGCTTCATCTCTCAAGCTGTCGTAGTTGACCTCCTTCACGGACTTTTTTAGTTCAGAGTCCGCACCCCGAAGATTAGTACCATTATCGGAGTACAACTGCTGTGGCCAGCCACGACGTGCAGCCATCCGCCTGAGCGCCATGATCAATGAATCAGTAGTTAAAGAGTGTACGACCTCTAGGTGGATCGCCCTCACCGTCAAGCATGTGAAAAGTACGCCATAGCGTTTCATCCGTCGCCTGCCTTCAGTGACCTCCATGGGTCCAAACAAATCCAAACCGCAGTGTGTAAACGGCCGGTGGTGATGCTCCATGCGAGCCGCAGGTAAGTCACCCATTACAGGTACCTTAGGCGTAGCTTTTCTGATTCTACACAGCATGCATCTACTAGCTACGTACTTTACCGTAGGACGTAACTTTATAATCCAATATTTTTCTTTCAGGTTGTTGACGACGGTTTCTTGGTTGCCGTGCGCGCACTTGACATGATTGCGCTTTACCAACAACCGAGTCACTTGGTGCCGCCCATCAAGGATAATAGGCCTTTTTGTTTCAGATGACACGTCCGACGCAGCATCAATACGACCACTGACGCGGAGAAGCCCGTTCTGGTCCAGGATAGGAGACAAGGTAAATAGCTTGCTACTCTTTTCAATAGTTTTATGCTTACCTAAAGCAGCAATCTCATTAGCGAAGGAGTCCCGTTGCGCCTGCTTAAACAGTAACAACTCTGCTCGCTCCATCATGTCGCCGTTGACGTCACCCGTCTGCTTCCTACACCTAGCAATAAACCGCAACACCGCACAAGCAGCACGCTTCAACCTCAACCAGGAAGAAAAACGCTCAGGATCAGGAATAGGTAAGTGACATTTATTATTATCATCTGTTGCGACATTAACATATTCTGACTGTATGTTCACGGGTTCCAAGATGTGCGGCGGCCAAGAAGACTCAGCACCACGAAGAAAGGTAGGCCCTAATAGCCAATCGGTCTCAAACACTTGAGTATCGTAGGCCTCCCTGGTTGCGACATCCGCAATATTTAATTTAGTTGGTACATACCTCCACTCGTCACTGCACGTCAACTCGTCTATTTCACCCAACCGGTTTGCTATAAACGTTTTATAAGAACGCGTACTATCGCCAATCCAATGTAAAACGGTTGTTGAGTCGCACCAAAAGTACTTACGAGTCGGACGCAACTTAGATTCGCGAACTATGGTATCCGCTAACCTTGCAGCGAGTACCGCGGCTTGCAGCTCCAAACGGGGCACTGTAGTCAGTTTCACAGGAGCCACTCTGCACTTACTAGCTATAAATGCAACGAAAGCAGTTCCATCACATTCCCAATGCCAGTAAGCAACAGCACACATTGCCTTCACAGAAGCATCACTAAAAACATGCAGCTGTAAATTATTATAATCAAACGTACTCATCGTAGCCGTCGTAGCGCTTGTAACAGCCGTCGTAGTGAGCGAGGCGGGCTTAGGCCCCTCGTAGCACACAGCCGATCGGGCATTGTCCGATGATGCGTATACAGACATACACGACAAATAGCACCTAGGAATTTTAACATTAGATATCACCTTAAATAAGTCAATCCAGGATAACCACTTGCGGAATATTTCATCCGGTATTTTCTCGTCCCAGCCGAGATTAACACGCCATGTATCCTGAAGTAATATTTTACCTTGAATGGTAAACGGAGCTAAAAAGCCAAAAACATCGAAAATAGACATAACTACTTGCAGTAAAATTCTTTTAGTAGGTATTTCCGTACCTTTCAATATGTCGCCCCGAATGCGTTTCAAGGTTAGATCAAAACAAAGTACATCATCTTGTGGGAACCACAATAATCCGAGCGTGCGTTCGTACTGCTGTACACCTGTCTTAACGCGGTGATCGAACCTGTATCCTTCTGCAGCGGCTGAACCCAACAATTCCTTAGGAACGCTGTCCAATACAGCGGTACTGTTGCTCGCCCAGTTGCATATGTGAAAATTTCCCTGCTTGTGAATATTAATAATATTTTTCACCATTTGTATTGCAGTCTCGTTGTCCGGCAGACTATCTAAATAATCATCCATATAGTGCTGCTCACACACTGCAGCGACAGCCTCCGGCATAGTGGACGCAAACCTTAATGCATTTTTGTTTTTGACAAACTGTGCGATAAATGGAGAACAATTTGCACCAAATATGAGTGAGGTCATCGCAAACGTACCTACCTCTTGATTGGGATGATTCCGCCATAAAAACCTCAGAGCATCTTGATCCTCAGGTTGAATTTTAACTCTAAGGAACATGTCTTTAATGTCCCCAGCCACAGCAATCCTGTTCTCTCTGAAACGTACCATAATGCCAAACAGTGATACGAGTAGGTCAGGACCTTTATGAAAATAATCATTTAAGCACATACCATTCACTTTAGCCGCTGCGTCAAACACTAATCGCAACTTTTTCTTATTAGGGTTATCTACCCCAAAATGGGGCAAATACCAAGTTCTCGAACTTGTGGACTTGCAGTCCTCCATAGGCTTAGCATATCCGTTAGAAAATAAATGATCAACTCGTTCTATGTACCTTTGAGAATATTCACAATTAGCGGACATCTTCTTCTCGACACCTTTCAATCTTCTTAAAGCTGCAGGATAACTGTCAGGCATTTTACAGTTCTTATCTTTCCAAGGTAGCCCAACTTGCCACTTACCATCAACCAGAACTGCAGATTGCTCCAGCTGAGCAAGCGCTTCAACATCGTTCAGGTTCTGGCGAGGCTTGGCTGACACACCTAGCGAGTCAATAGCAAAATAATGACGAACCTGCTCCTGGATGTCCCTGAGGTGGCGTTCGGCCTCGTCCGCAGCAGCGTCTGCGTTGCAGTCGCAAAACATGCAGAGCGTAGGGCAGGCAGCTGAGGGCGTAGGCAGCGCGCGGCTACGCGGCACGCGTACTACCCCATGTACGCACCAGCCCAGAGGTGTGAGTGCAGCGGACGGCTCATTACGTTTGCCTAAACTGACATTAGAACACAACAACAGCTGATAGTTATCTTGGCCTATCAATAAATCTGGTTTACAATTTATGTTACAACATCTAAGTTTATCTTTTATCTTTAACAAATGTGGATATTTATTACAATCAACAATAGTTAAATTTTGTCTAGGCAAATTCAATTCTTTTACACTGCGTACAGAAATATCATGAACATTGCTATTGTTTACATCACTTATGCGTAAATTTACAACTACTGCTTCACATAGAAGTTCATCGCCTTTCCAGGCGCCGCACACGCGCAAAGTTTCCGAATGACCACGGAGGCCGGCCCGCGCCGCAAGATCACTGCTTATCAACGATACGGTCGACCCGTCGTCTAGTAACGCAGTTGCACTTATTATACCGCCACTGGGTGTATGAACATTTACGGGCACGACTTTTAATAATGCTTTATTGGCACTCGCGACGTTCATCACTGTTTCACTACTATTCGTCGCTGTAGTCGTAGAACTCGGCTCACCCGGCGCGTCGCCGCCGACATCGCGCTCGCAGCCCGTCGCGTCAGCGGGTTGGCCACTCTGGGGCTTATTCTTGGTCACATAATGCAGCAACCGATGATGCGCGCCGCCACAGCCATCCACATCGCAAGCGGGTGCGGGGCAGGTTTCACTGCGATGTTTATCTGTCAAGCACTTAAAGCAAACACCGTGACGTTTTACAATCCGCCAGCGCTCCTTCCGCAATGCCTTTTTGAACTTTTTGCATTCAGTGAGTTTATGGGGCCCACTTTCACAACACCAGCACTTGTTGTCTGCAGTAATTAACACTGCGTGAGTTGCGTGGATTTGTTTAGTATCACCTTGTTTACGGTAATCATTGGGGTTGAAAACAAACACGGATGCCTTCGAAATTTTCACCGCTTCTTCCTCCAAGAATTCCGATAACAATAGGAGTTTGGGTTTGCTATCATTGTTCGTGTGCTGTCCCGACCTCCAGAACTACCTCTTACCTTTTCCACCTAACCTAGGCATAGGTTCCTAGGAGGAGAGTAAATGAAAAAACAGGTAGGTAGAAAATTCGGAACATTTATATTAATAAAAAAGTTTAGCTCAGTAGGTGGGTCGATTTAGTAGGTTAAGGCCTATACAGCGATTACAACTTCCCCCACTGGTCCAGCACTTCCCTGACGTCACTGCCCACTGCTGGAGATGAGTGCTCGCGTGACGATCGCCAGGTTTCTCAGGATGCAGGTGCAGCTGTAGGTGGGCTGACTCGCTACTGTCCACCGCGGGGAAGCGAGCAGGATAAGGGTGATCCTTGAACCCTGTAATGCGCAACAAGCGAAAGCATTACCTACTGGCCGTAGACTGTGAGCACCCACAGCAACGCTTAGTAGGGAAGCACTAATATGTAGCTGTGTTGCTGTGGATGTTCACTATCAGATACGGAGATGACAGTAGTAGCGGAAACATTTTGAAAAATAATAAAATAATGTAATTACAAACTGCGGGTAGAAACCAAAGGAAAAAACTAGTGAGCGTCTAATAGAAATAAAGAAAGGCGAGAACACAAATACAGAATTGCTAAAGGTCCAAAGCAAAGAGAAATAAACCGTTACAATTTGCTTAGCTACTGCCTAATTTAAAATTGTGCAACACTTACCCAAATGGGGTTTTCCAAATCACACACACAATAATTATGTATATAAATAAAATGGTCGAGGGAACGGTAGTGACGCCGTTAATAGGATAAATATCGCGATGACGACCGTTTCTTTCTTTTAACGGGTTTGTCCGTATCAGAGATCGCGATAAATATTGACGTGCGTTCGCCTTGACACCAAGAATCAATCTCCGCGACCGCGACGTGGATAAATTCTGTCGTGAATGAACAACATGAACGATGCGCCTGCGCCGAGAACAAAGGAACTGTCTCTGGGTGCCTAAAATGTCGCTTATTTGAATACGAACGTGTTGATAAATTGTAGCTATGCAGAATTCTGATTTGGTGCGTTCATTATTAGTTTCTTTTTGTTTTGTTTTTTTTTTTTCAGTATTGTAAATAGTTACTTTCCTAATTTGTAAATAATGTAGATAAATGTAAATAATTGATTAATTTTATATTTCTTTTCTATATCATTAATTAAAACTAAGACATGTAACTATTAATGTTACATTACCCCCCTCGTCTCAGAAAGAGTTTTGTTCTCAAATAAAACTCGTCTATAGATTACCACTAGCACTACACATTCATACCAATTTCTTTCAAATTCCTTTCATAATATCAGACAAACAACCTTACAAAATAGCATCAACAAAATAATTTATGTTGACGCGTCCTTACATATACAAGTCATCTGTGATAGAACGCACAGAAGACCAATGCTAGAAGTAAGATGTTATTTTAGGGATGAGTTGACCCAATATATAAAATAAAGTTATTTAAAAAAACATGTTAACTAATATCTAGTGTTTTTTAAATCTTTGATATGCCAAACGCCTATGTTTTTGCCTGACATATCTTCCAGAACATAAACAAGAGGAGACCGTTTTCCAATTATACGACATTTTAAAAATTTTGGTGCCAGCTTTTTACTGAAATATTTATCTTTGTTACTTAAAACAAATGCGCGCTTATAAACTATGTCTCCTACATTAAATTCAGCCGATTTTCTACGTAGATTGTAGTGTGCGGTATTCTTTTCATGTGCATGCCACAATGAAGCTTGCACATCATTGAATATCGAGCGAAGACATCCTAAGTTTTCAGCGTACAAGTCGCGAGGAAGGAACAACACTTCATCGCCCAGGTCATTGTCGGTATAGTGCGATCCACATAAAACTAATTCCCTACCGTAGACTAAAAATGACGGTGTATAACCGGTGGCTTCATTGACGGAATTGTTTATCGCAAACTGAACCTTGGGGATGGAAATGTCCCACGATCTATGATCGTTTCCAACAAACGTAGATAAACTTGTTACAATAGTTTTATTATAACGTTCTACCGTGTTGACTTGTGGCGTGTATTTCGGCGTAAAAAACACGTTAGGGATTTTATATCTCTTAAATAGTGCGACAGTAGCAGAACTTGTAAATTGTGCCCCATTGTCCAAAAATATTGTTTGAGGGACCCCGTGAATTAAAAAAACTGATTCTTCTAATATTTTAATAACTATATCCGCAGTAGCACGACGTATTGGAAAAATATGACAAAATTTGGAAAAACAGCACGTAACGACCAATATAAACGAATTTTGTTTTCGACTGACGGGAAGAGGACCCACAAAATCAATTGAGATCATCTGGAATGGTCACGAACATTGTTTTGGACGACCCATTTCTCCCAATGTAGTGTGATTCTGCGCCTTATAAGATAAACAAACTGAGCAGGAACCTACAAATTTAACGACATCTTGGTGCATATTTGGCCAGTAGTAATTTAATGACAAGCGCCGATAAGTTTTAAAAATGCCAAGATGTCCACCTGTCGGCTCAGAGTGATTCTCAGTTATAATGCTTTCACGAAATTCGATCGGTACGACTTCCTTCCAGTCAAATTCCGACGTTAATTGGTTTGTGATATTTTTAGTTAGTCGAAATAAGGAATTATTTTTTATGGTGAAATTAGGGTAATTTGTAGGGGTGGTCAGACAACCGTTGAAAATATTCTTATACCACACATCATCCGTTTTGGCGTTAGCAAGACTGATGGCATTCACGTTAAAAGCCCTAGACAGGGCATCAGGAATAACATTGTCTACACCACGACGGTGTTTCATAACAAAATTAAATGAAGACAATCTAACCCCCCATCGTGCCAATCGTCCTGTGGGATTTTCTAAAGTGAGAAACCATTTCAAAGCAGAGTGGTCAGTGTAAACCGTAAATGTTTGGCCGTTTTCGAGGTAACATCGCCAGTGCTCGAGGGCAGCTAAGACAGCAAGGGTCTCCCTTTCGGTTATGCTGTAATTTTTCTCGGGACTGGTGAAAGATCTACTCATATAGGCAATTGGGTGTTCTTTACCGTCAATAGACTGCGTTAACATAGCGCCAATACCGTAACTGCTCGCGTCAGTGTGCACTTCGAATGGTTTGGTATAGTCCGGACAGGAAAGAACTGGAGCGGAAACCAGGCATTCTTTTAGTGCGTTAAAGGCCGCGTCGGCTTCAAGTGACCACTGAAAACAAGGAGCCTTTTTTCCGTTAGCAGTGAGCTTATTGAGTGGACCAGCCACAGTGCTGAAGTTAGGGACGAAACGTCGGTACCAAGTAGCAGTACCGAGGAAGCGCTTCAATTCCTTCCTATTGGTAGGAGTTGGAAAGTTAAGGATGGCTTCCACCTTATCAGGGTCCGTGCGTAAACCACGAGAATCTACCACATATCCTAGATATTTAAGCTCGCTTCGAAAGAACTTACACTTTTCGAAGTTCACTGTCAAATTTGCCTGTTTCAATTTGTCCAAAACGCGCAATAAACGAGAGACATGCTCGTCAAAGCTAGAGCTTATAACGATGACGTCATCTAGATAAGCAAAGGTCTTAGACTCCATGTCACTGAATAATAAATCTACGAGACGTTGTTGCGTTGCGGGGGCATTCGTCAACCCAAACGGGGTGGTCTTAAAACGAAAGGTGCCACGGCCCGGAACGTAAAATGCGGTTTTATCGCGGTCTTCCGGTGCTATAGGCAGTTGCCAAAAAGCTTTGGACAAATCGATACTACTCAGGTACTTTGCATCGCGAAGGTTGTCTAATATCTCGGAAACATAAGGTAAATTATATGCATCGCGCTTAGTCACTGCATTCAACTTCCTGCTATCTAAACAGAACCTCGGTTGTCCGTTCTTTTTGTTGACGATGAGCACAGGAGAAGACCAAGCGCTTTCGCAGGGTTCGACAACATCAAGTGACAGCATTTCGTCCACCTGCTCAATTAAAATGCGTTGCTTTTCGGGGGACATCCTGTAATAACGCTGTCTTATAGGTTGAGCGTCACCGGTATCGATGCGATGGCAAATCAAATTTGTTCTACCAAGTCCCTTTTCTTCAGCAGAAATAGACCGAAACTGCGCAATTATATTATCGGCTATCGCTTTCTGTGATGCCATTAAATTGTCGTAGGAGTTGATAATAGACTCACCGCTACTAACCTTGATTGCAGCCAATGGAGTATCGGACATCGTAATGCTTCTTATATATTTTGGACAAATTTGAAAAACGCGCCAAAAATCAACACCTAGTATAATAGAAGTTTCGACTTCAGGAATTACATATGCCTTAACAATGTGAAACTGGCCCTCGAATGTAATTGGTAAATAAATGAAACCTATGGTATTTAATTGCTGACCGCCAGCTGCTACAATTTTAGTGTGATCATCCTGGTGCAACGTGCAGTCCGTTAGTTGCAAATGAGAATTGTTGCCAAGAATAGAAACTGCAGCTCCAGAATCAAGTAACCCACACGCATCGATGTTATTAATTTTAATATTAACATAAGGCCTGGAATCATTTAATGGTTTTGATAGCAGAACTGTAGCAACTTTGTAAGAAGAAGAGAATGTTCTCACAAAATCTAGCCAAGTATCCCAGTCTTGTTGGCTAAATTTGTCACAGTTCTGCTTTATTAGTTTTTTTTATTTTTATCGGTTTTTCGACAGTTAGGACAATCAGGCGTCTTCACATCCTTCATACCACACTTAAAACATACTATATCTCGTGGAGCCTTGCATTGACGAATGTGATGGGTGTTATTACGACACCTAGGACAGTAGGGTTCCTTTTTAACTACCTCAATTGCATGAACATATGATTTATTGTTGTTATTGAAGTTATTATTCCTATTATGATTATTATTGTTGTAATTATTATTTGAACTATTATATTTATTGTAACTAGTATAAGACTTATTTGCAGTTTTATTGTCATCCTTAGTGTACGCAAAGTCAGGCGCTAGCGTCTCGGATGTAACCTTAGGTGGTTCTTGAAATTGTGAAAGTCGAGTCTGAAATGACTCGTAGTTACGACATAAAGATCGCAAGGTGTCTATGGTCGAAATCTGAGGAGCTGCTGCTAACGTACTGGCATAGCACGGTCTAATATTATGTAGAAGAATTTCTAATTGATCGGCTTCTGACAGAGGTGTGGAAAGACGTGAGAACAACCCATTCATAACTGCTAGATAAATCGCTATGTTCTCTCGTTCACCCTGAGTCCGAGAACGAATTTCCGAAATCAATCGATAATCGTAGTCGGTTTGACTAAAATCCTCTTTTAATAAACGCGCCAAATCAGACCATGAACTGACTCTGTCCTTTACCGCACGGTACCAGTGAAGGGCATCGTCTTGAAAAATTTCTGACGCAAAACTCAAAACTTTATGTTGTGGTATATTTCTTGCCTGAATAAATTCATCAACACGCTGTATAAAAGAGCGAACGCAAGTTTTACCAGTAAATTTTAGCCTACTTAAATCAGCTGAGGTACGATCGCACGACACAGAAATTACGTTCTGATGTTCCGGCACAGTAGATGTCGATTCATTGACGGAACTAGCACTAGTGACATTAAAGGATGTACCCGCAGAAGGCTTTTTGGCTAAAAGGGAAGAAAGCTTTTGCGAAAATATTTTATAATTGCTAAGAATGTCGTCATATTCCTTTTTAATGTCGTCACTACGCGTTATTCTCTCGACACGATTATGTAAATGATTCAGCATATTCTGTGTTCTCATTAGTGATGCAACACTGGGATCACCGGCATCAAGATTTGATTGAATTTTCATTAGGGTTTCCAAACAACCCTTAAGATCCTGTCTTACATCGAGTGGAGATTCTAGTATGAATTCCGAGGGCAAATCTGGAGACAATTTTAAGATTTGTTTACGTAACTCTTCAACAGAAGGTGCAGGAGTCGCGCCTCTAATTCGGACTTCATACTCCAACTCAGACTTTTGCAAAGACAGAAACTTAATAGGAAGCATGATGATAATTTTTCAACAAAGAAATAAAAGTACTACACTGGTAAAATGATGAAAACAAATGAGAATAAAAAAAACAACACGTTCTCCGTTCTGTTACAATATAAAATTACTGAACGTCTGGTTTTCTTTTGTAATGATAATGATTTAAAAAAATGAAAAAAAAAATATATTATTCAATGACAGAATAAAAAACAAGCAAAATGACAAAAAAAATAACACAAAATGCTACTAATGTGTACTATAAACCACAATTTACAATATTTACTATGTATGAATTACTGTAGACAAAAAAAATAATAATCTAGAAACAATTTTACAAAAGCGTCGTTTTAGGTGCCCAAGATTTAAACATGTGGGTAGAAGAAAATATTTGAACAAAGTATGAAACCAAACGACTCATGAATAATTATTAATATAGGGTAAGTTAATTATATCAGTATTAAATTATGCAAATAAACGAATGGATTTCGTACACATTAGTAACCGTAAAACCAAAAATATAATAAGAAAAATAAGACGTTTTACACAGACAGCCACCAACATACACAACCCAAAACCAGTGAGAAAAGAAAGTAATCAGCTGTATATCTACCACGAGTAAGGGCGCCAGTGTCCCGACCTCCAGAACTACCTCTTACCTTTTCCACCTAACCTAGGCATAGGTTCCTAGGAGGAGAGTAAATGAAAAAACAGGTAGGTAGAAAATTCGGAACATTTATATTAATAAAAAAGTTTAGCTCAGTAGGTGGGTCGATTTAGTAGGTTAAGGCCTATACAGCGATTACAACTTCCCCCACTGGTCCAGCACTTCCCTGACGTCACTGCCCACTGCTGGAGATGAGTGCTCGCGTGACGATCGCCAGGTTTCTCAGGATGCAGGTGCAGCTGTAGGTGGGCTGACTCGCTACTGTCCACCGCGGGGAAGCGAGCAGGATAAGGGTGATCCTTGAACCCCAAATGGGGTTTTCCAAATCACACACACAATAATTATGTATATAAATAAAATGGTCGAGGGAACGGTAGTGACGCCGTTAATAGGATAAATATCGCGATGACGACCGTTTCTTTCTTTTAACGGGTTTGTCCGTATCAGAGATCGCGATAAATATTGACGTGCGTTCGCCTTGACACCAAGAATCAATCTCCGCGACCGCGACGTGGATAAATTCTGTCGTGAATGAACAACATGAACGATGCGCCTGCGCCGAGAACAAAGGAACTGTCTCTGGGTGCCTAAAATGTCGCTTATTTGAATACGAACGTGTTGATAAATTGTAGCTATGCAGAATTCTGATTTGGTGCGTTCATTATTAGTTTCTTTTTGTTTTGTTTTTTTTTTTTCAGTATTGTAAATAGTTACTTTCCTAATTTGTAAATAATGTAGATAAATGTAAATAATTGATTAATTTTATATTTCTTTTCTATATCATTAATTAAAACTAAGACATGTAACTATTAATGTTACAGTGCAAGTGACTGTAGTCCGCCCATTTTGATATGAGAATGGTGGGTAATTTAGACAAAATAACAGAGATAACACTGGATCCTTTAAGATACTCGTCTTGTCCGATGGCTAATACTGCGGCAACGAAGTTCTTGATTTTCACAGAGAATTTCACTATCTCTTTATGATACTCCAGACTCATAGGTTGCATTTTCCTTATGTCATGCATAATTTTCCCAATAATTATATCTGGGTTCCCGAATTGCAGCTCCAGGGATTGCATCACGTCAGCTGGCGATGCAGCACCGATGAATAGGGCGGATACTGCTTCCTTTGCCGCGCCGTGCAGACACTTGCGCAGCCTCCACAGATTTTCTTGCTCGCTGAACTTACATACATTCGTCGAGTCGTAGTACGCTTGCCGAAACTGTAGCCACTCCAACGGGTCGCCCGAGAAAGATGGTAGGTCTCGCGGTGTACTCATGCGGCTCAGCATGTTGGCGTGCGCGCCGCCAGAGGTGGCGACCGCAGCCAGGTCCTTAAGTGCAGCAGCTAACATATGAACTGTGTTACCGTCGGCGCTCGCGCCCGCGGACTGCGTGGGTCGCGGCGGCAGCGGCTGGTCCAGGCCTCCCAGGGGTGTAGCAGCTCGTTGGAGAGCCGGGGCCTCAAACTCCTGGTGACTGCGCTCCAGCCACCTCTCAACTCGTGCGTCTTCTTCAGCCTGTGAGACGCTCATCAAATCGTCCTTCGATTGGTGTGAACTGTCATCTAGGTTAGCCAAGTCGGCAGCTAATCTTTTCTCGATTAGTGCTTTCTCCTGTGCAGCTCTGCGTTCCAAAATTTTTCTAGCTTTCGCTAACACACCAGACTTCACAGATGAACCTGATTTTGCCGATTTTGCGGATTTTGCAGAAAAATTCGCCGCAGTCATTTTGTTGACAGCGCTCGGCGTCATGTCGTCACGTGGTGCGTGCGATTGCAATTCAACTTTTTCATCTTCAACTTTTTTTACAATATTGGAAGACTCACCCAAAGGTTCCTTCATATTTTTCCGGCTCGCGCTGCGTGTGTTCATGCTTCTCTCCTGGGTTTTCGGCGGCGTCCGAAACATGAGTAGAAGAGAAGTTAGATCCGGGTCGAGGGACCAACTTTGTAGCCAATCGGAGACTCGGAAAGGGTAGAAGGATTAAAAATTTAAGACTTCAAGAGACAATGGAAGGCAGGAGAAAGCATAGCATCTGGTGGTTGCCCGTAGGAGCCAAAACAAACGTGACCGCTCTCAATGACGGTCGGGAACAACTGAAAAACTGCGCAAAGAAAGACGCGCGGCGCGAGCGGCCGTACCCCTCCCGCGCCCCGCCAACCCTTCAATGACTGCGGATAGCACCGAATGCTAACCCTCTTCTGTCTTCATATTTATTTACAAGAAATAAACACAAAAATTACAAAATATGTCATTCACATATTAAACAAATGGACAACTAAGGTTTTACTTTACCAATATTCAAAACAAACAGTACAATTTATATTTCCTTAAACCAAAGTAAGTTCGCGTCGCTAACAGGCTATACAAGCCAAATGAAACATTATCGATACTTTACATCTTCGAATCGACCTCATACTTCAAGGTAGAGATATTTCGTACGAAAATGAATTTAGCATGTACGAGCGTAACTACAAAGATATGATGTGTTCTCTAAATAAGAAAATATCGTCCATGGTTCATATAATACAGGCAACGCCGAAGCTCGAGATTCCTACCTTTACGGGGAAATACACGCAGTGGCCAACATTTTGTGACCTGTTTGCAGAAGCTATTCACGACAACAACACAATAACCAAGACTCAGAAGATGCCATACTTGAAAGGCAAGATCAAGGGAGAGGCCGAACGCCTTATTCAACATCTTCACATTTCGTCTGAAAATGACGACACAGCTTGGGAAATCCTTAATCACCGATATAATAATGCTCAAGTTCTCTTTACAAATCAAATAGAGATATTTTAAATCAGCCTTCTATCTCCAAACAAATAGTGTCAGGGTGGACTGTATTGTTGTTGATTTGTTGAGTAAAACTTCAGGCTTCTTGTTTCTTAATTATATTTCTTGTTCCCAGGGTGGCTTGCTGCTGATGGTTGAGTGGCGAAATGTTGAATGACAAATGAGCCGCAAGCCACCCATCCTTTATACATTTTTGCTTAGCGCAAGTAAAAGGGTGGCATAGAACGCAGGTACTTTCCGCTCGGCCAATCGGAGCGCGCCGCGCGCGCCCCCGCCCGCGCCCCCGCCCGCTATCTACGCATCTGTTCTGGACAGGTCGGGACAGGTTTCTACTTGTCGGATACTGTCCGCGTGGTGTTTGTAACCGCGCTCTATGCCATCTTACAATAATGCTTACTCATATACTTATGTCTAAGGGAGTAATACAAACCTAATCTAATTATTTACATGAAAAAGCCCTACTTAAATCTGTCTTTATTCAATACTTAAATCTAAACCTTAAACAAACATGAAATCATACTTTATCCTAGTTATCTATTTACCTTAGTCTATCTGGGTTATTTATTTACATCATTATCATACTATACATGTCAGAGTTACATAATATTACGTAGCTACGACGTCCGTAACATCCTACCCCCGGCGCAGGGCTACCGTAGCCTAATCTTCAACGCAGAGGACGGCGAGCTTCGTGTCTGGACGCCGTAGGATGCCCGCTGTTGTTCTGACGTCTGCTGATCGCACCTTGCCGTCAGGACCATCGTAGACTGCTTCCACGACGCCTCGAGGCCACGTTCCTCGTGGTAGTGAGGAGTCGATGACGATGACCAGGTCGCCAACTTGCAGCGGCCGTCGTTGGTCGTCTGACGCCCCGCGAGGCACCAGCGTGGGCAGGTACTCGTCCACCCAGCGCCGCCAGAAGTGGTCGGCGAGCGCCTGGGCAGCTCTCCATTGCTTGCGGCTGGCCTCATCACAAGGCCCAGTGCGGGGTAGGCCTGAGGAGGTTCCTATGAGGAAGTGGTTGGGCGTGAGGGCCTCCGGATCCTTGGGATCGACAGAGACATGGGTCAGAGGCCGAGAATTTATAGAGTGCTCGGCCTCTGTCAGCAGCGTCAACAGCACTTCTTCCTTCAGCGCCTTCTGATGCAGCGTCGCTCCCAGCGCCGCCTTAACAGAGCGCACGAGTCGCTCCCAGGCTCCCCCCATATGCGGCGCTCTTGGTGGGATGAACTTCCACTTCATGCGGTGTTCCAGTCCAAGTCGCGCGAAATCCTTAGTCCATTCTTGGTACGCCATTCGTAGTTCGGCGTCCGCTCCTCTGAAGTTGGTACCGTTATCTGAGTACATTACTCTGGGCCAACCTCTTCGCGCTGCCATTCTTCGTATGGCCATTAGCGCCGAGTCGGTCGACAGACTCGATACCAACTCCAGATGTACTGCCCTCGTCGTCAGGCAGGTAAACAGGGCTCCCCATCGCTTTTCGTGTCTTCTGCCTATGACTACTGTCATCGGTCCAAAATAATCGGTCCCGCAGTGAGTGAAGGGTCGCTGTGTCTTTGTGATTCGCTCTACAGGTAAGTCCCCTGTCGTTGGTTTCATGGGCGTAGCCTTCCTAACGCGGCAGAGCTGACATCGCTGGGCAATGGCTCGCACCGTAGGGCGTAGGTTGACAACCCAGTATCGCTGTCTTAGGTCGTTGATCACGCGTTCATTATTTGCGTGACCCGCCTTGCGATGTGCGTCTTCCACCAGTAGCCGCGTGAACGGATGTTTGCCGTGTAGAATCACTGGCGTCTTCTTGGCGTCCATGACTGCTGCGTGTCCAATCCTTCCTCTAACCTTAAGGAGGTCATCTTCCAGGTAAGGGTCCAGTTTATACAGGCCGCTGGACTTGGGCACCGGCTTTCCTTTCTGTAGTATCTGTATTTCTTCGGCGTAGTTTTCGAGCTGTGCTTGTTTCAGCCATAATTTCTCGGCCTTTTCTATTAGGTCGACGGTCATCTGGCTAGTCCTGTCCTTGCACTTTTCCTTGAAAAGGAAGGGCACAGCAGTCGCTCGTAACAACTTCTCGTACGAAGAGAATCTGCTTATGTCGGGCAGGTGAGAAGGGCGTTCTCGTACGCTTTTCTCTTCTGTTGTTACGTACGTCACTTCGTCTTCGTTTGTGTCGTTGTTTTTGGCCTTTTCCTTTGGCCAGGACTCTTCGTCTTCGTACAGGAACGCGGGGCCAGTAAACCATCTGTCTTCAGGTTTCATTTGCACAGCGTAGTTAGGGCGTGTAGCGTCGTCTGCCACGTTATGATCGGTGGGCACCCATCTCCACTGGCTGGCGTCGGTTAGCTCCGCAATCTCACCTAGGCGATGCGCCACGAATGCAGTGTACTTCGCGGCGTCCTTTTCAATCCATCGCAGTACAGTTTGTGAGTCCGTCCAATAAGTCACCTTTCTGGGCTTGTCTCGGTGCTCCTTTATAACCGTTTCCGCCAGCCGTGCGCCAACCAATGCTGCCTGCAGCTCTAGTCGCGGGATGGTTACTGGCTTCAGGGGAGCTACTCGTGCCTTCGCTGCGACCAGCCTTATGTCTACTCTTCCATCTGACTTCTGGATTCTCCAGTAGGCTGTCGCTGCGTATGCTTGCTCGCTGGCGTCGCAGAAAACGTGTAAATCCATTATGTCGTCTGGGCCCTTGTCGTAGCACCTCGGGATGCGAAGCTTCGTCACTTCGTTCAAACTCCGTAGCCATTCTTCGAAGTGCTGCGCGTCTTCTTCTGGGATTGCTTCGTCCCAGCCTATGCCATGTCGCCACAGGTTTTGAAGCACGATCTTGCCAGTGACCGTGAAGTGGCTGATGAGACCCAGAGGATCATAGACTGCCATCACCGCTCCAAGGGCCTCTCGTTTCGTCGGAGCTCTGTCTCTAGTTTTAACTTCAGGAGACAGTCGACTCAGCCCGGTATTAAAACCTAGCTTGTCTGAGCCTGTTTGCCAAAGCAAGCCCAGTGTTTTGTCTGTGTTCTCTTCGCGTTGTCCGAATCGTACTTCTGTGTCGTGTGCCTGTTTCTCCGGCGACATGCTCTTCACTACGTTGGGTTTATTTGAGCACCAACCTCTCAAGTTGAAGTGAGCATTCTGGTGGATCTTCATGACCTCACGCGCTGTCTTGATTGCTTCGTCTTCAGTCGCCATGCTATCTACGTAATCGTCCATATAATGGCTCGACGTTATAGCTTGCACAGCGTCGGGGTACTCGTGCGTGTACAGCCTTGCGTTAGCGTCTCGTACTGAGTGCGCAATGAAGGGTGAACATGAAGCTCCGAAGATCATTGAAGTCATCTTATACTTCTTCGGTGGCTTAGAGCGTTCTTCACCTCGCCAGAGAAACATCTGCGCAGCTTGGTCTTGGTCCCTTATCTTCACTTGCAGAAACATTTCTTGTATGTCTGCAGTGACGGCTACTGGACGCTCTCTGAATCGAAACAGGATCCCTGGCAGCGATTTCAAGAGATCAGGTCCTTCCAGTAGGTAATCGTTCAGGCACACTCCACTATATCGGTGCGCGGCGTCGAACACTAGGCGCATCTTACCCGGCTTATTTGGGTTCACGACCGGGAAGTGCGGCAGGTACCACACTTTCTTACTTGCGTCCTCTGTACCATTGCACTCCTGGGCGTATCCTTTGTCAAGTAGGTTCTTGACCAGGGTGCTGTACTGTGCTGCGAAGTGCGGCGACGAATCCATTTTCTTTTCAATCGTCTTCAATCGGCGTAGTGCACAGTTGAAGTTGTTGGGCATCGAGGCATCTTCATCACGCCACGGTAACCCGACTTCGAAGTGATCACCAACTTTTGTCATGGTACTTTGAACCACGTCGATCGCCTTCTGGTCGTCTGGTTTGACCTTCTTGGCCAAAGAAACTCCTAGGGCGTCAATCTTGAAGTGCGACTTCATCAGCTCTTCTACACGACGTACATCATCTGTCTGTCTTGCTGCAGACACGTCGTATAGATGCAGCACAACTTGTCCCTCTTGTTTCTTCAGCGTGGCGCGCGGTGCAGTCCCGTGGATCACCCATCCCAACTGAGTGTAAGAAGCTGCAGGTTCATGCTTCTTACCCATGCGTAGTTCACGTGTGACTATTAGGTGCCAGTTGTCAGCACCTATTAGTACCATCGGTGTGGCCTCCCCGTAGTACGCGTCTCTTTGTATGTCGCGGAGGTGTGGATAATTAATTAGTGTCGACTTATCCACCGTCTGACCATGAAGTCGCAGGTTTTTCATTGTCCGTGCGCGTAGTTCCTGAAACGCACCGCCCTGGCCGCGTATCTGTAGCTTGACCTCTTGACTACATTCTTCGCGTTGTTGTGAAGTCACGCTTTGAATGCGTAGAGTGGAGACCGGCCCGCTTACTTGTAGGCGACGTGTCAAATCTTCGTCGACGAGCGATATTGTCGAGCCTTCGTCCAATAGGGCGAACGTCGATATCTGCCCGCCGGGCCCTTTTAATGTCACCGGGCATATTTTTAATAACACGCGCTGCGATGCATTGCTTGGCGCGGACACGGTCATCACTGCTTCCTGTGGGTGCAGGTTCTCGACGTCGGTCGGCTTGTCTGGCTTCTCACTGGGCGGCGCCTCTCGCTCTTTGTGCAGCAGCGCGTGATGTGGGCGGCTGCATGTCCCTTTGCCGCACCGCTTGGCTCGGCAATGCTCGCGTCGATGGTGTCTTGTCACACACTTGAAGCACATCTTGGCGGTACGTACCCATTCCCATCTTTCATCGATGCTCATCCTCAGGAATTTGGCGCATCTGGGTACTTCATGGTCGCCGCCACAACACAAACACTCTTGTTTCATGTCTTCCTCCTTGCCCGACGTCGTTGTGTAGATTGCTTCTCGGCCCGGCTTCCTCTTTGTGTTGAGTTGCGACACACTTCTCGTTTCCTTCCTTGGGGCAGGTGCGGGCGTCGTATTCGTGAAGGCGAACCTCATAGCTCGGTCGGCCTCCCGCATCAGGAACCTGGATAGCAGTAACACCTCAGGCTCACGCGACGACTCCGTAGTTTCAGAAGCGTAGTCACACCATCTTGATCTAATATGCGGGCTCAGCTTCTCTACAACATCGCGAACTAACATTGGATTCCATAAATAGCCACGGTTGTCCATCTTGGATAGCACGCACACAATGTTCTGGAATTTCACCGCGAACGAATTCAAATCATTGGCCGCTCCTGTGAGTCGAGGTAACTTTTTTAAGTCTGTCATCACTCGATCCATTAGTATCTCCGGCCTCCCGTAGTATTGTTCCAGCGTCTTCATGATCACTTGCGGGTCGGACGCGGAGTACAGGAGCGCTGACACTGCTTCCCTTGCTTCACCCTTAATGCAGTTGCGTAGTCTTGCCAAATTCTCGAACGCGGTGAACTTGCATAGATGCGATGAGTCGTCGTACGCTGCCTTAAATGGCAACCATTCAGTGGCCGCTCCCGTAAATGCAGGGAGCTCGGTCACTTGTCGAGGCGGCGGGCGTACGCGTATCATTCTATCCAGTGTGTCGGCTAACTGATCAATGCCTCTTCCAAGTCGACGTTCTCCTCTGGTAGGTGAACGTGAGGCCGATCGTTGTCTTCTTCGGTCATTCATGGCAGGTGCGGCGGCATCATTGTACGTGGCGGGTTCGACGTATGTGGCATTCTCTGGGGCGGTGTGCGTGGCGGCGGGCTGCGGCGGCTGCTCTGTCTGCAACCGATCCGCGACTGGAGGGCGGCTTCGGTCATTATTTTGAAGCCACTCGTCCACCCTGCCTTCACTCATACACACGGAGCCCTCTTCACGGGCCTCTGCCTCTGCCTCGATCGCCGACACTTCGTATTCGAGTCGCTTACTGACGAGCGCCTTTTCAAGTTCAAGTTGCTCGTTCCTTATTGCAGCGATCCTCTTCTGTGCCTCGTATTCTGCCTTCTTCACTCTTGCCACGTCACTACCATACGATCTCGCGGCGGGGGCGGGGGGTGCGGACGCGAGCGCGGGGGCGGCGGGTACGGACCCGGCCGCGGGCGCACCGCTCGGGGTGCGCGGGAGCGCGGACGCGACGGTCGACGGCGACCTAGGCGATTCTTCGAATGTGCGGGGGCGTCGACTATCGTAGCCCGATTCCGATACGGTTTCCTTGGCTGCAACGCTTCTAGTCTTCATGCTGGATGTTGAAGTTTAATCTTGATTAAAATCGACGATCTTCTATCTTGAAGTTGGTCTTGATTCAGACTTCAAGCGGCGATCTTCTGTCTTCGATGTAGTCTTGATTAAATCTTCAAACGGCGATCTTCTTTCTTCGATGTAGATATCAAGCGCGGATTTTTCTATATATCCGTCGCTCGATGGACTAGATGTAGGCGCAGACTCTTCTTTAATATCCGTAGCTCGATGGACCAGCTACGGGGTGGATTCTTCTTAATATCCGTAGTTCGAAGGACCAGCTACGGGGTGGATTCTTCTTAATATCCGTAGTTCGAAGGACCAGCTATCAGGGTGGACTGTATTGTTGTTGATTTGTTGAGTAAAACTTCAGGCTTCTTGTTTCTTAATTATATTTCTTGTTCCCAGGGTGGCTTGCTGCTGATGGTTGAGTGGCGAAATGTTGAATGACAAATGAGCCGCAAGCCACCCATCCTTTATACATTTTTGCTTAGCGCAAGTAAAAGGGTGGCATAGAACGCAGGTACTTTCCGCTCGGCCAATCGGAGCGCGCCGCGCGCGCCCCCGCCCGCGCCCCCGCCCGCTATCTACGCATCTGTTCTGGACAGGTCGGGACAGGTTTCTACTTGTCGGATACTGTCCGCGTGGTGTTTGTAACCGCGCTCTATGCCATCTTACAATAATGCTTACTCATATACTTATGTCTAAGGGAGTAATACAAACCTAATCTAATTATTTACATGAAAAAGCCCTACTTAAATCTGTCTTTATTCAATACTTAAATCTAAACCTTAAACAAACATGAAATCATACTTTATCCTAGTTATCTATTTACTTAAGTCTATCTGGGTTATTTATTTACATCATTATCATACTATACATGTCAGAGTTACATAATATTACGTAGCTACGACGTCCGTAACAAATAGCTTATGAGTTAAAGCGGTTATATGATACCACCACGGAGTGTATCCTCCACGCAATACACAACCTTGATGTGAACACCGAACACATGGGATCCATTGTTAGTAAATCTTCTCAGTAAGAAACTGGACCAGGAGACTTACTGTGACTACATAGAGGCGCGTACAACACCCAGGGAGACTTACTGAGACTACAAAGAGGAGCGTACAACACCCAGGGAGCTCCTTGACGGAATTTATGACGTTCCTCGAAAACAAGTTCACAGCCCAGGAACCCTTACACCGAAGAGAGAGAGAAACAATGAAGCCTGCTTTTAAACGGGAGTCTGGTCAACTGCGTGACAAACCTGCAAATCATGGGAACCACTACAAGAAACATTATCAAGTCGTCGCTACTCAAGGGCCAGACTGTCCGATTTGTAATATACGTCACCCTTTATTTCGTTGCCGGAAATTTACGAAAATGACTTCGGATGATAAATTGACCTTGGCAACTTGTCAATGTTGCAAAAATTGCCTTTATTAATCCTGACAGTGAGTGCAACAGCACAAAACGTTGCAAAAAGTGTAACAAAGAACACAACACTTTTCTGCATGATGCGTGTATACCACATCAACAAGCCGCAGCGAAGACGTGCGCTACCGTGCAGCCATCACCGGCATAGCATAACGTCACCCACGTCGCAGCTGATAACGAAGAAGTACTTCTAACCACGTTGTCGTTAACTGTATTATCTGAAAATAGTACATATGTCACATTGTATGATACATATGTGAATTTATATTTGATTTCTTAAGTAGATTCTTTGCCCACAATTTGTGTAAGTGGACCAATAAGTTATTAAATGTTACCAGCACAGCAAAAGATATGGATTCAACTGATGAAATTCAGAATCAAGCTTTAATATATTACAGCAAGATACGAAAAAGTGTACAAATAAAGTAAAACAAATATTTTCTCTTTGTTTTTAGTATAATTGCACATCTGTTAATAGGAAATAATTATCTTTAACAAATATACTAAAAAAAGGTTTAAAATGATATAAATAATATCAATATTTTTTGTAATTGTTCTAAGGTACGCAAAAAAATACTAATATTTTGACTTATAAACAAATTGTTTAATATATTAGTCTTGTTGTGTGTTATAGTTGCATTGATTTTTCCTTGGTGAGTTACACATTTATTTGGTTTAGGTAATTCAAAGATTTTTTTAAGAGCCATGTACTTTATGTGAGTAGCTCGCAAACAGTTACAGTGTACATTCCTGATAATTTTTGTTGAGCGATTTATTTGTTAAATATTGTTTCTTTAAACTAAACTTAATAATTTAATAAATATTTGTTCGAATATTCGATTTTGTGTTTCATTATAATGAAATAAATAATAAAAGAGAAGAAAAAATAAACTGCCATGTTGGTATGTATAGCTATAACAAGCCGATAAATATATGCATAGCTATAGACACGTATACATTGTAAGTTGTTTTGTCGTTAGTGTTAAAACCTTTGTTATTCTAAGTACACCCCGGCCATTACTGTTTTGACAGCAATTTTTTTTTTTCCTTCTTAAGTTATATCTGTCACTGTTTTTTATGTAAAATATAATAGACGTTTCTTGTCCTGCTAAAAATAGTTTTCCTTACTAGCCAACTATATAAACAAGTGGTTATGGTCCCTCCAACGTCCACCAGGGTACAGCAGTCAGGAGCGGATTCCAGTACAGCGGTAACAAATTCTTCAACTAACAAATGCAATAAGCATTAGTAAGCTAAATGGTCACAACTTCAACACTTGGGCATTTAGTTTGGAGTGCTATCTGACGGACGTCAACTTATGGGACGTTGTGATTCAAGCGGTCGATTCCGCCGATCCCATCGCCACGCGCAGAGACGCGAAGGCACGAGCAAAGATTTGCCTCACGTGTGACGAGTCAGTGTTTCCAATAATCAGGTGAGCGAAAACCGCATAATAAACCTTGAATTGTATAAAGAAGGCTTAAGCTGACAGCGGGCTTACAAGGAGATTAGCTTTAATGAAGACTCACTAAGAAAAAAAAATTGGAATATTTGAGAGTCCATCTGCGATAAATTTTCATCCAGATTAAGCGTTCATAAAGGCGAAGAGAATGACTCGTAGGCGGCAGGGAACCAGCCCCAAATATAAATAAAGAATGTGTCAGCAGGCGCTGTGAGTATTACTTGAATTAATCTAAATGTCCATGCTTTTGAAACATGTGCGTTGTTTGATGCTCATTATGCATTCTTCTCCTTGGCAGGGCACTCTACGAATAATTTTTAAATAAACGTATAAATAAGAAAATGGAAACTCCAACATTGGGTTCCGAATACAGATGGCACTTTAGCTTGCACGAGGCTGGATTATAGCTTCCCAGGTGAATGATACTTCTTGAGACATCATACCTCCGGTATTGAAAACTAATGGGTAAATTGTATCCCACATAAAAGTAAGTTTTGTTGTATTCCATTATTGAACATTCCAACACGAAGATTTCATCGGAAAATGTGGTGACAGCACTTCTCAAAGAGGATGTCCGCAATAGCTACTAAAAGTGTGGCGGACTCTGGCTTGGCCACCATCAAGGATTTTAATTTTGATAACACAAATATTTAGTCGCTAATTAGTCGCTAAATATCAGATTTAGTCGGTCACTGGTTCAAAAGTTAGAAGGGTTGTTTGGCGGCCAATCTGGAGAGACTCTCTCCAGCTTGGCCAAATTTATATCTCAAAAACTAGGGCACCTAGCGAAGATCTATTTTCTCCCAGATTTAGTCGCCAATTAGTCGAAATTAGTCGCAAAATATCAGAATTAGTCGATCACTAGTTCAAAAGTTAGAAAGGTTTATAGGTGGCCGATCTGGAGAGACTCCCCCCGGCTTGGCCACATTTATATCTCAAAAACTAGGGCACCTAGCGAAGATCTTTTGGTTTATATCGAAGTTTACTTGTTTTTTTGGGGGAGGAATGAAGTAGCGCCCCTGCTGAAGCGATAAGTTTGTTTATTTACATAATGCAGGCGCTACATAGCTAAGCTACATACGTCGGGCCGACGGGACAGAACGCCAGTCGTTCAACTACACTCATACAGTTAAGTAAGGTCCTAGTTTAGAGTAAATTTAATTATATATTTTTTGTAAGTGTTGCGAGATAATAATATAGTACCGTACGCAAAATACGCGCTTGGTCGTGGTGTTGCGGAAACCAGCCCGTTTTAACCTTTTAACCTAACCTAGTACGGTTTTATTTTATCGTGAATTATTATTTCATTTGGCCCAACAGTGCCTAAATTGGTGACCCCGACGTGATTGTTTTTGGGCCACAGTGTACTAACTTTTGTAACTATTTGTGTACGATCAGTGACTTTTCAATTCGGTGATAATTACCACTGGTGTTCCGGACGTACCCCATATTCCATCTACGGACATTATGGCAGATATCGAGCAATTGTCAGCAGAGATTGCGAAGATCAATGCAACGTTGTCAAACATGCAGCGTGGTAGGTCAAGAAGTAACAACCGTTATCCGAGGCGCTATTCAAGGTCGTCATCAAGATGTCGCACACCGGATTCCCCAGACTGGCTATACAGTTATCATTTTCGGAACCGCCATAGAGCCAATCGCTGCGTACCTCCTTGTGCGTGGAAGCCAAGGGATTACAGCAAAAAAGAAAATGACAGATCTTCACAGTCGGAAAACTAATAGGCGCGGTGCAGTCGTCGGCGGAGGTCTGCGCTGTGGTGCCCTGCAGCCGTCTATCAGTCATGGACTACAACTCGGGTTTGCGTTTTCTCGTCGATACAGGCGCGAACGTGTCCATCTTACCGGTAACGAAAATAATGTTTAAAAACTTAAGTTTTTCTACAAATTATATGCTGCCAACGGTACCGAAATTGCTACTTATGGGGTTAAGTCGCTTGTTTTAAACCTAAAGTTACGTAGAGCGTACCGTTGGGAGTTTATAATAGCTGATGTTAAGCAGCCTATTCTGGGCGCAGATTTTTTGTCCTATCATAAAATATTAGTGGATATGAGTCAGCGAAAACTTATAGATCAGACTACGAAATAAAATGTATCAGCCGCAATTGTAAAGATGCAACAGTTCTTTAGTTCTATTATTGAGAGTTGTCCATATTATGATTTATTGTGTATTTATCCCGAAATCACAAAACCAGCGTCATTCAGGGAAACTCCTCCGCATAATGTGTTGAATTATATCGAGACGACGGGACCACCCGTTCATGCTCGCGCTCGTCCTTTAGCGCCAGAAAGATATAACAAAATTAAGGAAGAGTTTAGAATAATGCAGGAATTAGGTATCTGTAGGCCATCATCAAGTGCTTGGGCCAGTCCACTTCACGTTGTTCCGAAGAAAAATGGTGAATTGTAATATTTCAAAATTCAAAAATTCTCCTGTCTATGACAAATTGGAAGTTAAGGAGCGGAAGGGTTATACGACGACCTGTAAGGTTTGCGGACTAGGTAGTCGCACAACGTAAAGTGTAAAATATGTTAGGCAGAATTATTTCGTAGTTTACGATTTGAATATCGTGGGATAGTAAGAACAATATGCAATTGTTATAATGTTAGTTAAGAAAGTACTTATTAGATTAGAATTATAAACCCTATTACATACGGAATAAGATTTGATAGTGTATAACGCGAGTTGAATATTCAACTCATGACATGCTGTAAAGTAGGTGCATTTTTGCATTTCGGATACCGAGTACACAAATAGAACATAATATTAGTTTACTATTAAAATGTATAAGTTTATTTATAAGTTAGAATGATTGGATCTATGAATGCGTTAGTTTATAACAAATTATTACACACTTTGTTTATTTTTTTTTGTTAATTGTTGTTGATTTTATTTTTAATTAGGGGGAGGATGGTGAAGGGACATACATACCTGCATACTATGTAAGTGCACGTGCATAGCTATGTATGTGTAAAGTGTCATCTTCAAAATTCTCATCCATTTTATTCATTGTATAAAGTAGTCCAGTTTAACATAATATATTGAACCGTAAACACGCCTAAATTTGTATATCTAGAGTATCTAGTAATAGTGAATTATTGTGGACCTGAAATACAACAGTACGAATAGCTTTTCTAATAAACGTCGTATTGAGTGTAACAGTTTATAAGTAGTAAAGGAAAATATAAATTATGTGTTATAAATATAATATGCTGAGTGCTCTTTAAAGAATCAATTGTTTGTTATTGAAATAATAGTAGTTTTAAAAAACTCAGTAATATTATCGACCCTGTCGCATGTATTCTTGACAATGACTCCTATTAAAAAGTTATCAGTTAGCTAAGAAACATACGCAAAGTTATACGTTTTTCATTTGCATCATATTTTATTGAGTTCATTGCTAAATTATTATTTGTCTTACTATTGAAGTTATTTCAATTCTAAAACAAGTTGGGTGGAGACCAAGGTAAGTCCTATTTAAATTAAAAAAAAAATTGAACTGTATTTAATTTCAATGACTTTGAATGTTTATTTTTCTTTTGTTCTTTTAAAATATTAATCAAATTAAGTTATCTCCAATTTGCGCTAAAGGCTTTAAATGTTTTTTTTAATACACCCAACCTCCCTTGTTATGAAACTGAGTTGAAAATAAAAGCGGGTGAATAACAATTTTTGTTACCAAATATAAAAACTCAAAATCATAGTTTTTTTTTTGCACATTTGTCTTCTAAAGTTCAAATTACACGAAGAACTCTTTTTTTCCCTGTCATAAATATAAAGTTAATATTATTTTTATATACATACATATGTAGGCACTGTGTGATTGTCAGGAAAAGCCATTATTGCATGGGTTCTTTCGGGCTAGATGATAAACAAACCAACTTGTTCGCTTGTATGTAGGGTCACAATCACAATGTAACTGATCACGTTATGTATTGGCGAATAACTTAAACGACATTCCTCCAGGCACGTAGTTTTATCTACACGAACAATCGGTCACTCTCACTCAGAGGCGGCTCGTCCTAAAGAGCGCTGGTGAAGTGCACTCCCACAAAAATTGTATAATCTATATTTCCATAAAATCCTTCTTCTAAATACATTCTTTCTACTATGCCTATACAATACACTCATAATAGCAGTTTACTAGAAAAGTATTAGAAACTAACTATTACCTACGCGCACATTTGGCGTCAAGTTGTATGTGCCTAACGTGTGAAGTGGAGCGCCAGCGATTGCGTCCTATGAAACAAAATTCAGTACGATTTCTAGCACTGTATTCAATGAGTGCGAAAGAGAAACATCGATACAGTCCGACGCGTGAAACAGAAGATTTTGTAAGGGAAATTAGCCTAATCTGGAGCGCCGCTCACGCGCGACGTTGCCAAATCGCGCAAGGCGGCGCGGCCGCGCGCGTGACTTATGCCTGTGCGCTGTTGTTGATCTTATGTAAACACTCGGAGTCAGTTACTTTACGGTAGAATGTAGATTCTTCGCAGTTTTTCTTTTAAGTAGGTATTAAAAATAGTTTTGCGCGACATTTGTGTTAAAAATACAGTGTCTTTTAATAAAAATTGTGAAAAGACTCCTGAAATGCGTCTCGAACTTAAAGCTAAGGGGCCACCACCACGTCCTAAAATAGCTCTTACTCAAAAATGTAGTACGAAAACTAAATCTTTTACGCGTGTTTTTATGTTGAACAATATTTCAAAACACCTTGGTTGTGTTGGATGTGAAGAAAGCAACAAATAATTTTGTTTCCCGTGTCTGGTGTTTGGAGCTGGCGCCGGCGGTGGTGGTGATTCTGCATGGACGGAAACGGGTGTTGACGATTTAGCACATCTATACGTGGGACACTCAGAAAGTTTTGCGAAACTAAAAAAATTGTTCTATACGTACATATATTTTTATTAAATCTTTTCAAAGTACTTTCCACCAGCCTCTATACAAAGATTCATGCGCCTAAACCAGTTTTCAAAACACTTTTTCCAGTCCGCCGCAGACACCTCGTTTACAGCCTGCTCGAACGCAGCCAGCGCATCTTCCGGCGACGAAAATTGTATCCCTTTGAGCTGATTTTTTATTTTTGGGAATAAAAAGAAGTCACACGGTGCTAGATCAGGGCTGTAAGGAGGGTGACCCAGGAGTTTGACTGGCGTGCTGTCCAGGAAGTCCCTCGTTTTGAGTGCGGTGTGCGCAGGTGCATTGTCGTGGTGGAGCAGTAGCCCGCGGAGCCCTGTGTTTGGTCGCTTGTTGCTTATAACAGAGAAAACTTCTGGCAAACATTTGGTAGTATACCATTCGGCATTAATGCTTCTTTGATCCCGTAAGGGAATTGATACCAAGTGGCCAGTCAAATTAAAAAAGCTAGCGATCAAAATCTTACCCCCGCTTCTAGATCGCTTCACTTTGGTAGGCGTTGGCTCATTTTGAAACACCCAAACAGTCGACTGGCGCTTGGTTTCTGGGTCGTATTGATAAATCCAGGACTCATCACCTGTAACGATGTCGTAAACACGCCGAGACGAGCCTGCTTCAAATTTGTTAAGCATATCACGGCACCATTCCACCCGGGCCTGCTTCTGAGCATCGGTGAGGTTGTGCGGCACCCAGCGTGATACTATCCTCCTCACGCGAAGATGGCTGTGTAGAATCTCGTGAACGCTTCCCGATCCAATCTTCAATATGTGTTGAATCTCCTGATATGTAATTCGCCTATTGTCTTGGATTAAATTTTTCACTGCTAGCACGTTTTCTTCGGTAACAGCCGTCAAAGGGCGACCGCTTCTTTCGTCATCCCCCAAAGTTGGTCGACCGCGCTTGAATTCGTTATACCAACGATACACGGTTGCCTTGGAAGGGCCTTCATCCATGAATGCCATTTGAAGTCTATCGTACGATTCATCCGGTTTCAGGCGACACTTGAAATCGTATAAAATCATAGCTCTAAAATGTTCCCGGCGCAGATCCATATTTCAGTGAGACACAATACTTTGAATTAACTCGCAAAAAATGTGGAGGGAAATTTTGAAATTGGAACTTACTTATTTTTACTTATAAATAATCATATTTTCGAAAAACATTATAACTGGCCAGTCTCCCATATATAAAAACTTTTTTTCGCAATACTTTCTGAGGGGCCTGGTATATATAAAAATCAAATGCTGTTCGTTAGTCTCGCTAAAACTCGAGAACGGCTGGACCGATTTGAATAATTCTTTTTTTGTTATATTCGACAGAATACAGGGAAGGTTTAAAAGCAAAAAAAAAAAAAAAAAAGTTTGGTTGGATAGGGTAGGTAGGTAGAGTAGTGTAGAGTGTAGGGTAGGGTAGGGTAGGGTAGGGTAGTGTAGGGTAGAGTAGTGTAGGATAGGGTAGTGTAGCGTAGGGTAGTGTAGGGTAGGGTAGATAAATGTTTGGTGTTTTTATGGCAAAACAAAGTTTGCCGGGTCAACTAGTCTTTCAATAAAAGTGAAAAAACATTCACAATCTCGATTTCATATGTTATGTGAAGTGCAATTGGCATCTATCGGCCGACAATATATTCGTAAAGCGCTCGATGTTGCGTATCGAAAATCTATTAGAGAGTTCAATGAACGCGTTGATGAAAATCGATATATTTTACGGCGTTTAATAGATTTTGTGGTGCATTTCAAGTTGCTTTACGGGGCCATGATGAATCTACGGAATCCCGGAATCTATAGAGGTTTGGTTGATTTCGTGTCAGAGATCGATTTGGCTATGAAACAGCATTTGTCCTGCAGTTCCGTTTTTAAAGGTACGTCTAAAACCATTCATTATATTTTAGATGCTATTTATGAAGTTTGCAGAACAGAAATACAGACACAAATTGAAAATGCAGAGTTTGTTGCAATTCAGGCCGACGAATCAACTGATTGGTCTACTATTCAGCAGCTAGTATTGATTATTAGGTGTTTACATGATAGTATATGTAAATATATGAAAGATGTTTGAAGTTTATGCAACTTAAAGGCTATACAGCAGAAGTAATAGCGGCTGAAATAATGAGGGAGCTTGATTCTTTAAGTATTGATAAAAATAAGATAATTGGTCAGAGCTAAGACAGACTGCCGTCATGAGTGGAAGTACCAATGGTGTCCAAAAGATTATCAGAAATAGCTACCCATAAGGATATTATGTACACTGTTACGCGCATCAACTTAATTTAATTATAGATAAATGTGCATCGATTAATCACACAATAAGAAGCTTTTTCTGCAATTTGCATGCATTTCCATCGTTTTTCACGCGTTCGCCGAAACGATCTGAAATTTTAAAAGAAATCGTGCATAAAAGAATACCTGCCGCTCCAGTGACGAGATGGAATTATAATACACGTACAGTCAAAGTTATACACTATTACTTAGAGCCCCTTAAAGAGTGAATACAAGTAAATAATGGACAATTATAACAGCGACCCTAATACCTACAATAAAGCTCAATCGCAGTAGTATATTATTGGGCATTCTGAGCCACTCTCACCAGCAGCGAAGGCGCGCCTTCGCTCCTGTCAGTGACAGTGCCTCAGAATGCCCAATAATACACAATCGACTTGACTGACACAGTGGTTCAGGATGCTCAATAATGAAGAATCGACATACCTGTTCAGTTTACCATGGTACATCATTCAATGTATTTGAAATGCAAAACGATTGCAGCCAGCTTCATGTGAAATGTTTGTCGTTGTGACTAACATCATTCAAGGTATTTGAAATGCAAAACGACTGCAGTTGGCTTCATGCGAACTGTTTGTCGTTGTGAATAACATCATTAAAGGCTCAGAAAGAAAACAGCATATATTATTAAAATATATATTTAATGTTAGTTATAAAGTTAACTACAGTTTTGATTTGAAATAAATGTAGGCTGGTCCTCACACAGTGCATCTATGGAGTGAACGAGAGATTGAAGCTTGCGCCATTGCGGTGTATCGTCTTCCGTTTGGAATTTTATCCGAACCAGCGCTTTCTTCCAAAGTTCTAGAGAATCAGTATTGCGCGCATCGTCGGTTTGATATACTTTCAAATCGATAAGGTAGTCTCCCCCTGTGTTGATCACTCGACGTTCGTTGCCGTTCGCAACTCTATTAACGAAGTACGAGGACAGTACGGACGAAGAAGTATTTTTGGGTTCGCCATTGCCACGACTTAGATTAAACACGTTCACAGACTTCACCTTTTTTCTGAAACAAACATAAATAACCCGTATAAGAATGTTTCAAAATCATTACAAAAATAACATAATTAATACAGCCTCAGTAGGTACCATAGTAGTCAGTAGACTAATAACTATGAAAATTGCAAAGTGTTTGTCATGTTAAAAAATTGTTGTTACTCGTAAGTGACAGTATCGATTCAATAATATTATTTAGTACATAACAACTTATTATTTACTAAGTAAAAAAATATAGTGTTACTGTGATTTATACATATATCCGAACACTGATACGGAAATGATATGGAATAAATTAACCAACTACTAACCGACGCTGTATAAATATATCAGACATAAGTACAAAAGTTGATAAAAATAAAATATAATTGATTGATATAAATTAAGTATGATTACCTTATACTAACAGGTGATTTCTTAACGGAAGTAGATTTACGCTTGCTTGCAGGAGTAGAACGCTTTCCCAAGAATTCGGCACTGCGTTCAACATCTGTAGAGTTGCTGCGTTGATCACACTCTGAGTCCGACCTGTAAAATATTAAAAAATAATCAGATTAATTTAAATTAATATCACTTGAAATAATTATGCTGAAAGAAAAAAATATTTACGTTAATTATTTGCAATTAACTAATACCTAATATGTGTACTCAAACTCGTACTTATTTAATCGATTCTAATTATCAGTAAGTTAATAAATATTACAAGTAGATATTTGGCTACATGTGATCTGTGTAGTATTTGTTGAATTAAATTACACAAAGTAAATAATAAAAATTATAAAGACTTACATTTTAAATGGTGGCCACTTGAAGTATAATTAAAACAATATGATAATTGTTTTAAACACTGAACTGCAGACTGCTCGCACTGTAGTATCGAGGGTCAGGCTCGAATTCGATGAATTGAACTCCGAAAACGCTAGCTTATAAGGCAGATTAGTCATGTAAATATGTTAAATTGAATGTTAGTGTATATTCAATAAAAACAATAAAAAAATTAGACCTTTCTTATTTGTACGGATTATAAGTACATGCAAAAATGAAAACTAACAATTATGTTCATAGTTATTTGCTAACGCAGCACTAAGAAAGCACTCAGGGCTGTCAATATAATTGTCATACATCTTTCCTTCCTACTTAAAATATTATTAATGCGAAAGTTTGTGAGGATGTATGCAATTATGTTTGTTACTCTTTCACGCAAAAACTACTGAACGGATATTGTAGCGTTACGTTTAGCTCCGGAGAGCTATACGTAAGCCACGTTAATAAAATTAAGAATAAAAGGTTAAAAATTAAATTAAAGCTATAAAAATAAAGGATAAAGAAGTGTAAAACTAAAGGGCCGGCTTCGCGCGACGTGGGCAGGTATCCAGGCGCAGGTCGGGCAGGATGACGTGGCATGGTGTGATGGGACGGCTGATGGTGCGCTACCAGCGTGCGCACACAAGCAGCAGGTCGGGCAGGATGATGAGTAGGCGCAGGAATCTGCGCGGGCTGAAACAGGCGCGCTGTGGCCGCGCGCGTCTCCGTAGACCTGTCTGCCACAGCTCATACTCCACGTGCAGTAGATAGGCAGCTAGGAGTGTCGAGGAATCAGGGCTGTGGCGTTTCACGCCGTAGATACGAAGGTACACGATAGGCAGGATTCAGACAAATGATACTCATTATATCACACATCATATATATTATTGGAGCACTTCAGATATTAATAGTTATACATGAGCTTAAGAGTTTTAGAATAGAAAAATACACTTGTATACGTATCACAGACTCTTCGCGTTCCGGCCAGACCTAAGACTGAAAAGAACTGAAGCCCGTTTTTCATTCGATTTGCAATCCTTTCTAAATTTCAAATTCAAATCTCAGTAAGACCAAAGCGAATAAAAACGGCTTTACAAAGGCGGGTCAGTCTGCTCTGACCTTACAATAATGTACAACTAGCTTAAGGAAAGGTCTAGGTATTATAGTCCATGGTATGTCTATGGCTTTAAGAAAATAAAAAAGACAGATCTGTCATGTCAGATGAAAATGTCAGAGTATAAAAAATTCCATAATTTTGCAAATAAGCAATACAAATTAAGTTAAAGAAATAAAGAAACAATCAGAAATAACTAAAAATATGCTTTACAGGTAATAAGAATATCAAAGAATACTTATAATAGAGTTACAAAAATCGATACAATATCAAAAGATGTGAAGATGGATTGTATAGTGCTATGAAACGTAAGTAGATCTTGAATAAATACCACATTTCCCCGATGACCCCAGAAAAATTTTCAACTAGAAGAAAATTTTGAGGTTTAAATATAATCCTTGCTCTATCACACAACATCTTTCATACTTTCGTCAAACATTCTCATTCAATCACACGTTAGGGGATATAGTTCACATTCAATGACGTATACTCCACAAGGAAATATTTATTAAGATATAACGAAGGCTTATTTATTTTTAATAGATGTCGTTACCCGCACCTGTTTGAAAACCCTTTAAGAAACTATTTATTTAAACAAGAGGAACTCAAAGAGGAGGAGGTCTCAAGTCTATAAGAGGGAAGTCTCAAGTCTATAAGAGGGAACTAGGTTTGAGAGGGAAGGATACAAGAGGGAAGGATACAAAAGGGAAAAAAAAATATTAAAGAATACTCCACGCATTTGGCTTATTTTTAAAGAGTTACGGGACCGCTCTTTGCATATAAGGCTTTCCGAGTTATGCAAACCGCTCTAAGATAACACCTCATTCTTTAAGAATAAGATTCAAGGGAATTAAGAAGTTTAAGAAGACTCCACGCATTTGGCTTATTTTTAAAGAGTTACGGGACCGCTCTTTGCACATAAGGCTTTCTGAGTTGTGCAGACCGCTCTAGAGGAATACCGCTCTAAAAATAAAACAAAGAGAAAACATAAGGAGGGAAAAAGAAGTTGCCTAATAGGTTTAGTACAAGGTGAAAGAATAAAAGTTCTAGCAAAAGTGAAAGATGATGATGATATGAGGGCCTGTATGAGAAACCAAAAGTAAGCTTATGTACTTGTGCAAGTATGTTTTTAGAATTTTGAGAAATAATGATGAAAAGTCGGCCCCACGTTGGGCGCCAAACTGTAGCGTTACGTTTAGCTCCGGAGAGCTATACGTAAGCCACGTTAATAAAATTAAGAATAAAAGGTTAAAAATTAAATTAAAGCTATAAAAATAAAGGATAAAGAAGTGTAAAACTAAAGGGCCGGCTTCGCGCGACGTGGGCAGGTATCCAGGCGCAGGTCGGGCAGGATGACGTGGCATGGTGTGATGGGACGGCTGATGGTGCGCTACCAGCGTGCGCACACAAGCAGCAGGTCGGGCAGGATGATGAGTAGGCGCAGGAATCTGCGCGGGCTGAAACAGGCGCGCTGTGGCCGCGCGCGTCTCCGTAGACCTGTCTGCCACAGCTCATACTCCACGTGCAGTAGATAGGCAGCTAGGAGTGTCGAGGAATCAGGGCTGTGGCGTTTCACGCCGTAGATACGAAGGTACACGATAGGCAGGAATCACACATCATATATATTATTGGAGCACTTCAGATATTAATAGTTATACATGAGCTTAAGAGTTTTAGAATAGAAAAATACACTTGTATACATAAGTCATAAGTCATTTATTAATTTGTTTAACATAGGTACAATAATAATGGTATATACAGGTAATAAAGAGTGCGCTATGTTATGCCAGAGGGCGTACAAATGTTTGCAAGTATTTAAAAAAAAAAAGAAATTAAATAAAATCAAGCCAGGTAAATCAAAATAATGAACTAAAATAAGCCTGGACAATTAAACAACAAATAAATAGAATTGCATAATCCAAATTAATAGAAATCAATGTCAATACAAATATCAATAGAAATCAATGTCAATAAAAAGAGAAACAAATAGGAACAATAATATAACAAAAACAAAATGTCAAAAAACAGTACATGTCAAGACACAGACTGAAAACAAATAATAAGGCTATGTCAATATAGGCAAAACATTACAAATGTCAATATTCAATACTAATGTTAATATACAAATCCAATGTCAATATACAATACTGATGTCAATATACAATACTGATGTCAATATACAATACTGATGTCAATATACAATACTAATGTCAATATAGGTAAAAATTACAAATGTCAATATCCAATACCAATGTCAATATACAATACTGATGTCAATATGCAATACTAATGTCAAATATACAAAATTATTTATAAGCACAAACAGTCATGTATCTCATTAGCATGTCAACATTCTATCATTAGATTTTTGTCTGATAAAAATTCCGAAATACTGTAATATGCTTTGCTCACGAGTAAGGATTTTAGCCGTTTCTTAAATAAGCTCACGTTCAATTCTTTGATTGATCGTGGTAAGTGGTTAAATATGACTGGCGCCATGCAAAATACACTTTTATACATTAATGCTGTGTGGGACCTTCTTACGCATAAGCTACTGTTATCCCTTCGACTTCGGTTACTAATGTCCGACATTTTTTTAAACAACTTAGGATTGGACTTAACAAATACAGCAACTTCAAAAACATATAAAGATGGAAGAGTCAATATTTTAAATTTAATAAACATGTATCTATGACCTGTAATCCAAACATTGTTCTGATGCACTTTTTCTGTGCTTTAAAGATTATTTCCCTATTGGTTGAATTCCCCCAAAAAATAACGCCATATCTGAGCACTGAACCCACCAAGCCGTGATATGCTGTGACTAAAGCGTCCACACTCGTCACTGAGGTAAGTTTGTATAGGGCATAGGCAGACTTACTAATTCGCTTGGTTAGCTCCTCCGTGTGTGCTTTCCAATCTAATTTATTATCAATTGTTAAACCTAGGAATTTAGATGTGTTAACTTGTGATATGCGTTGGCTTTCATAGTATATACTCATATTTGTGTTTGAACGTTGGCTGAACGTAGTTAATTTCGTCTTTTCTATATTTATCTTTAAATTATTATTATCTAACCATTGTATTATGGAGGTTATCGTCTGAGAAATTTCGTCATTGTAGGTTTCAGCGTTTGTGCTGTTAATAGTCACAGTGCTGTCATCAGCAAATAGTGACATAGGGTGACTTGTAACTTTCGGCATATCATTTATATAGATTATAAATAAAGGAGGCCCCCATATGTGAGTGTTCGAAGATCAGATTTGTAAATTCGTTGACATTTAAATTTAAAATCTATTTCAGATACTTCAACGTACTGTTTCCTGTTCTTTAAATATGATTCTATTAAATTCAAGACATTACCTCTAATGCCGTAAGCTATACGTATCACAGACTCTTCGCGTTCCGGCCAGACCTAAGACTGAAAAGAACTGAAGCCCGTTTTTCATTCGATTTGCAATCCTTTCTAAATTTCAAATTCAAATCTCAGTAAGACCAAAGCGAATAAAAACGGCTTTACAAAGGCGGGTCAGTCTGCTCTGACCTTACAATAATGTACAACTAGCTTAAGGAAAGGTCTAGGTATTATAGTCCATGGTATGTCTATGGCTTTAAGAAAATAAAAAAGACAGATCTGTCATGTCAGATGAAAATGTCAGAGTATAAAAAATTCCATAATTTTGCAAATAAGCAATACAAATTAAGTTAAAGAAATAAAGAAACAATCAGAAATAACTAAAAATATGCTTTACAGGTAATAAGAATATCAAAGAATACTTATAATAGAGTTACAAAAATCGATACAATATCAAAAGATGTGAAGATGGATTGTATAGTGTTATGAAACGTAAGTAGATCTTGAATAAATACCACAATATGGGTGAAACTTTGCAGTAATATAACTTACCTATACATTAGAATAACACATAGGCTATGAAGTGATACCCTCAGGACGCGGGTGAAAATGCGTGGGGAAAGCTTGTACATACTACATAATATGTAAGAATTGAAACCATTTTTACAGTAAATGTGTGGAATCCCTAACCAAATTCGCTGCGTTAAAGTAAAGATGACTATTATATTGCTAAATAGCAGTTTTAAATACGTAGTGCAGTAATCAGAAATATTTTGTTTAAATATGATACTTTTATTATCATATACCAAGCAACTATTCAAATTATTCTTATTAGGGTTACGTTTTTATTAGGGTTGACCGACAGGATATATTTAAACGATACAACTTAAAACTGTGTAAATAAAAATACGAAGATAAAAAATATTATTATCTATGATTGAAAGGGTCTTTTTTAAAGTGTAATTGTTTATCGAAAAAATATTAAGAATGAAACCTACTTAAACAATTTAGTAAATAAATTTATATACCACTAGCACATAAAGTAATTAAATCAAGAACAAACTATAATTATTTTGAAGGTAAGTAAACCTTGGAATTATTTATTTCGTATTTTATGCTTCTTATTAACTACCTATATCAATTTACCGTTTACAAAATTTCTATGTAGCGTTTAAAAATAATATCTACACGATTTTTACATTTAGATCACAACCCTGTACGAAATTGTATTCTTGCAAAATACATTTGCGTAAACTGCGACCGGATGCAATGAATATTAACATGATACTTTTGTTTTTGACGATGCACACTGACTACTGAATAACAATTATATTTATAGTAATTGCAAAATTGCTATCAGAATTATTGTAAGGTAATAGTAATTATGTTAAAATATTATTTTATTTAGAAATAATGTACTTTATATTAGATGTTTTATAATTGATGAAATTACCTGAATTATTATAATAAGTGTGATTTTTAATTTCAGTCGATTACGTATTACTGAATTGAGGGTCAGCAGAGGTGCCTGTTCAAGCAAAATATATTATATACTACTATATTGGAAATGTATAATAATTAATATTATTGTTTGTTTCGATTAGATACTCTGCAGGTAATTTTTAAATCTAATATTAACTTTGTTGTTTTGTCACCGATAATCTTTTTTTCTCATTAATTTTATTTTATTTTTTCAGAAATATTTGGTATATTCAATCCTGTGAAAAATAATTGTATTTGAACTACTGGATAATTCTACAATCTTCTTATTGAAGTTACTCCCATGACTTATTGAAGCGGATATTATCTATGTATTAATAAGATCATGATTAGTTGTAAGTATTTAATGTAATCTTTTTCCTACACTACAATTTCTATAATATCGTGATATATCATAATCTTACCTACACATTACACCTAAATCCGGAAAAACTAAATGTAAATCATAAAAAATATTAGTGCTTTGAGAAATTCGAACCTGCAACACTTAGCACAGAAGCCGATCGCTCAGTCATTGCGCCCACCGCACTGCTAACTTTTAATTCAGTCTATTTTCTGATAAAGTCTATTAATAATGCCTCACTGTTCGGTTTGCAAAGTATTTGTAGATAATCGTCAATGGTCTGGTCATTTACGTAGTAATGTTCTAAAACTAAATGTAAATCATAAAAAATATTAGTGCTTTGAGAAATTCGAACCTGCAACACTTAGCACAGAAGCCGATCGCTCAGTCATTGCGCCCACCGCACTGCTAACTTTTAATTCAGTCTATTTTCTGATAAAGTCTATTAATAATGCCTCACTGTTCGGTTTGCAAAGTATTTGTAGATAATCGTCGATGGTCTGGTCATTTACGTAGTAATGTTCATAAAAGCAATAGCGCCATTCCATTTTGTGATAATATTGCTATTATTAATTCTTCGTTTAAACATCGCATTGCAAGTTATAAGATCATTGCAACTAACGATCAAAAAAATTATTTCCCTGAAATGTTTCTCAATGCTAATCGTAAACAAATTAAAAATCTAATAGATCTATCATTACAGAAACATACATCTGTGAAAATTAATTTTGAACTTTTTTCCTTTTTTCTTTTGTTTAAAAATGATCAACAAGAACTGAAATCATTTAGCACAAAAAATTATATTGTTCACTTTAATTACGATTTTGATTCAATATATAAATCATCAGTGGTGTCACTGTTAAAGAAAATCGAGGAATTTCAAGAGAGAGATAGTGGTTGGACGTATCTGTGCAATTCACATTTAGAAATAAACATTAGTAAATATCAACCTCTCGGCGGATCTAAACATATAATATTACCTGAATTTATCAGAAATAAAAAAGCTTGTTTGAATATTCAAAACAATGACGAGTATTGCTTCTTATGGGCTGTTGTAGCTGCCTTGTACCCCGCAACCCACCATCCTAATAGGATTTCATCTTATCCTCACTTCAAGGATGCTTTAAATGTCGATAATTTAACATTTCCAATCACATTTTCAGACATAGCTGTTTTTGAGAAAAATAATCCGTCTCTAAATATATTTGTGTATGGATTGAAAGATGATAGGACAATCATAGGACCTTTGTATACTTCAAACAACAATAAATCTAAGAGCGTACATTTACTGTTATTACAAAATAATACTAATTCTCACTATTGTCTTATCAAAGATTTACCTCGTCTAGTTAGAAATCAGATGACTAAGCATCACGGTAAACTACATTTTTGCGAAACATGCTTATTGTTTTTTCCAACGTCCAGTGAATGTGAAAAACATGCGTGCGGAGGAGTTGTCACGGTCTTACCAGAAAAAGGATCATTTTTAAAATTTACAAATTATAATCGAAAACAAAACATTCCATTTGTCATATATGCCGATTTCGAAACATTACTCGAACCAATATCCAACGATGAATTTGATACCGCTAACACGACATATTTACAACGACACGTGCCGGCTGCGTTCGGGTATAATGTAGTGTCATCATTAAACGCTACTGTCGATAGGTATAGAAATTATCGCGGTGTAGATTGTGTTTCAAAATTTGTACATTTTTTAATTGAAGATGCTAGAGACATTTATAGAATTATATCCAAAAACGAACCCATGAAATACACCGACAAAGATGCTCTTGATTTTCGTCAAGCTGTTAAGTGCCACATATGTGATCATTTACTGTGGAATGATAAGGTTAGGGACCACTGTCATATAACAGGTCGATACCGAGGTGCAGCACATCGGCATTGTAATCTACAATATAGAGTACCAAAATTTGTTCCCGTATTTTTTCATAATTTATCGGGATACGATTGTCACTTATTTATAAAAAAGTTAGGTGAAATTCCGGGACAAATTAAAATAATACCCAAGACCAAGGAAAAATATATCGCATTCACAAAGTTTATACATATTGGTGATGATTATATACAATTAAGGTTTCTAGACTCCTTCAACTTTTTAGGCACTAGTTTAGATAAACTTGCTAAAACACTACAGGTAGAAGATTATGTTAATCTTCGAACTCATTTTCCTGCCAAAAAACAGTTCAATTTGTTGACACGAAAAGGGATATACCCTTATGATTATATGACAGATTGGAAATGTTATGAACAGAAATCGTTACCGTCTAAGTATCATTTTCATAATTCCTTAACCGACGAAGACATTAGTGAACAAGATTATAATCACGCTCAGACAGTTTGGAGCGAATTCAATATACATGATTTAGGGGAATATACAGATCTATACTTAAAAACGGACGTGCTTTTGTTGTCAGATATATTCCAAAGTTTTCGAAAAACATGTAAAAAATATTACAAACTGGATCCAGCATTTTACATAACTGCCCCTAGTTTATCATTTGATGCAATGTTGCTAAAAACTGGGGTTACGTTAGAACTCGTGTCAGACTTGGCTATCGTCAGAATGATTCAAAGTGGTATACGTGGGGGATTGTGTATGTGTTCCCGACGGTACGCAAAAGCTAATCATAAGTATATGCAAGAATATAATTCATCAGAACCTAACTGTTTCATAGTATATTTGGATTGTAATAATCTTTATGGCTTTAGCATGTGTCAGTATTTACCTTACTCTAGTTTCAGATTTCTTACTGAAAATGAAATAGCTAATTTACATATCGAAAATGTTGAGGATGATGCCGACTGGGGATACATATTAGAAGTTGATCTTCTGTATCCCGAGCATTTACATGACCATCATAATGATTTACCATTTTGTCCCGAAAAATGTATTCCCCCAGGAGGTAAAGCAAAAAAATTAATTGCAAATTTGTATAATAAGTATAAATATGTAATACATTACGTTCATTTAAAAAAGTGTTTAGAGCAAGGGTTAGAACTACGTAAAATTCACAGAGTTATTACTTTCAGACAGAGTTCGTATTTAAAACAGTATATAGAATTAAACACTCAATTAAGACAACAGGCAAAAAGTTCTTTCGAACAAGACTTTTTCAAGTTGTTGAACAACAGTGTTTTCGGTAAAACATTAGAAAACACTGAAACTAGAGTAACTGTTCATTTAGTTAATCAATGGTCCGATACGTTTAATCGAACCAAGAAATCAATATCCGCCGAGAGACTTGTAGCTAACCCTTATTTCCATAGTGCAACTATTTTATCTGAAAATTTAGTTGCTATCCAAATGAAACCAGACGAAATAATTTTAGATAAACCTATTTATATTGGCTTTAGCGTTTTAGAACTTTCTAAGTCACACATGTATGACTTTCATTATAATATTATCAAGCCTTTTTATAAAAATCGAGTGCAGCTATGTTATACAGATACCGATTCTTTTGTATATAAAATATACACTGATGATTTTTATTATGATTTAAAATTTCATTTTTTGCAATACTTTGACACCAGTAACTATGACAACCAAAATGATTTTAGAATACCAATAATTAACAAAAAAGTACCCGGTTTGTTTAAAGATGAATTAGGAGGGAGATATATCTCCGATTTTGTGGGCTTGAGATCGAAATTATATTCTATAAAAACTCCTGATAATATAATTAAAAAAGCCAAAGGTGTAAAATCATGTGTAGTGAAGAAGTTAAACATCACAGATTATGAAAACATATTATTCAATAATGGAGTTATTCGTAGAAAGAATATAATGTTTAAATCAATAAAGCACGAAGTATTTACACAGAGTGTCAACAAAATTGTCTTATCTAATAATGACGATAAACAATCGATATCATTCGATAAAATATCAACGCGAGCCTGGGGTCACTCATTTATTTTAAAGAATAATAACGAACTTTGATAAATAAGTTGAACATAATATACTTCAGTATAGAACACAGTACAGTTGAGCGCAATAACTGAGCGATCGGCTTCTGTGCTAAGTGTTGCAGGTTCGATTTTCTCACAGTACAAATATTTCTATGATGTTAGTACAAATAGTTGCTTAATTTGTTTAAATTTAAGGTAATATTAGTAAATAAAATATTAATATACTAAGTAAAACGTGAAATGTATTTTAATGGTTATTGTGAAAGCAATTTTGCAATTACTATAAATATAATTTGTATTCAGTTAGTGTTTAAGTTTTATATAAAACTAAAATGTATGCGAATTAGATTGTAAGTAAATAGTATGTTTAATTTTTATGTATTAGTATGATTAGTATAAATAAATTGATTTTTTTAAGTATCAACTTTGTTTTATTGAACTTAACAAATATAGTCTTACCGTTGTTCGGTTAGCATTTTATTCATAATACTTAAAAATAGTCTTTACAACACATAACAATGGCTGAAAACATAATCCTTACTAGTAGTAATATTGTAAATATGAAAGTAACTCTGTTTGTTGGTTTGTCTATTACACGTTCACGGGAAAACGGCTGAAACGACTGAGATGAAAATTTTGTTTGAACATAGACTGAAACCCGAGCAAGGACAATAGGTTAGTTTTTATCCGAGTTCGCGAAGGAGTTCCCCTCGATATGCGGGTGAAACCGCGGGGAACAGCTAGTAATATTATAATACTCCGATATGGTAGATATTGTTTATACAGGCATGTACACGTTTTGCGTACAAGGTTACAGATCATTGCACTATATGAAGTGTATGAAATATTATGCAAGCTAGCAGTTTACAATTCATACTAAAGCCTTTAATTATATTGAGCTATAAGACTATTGCCTAAAGAGTGATTTTCAAACAACTAACCTTCGACTTGGAGACATAAATGCTAAGTTATCAATTTTCTATTTAGCAATATCACACTATTTTTCATCTTTTACGAAATATTGTTAAGAGCTACTACTTGTACAATATTGCAGAGTGCATCAAAATAATATGTCCTCAGTAAATAATCAACATATTTTTTTCTTATTTTCCAGATTTTTTTATTTATTTGCATCATTAGTATAACCAAATCAAATACTTTTTAAAAATTGATTGTTTATAGATAACGATATTGCTACAATTATATTGCGTTCTCATTTTACATTTACCTAATCATTTTTTATAGAATCAAACCTTAGATTTACCGCCATGTCGTACTTGCGATCATTAAGCATTTATAATAAAGTATATTATTTTACTACCTATAACGTTTCTATATTTTGTTACAGATTTCGGATTCGGAAATTGTGTTTAGCCAATATGCCCAGGATCCTTATGAAGTATATTCTAAGATGATGCCTGATGAACCTGACCACCCTATACCAGTTATAAAAGATAAAAAATCTAAACAACGTAAGGAAAAACCGAAGAAACAAATGTCTACAAAATCATTTTGTTATGAGTCGATTGCAGCGGCGAGGTATTAGGTTGATAAAAATCTCAGTGGTAGATCTCTGCAATAATAATTCTGAATCTAGTGACAGTGATGGTGAAAATATAATTATAAGTGCACAATATATAGTTAAAGACGCCATTGATAGTATCATGGACGATACGGAATCTTTAGTCAAGAAAATTTCAAAATCTTTGATAGATGATGATTATTAAACTTTTGATACATTTTTAATTTTTTTATTGTTTATATTTTATTTGATAATTTAATATATGATAATGTTATCAAGTGTCGGGTAGGTATTTATAAGAAATAAAATACATATTTTTTAAATCTATTGTTTTATTTATAAAATCCAAAGAAACTTAATAAGAAGGTACACATTTTACCATTCTAAATACTTTTTTATACACAATACATTTTTAAGAGCACACTGTTTTAAATGTTTATCACAGTTTAAGTTAACACTTCCATTACTGTATTTCTGATGCAAAACAGAGAAATTTGGACACAGTTTTTCATCAAGTTCCGACACATTACAAATAGCGCAAAGATCCTTTATCCATTTCACCTTCTCTAAACCTTTTACTATAATATTTTTATTTTGTAGATACGGAACGATCATACGATGAAATTCTCTATAATCAATATATCCTTCACTCCAAATAATGCCCCTGTTTCGTTCTATCCATTCAACTTGTCTCTTTTCATCGCTTGTTAAATATCTAAACAAGTATGGAGGTTTCACCAAAAACGTTTGTGTATAATCATGCGTAGCTAAAGCTAATTCTTTTACAATAAAATTATTGTGCAGGTCCTTAAATCCTTGAGCATCTATTATGACAGTATCCCGATTCATGTTATTTTCTTCACAGTGTTGCTGAGTGGCTTGTACTCAATTATGCAGTCGTTTAAAATTAGACAGTATGCAGATGTTTGATCTGGTATGTCCGAATCGCTTTCAATTTCTACCCTTACATCTACAACTGGACCGCCCTTCAGATTATCAGCTTGTCTAGAGCAGTCCACCACGAATAGCGGCGCTAAGTCTTTAAATTGTTTTTCACTTAATAACGGTTCCGCGCGACGACCATAATATGACTGTTGAAATCTAGAGTACTGCTCATATAATAAAGCAATTTTGTTATTTGCAAAGTTTACATTCAAGTTTTCATAAGGAAAATAGGTCGAATTAAGATAGACCCTTACATCGCGAATATAACAGTGGTCGAACTGAGACATGTCAGAACTTGCATTATTTTTTCTATTTGTCTGAAGACCGATAATGATAAATCGTGGTTTTTCTACTTGAGATGAAGTTTTAATAGACCACGTATGTTTTGTAGTTTTAGGTAACGCAGGATATTCATACAAATCCCAGTTCCTGAATACCATTTGGAGGGGTCGATCTTTTTCTAACAGCTTTAGCAAGCTTATTTTTTCTCTATCTGATACTTTGACGTGCGGTACGCGCCATATTATTTTATTGATAAGAACGTCTTCGATAACTTCACCGGTGTTAAGTTTCACAGCGTTCAGATTAGTGTTGCTCCGTAACAATATCAACTCATGTCTACTGTTTATTACGACTTTTTTAAAATCTTCTGCAAAACCAAGGATGTTACAAAGAGGTATAGATGCAGAAAATCTGCCTCTGTTAATATTTTTTAGACCCTCAATATTCCAGCCCCAGGCGTTAGACATTTTTGATTCACTCTCATTCATTGAAATTAATGACTTCATCGTAGTGGTTATGCCTGCATTTTTTATTTTATCAATTTCCACTCCGTTGAGCTCATACCTTATATCTTGAAACAGGTAAAGTAGAGCATTATTAGTAAAGTGGACGCTACTAGCACTCTCTTTTGGATCCTTTTTACTAACTACAACAGTTCCTTCCAAATACAAGGTGCTTGCTGACGGTAGTATATACAAATCCTGTTGATTGATGGGTATGCGTATCTCGTCATTCCTGTTGAAACTTGTGACATACGGCTTGTAAGAATGGTACTCGATTCCTTCAATACTGTTGTCGTAGGTTGGTGCGGATAAAACATCTAAGATATTCATTTTAGTAATCCAATCGCTTTAAGGAATGCCTTATTTTCTCTAGTCAATTTTATTTTCTTTTTCGTGTTAGCTCTTGTATGCTTGGAAGCTTGTGTGGAACTGATATTTTGTATTTGATGAAGTGCATATTTATTGAAATCAATCATTTTTTCTTCGAAGATGCAAATAAAGTTGCACTTCTTCACCGCGTAAATTTATTAAATGATTATTTATATCCAACAACCGTATATGTATGCAGCTTATGTTGTTTTGATTAATCGGAAAGTATATTGCGTTTTTAGGAATTTCTATAATTCTATATCCTGGTGGTACGTTTAGTGCAAATTCATGTATAATATGACTGGGCTCTCCGTTAATGTATGAACCACTCACAATATCACATTCAATCCTGATCACGGTTGTAGGCAAAATGTTCACTGGAAACTCGGAGACATGCCATTTATTTGCTTTTAAGACCTGATTATTAAAGCCTAATAAACTTCTAAATGTGTCTTCTTTGTTGAAATTTATATTTTTCGTACAGTATATAGTAGTTTTTAATGTGTTATTATTGCACTGTAGTTTAATCGAAGCATTTTTTATTTCGGATTTTAAATAATCGCTAATATCTTGTAATTCGTAGGTGCCTTCTGGTATTTCGATAACTTCATCGGTGCCATAAAATAACTTGTTGTTCCTTTTATCGATGTTTGGTATAGAATTAAACGTTGAGAAATGCAATAATGCACACTCATACTGACCGTCTAATTGTAGTGTGTTGGGATAGTAGGTTGATAAATCTGAAGAGTTGCCAGTTATCGACAAAGTGAGAGACATCTTGATAATGATTAAAATAAAACAAAGTCATAAAATTTATATAATTTTATTTTTCCAAAAGTTCCACAGATACTCTAAACATAAGTGTCCGCAATTTACAGCATCGAATTTCTGATATCTTGTATAGTTATAGGTAACATTACAATTTTTAAAATACTGCATTAATTCTAATGGCGGTTTCAAATCCCCATAACTATCAAAATATTCACAATAATTATTTACTTTGACATAAGCTACCCAATGCGTACCTTCATTTTTTGAGTCGTCTAAATTAACGATAGCACATTCGACCCTCTTTGGTATTCTTGGTAACCGATCCTTCATGTATACACCACGAAAGTGAGGTAAGTCGCGACCATATTTTTGAATATCTAAATTAGTTAAAGGTCGATTAGGTAGCTTATTCAGTTTTTTGATAATTTTATAAATAAACCTTTACCATTTTTATGAGGTTTGATGTACAAGCCTTTGCCTAATGCTAAAGCCTCCATAGTTTTATTATGTCGTTCGGTTTCTTGCAAGCTTTTTTGAGCTGCTTTATAATCGTTGACAGTTTTGGCAATACCCGCTGCTCCACCGGCTAAAGTACCTAATGCCGATAAACCCGCTGTACGGTTCGTACACTTGCAGAGTTGTTGTTGTTGAGGTTGAAGCACGAAGAGAAAAGATCACTCAGTTTTCGTTAGATTTATTACGTATTTTTGTGTTTACAAGTAATACTGTTGACGATTCCTTTCTCTAATGTTAGTCACCGCGTAGCAGTTATCGTACTCATTGATTTAAAGTGTTTCATGTGTATTTATAATATTATTGGAATGACGCACGTATGGTGCACGGCACCGCGTCAGCAAAATATGTACAGTTTTAGACTGTACATCTTGGCAACCCAAAAAGAAGAAACCAACGAGAAGAGAAAGGAAAAGTCATCACAAAGTTAGTTAAGTAATTAATCAATCAAATAGAAAGGCGATGTTCCTGTTCCCAGGTTGAGGCTCCCGCCGCAAGTCCTTTGTTGTTTGTGCTGCGACGGTTTCATGCTGCTGGCACTCTGTTTTGCGGAAAACTTGAAGTTCAATATCTTCAGGTTGACTCGAAGTTTTGTTCTTAGCGTTGTGTGTGCAATAGTGTGGACAACGATTTCTCCCAACCACGACAAGTACGACTATGATGGCGATCGCCAGCAAAGAGTAACTTATGGCATATTGATGAATGTCGTGACTTGTTAGTGTTGGTAGTGAAGCTTCATTTTGCCGTTGAGTTGCAATTTTCTGATTAATTGTTACAATTTCCTGATCCGTAGCCTTTGACTGAAGGATATTTGGAGCATAACGATATGTTAAGTTCACTATCTTGTTAATAGATGTATCAAATGTTGGAGCTGTAAACTCATAATCCATCTTCATATGACTGCTGTATCGGCGTTGAGCGTAGATGGTTAAGTCGTTGGATTGCAGTACGCATCCCTGAGATAATGTCACTATGCTCGATAATGCAATGGTTTGTGATGTGACGTCGTTGCTACATATGATTCGTAATGCACACGTTTCGCAGCAAATCGCCAGCCAGCTGTTTTGAGTTTGTAACTCTATCCAAGTGTCTTTGCATGACGCGCGTTCGACGTCACAAGGTTCATTGTTTTGATGCGATAGCAGTTTTGCCTCACAAGGAGCGTTTTTGCTGTGTAGGTCAAATGATGGCAGGTTTTTCTTGCATAAGAAATTCTGCGATTTTTGTTGCATGCAGTGTTGTAGATTCGTTTTTTGGCATAAGTTGTGAATATTCTCGAAGTAAGTTTGAGTACGACGAGTCCCATCCCAATAGTTTGTTAGGTTGTAGTACATCATTAGTATCCATTCATCGTGCACTACTTGCATTTTGCCGACGGTGTCATAGTATATGGGCCGCTCGCGTTCCAGACTTGTAATCTGAGTGGTCGCCGCCGGCGCTCCGCGCGTGCCATCGGTGGCGGTATAAGATCCCGTTACAAATGTAAACAATGATAACATTGTTATTAGTAACGTTGAGATAAGATTCTTTGACTTCTTCCGCCGTTCGTTTTTCGATTTCTGTGGAGGCTTATTTTTCATTTCGTTTTCTTTGGTTTCCTCAGTTTCAGAGTTCAATGGTAATGGCGACAGTTTTGTTATTGGGCGCTTTATGATTCCTGCTTGAGTTTTAACAGTAGTTACTCGAACATATCCATCAGATCCTGGATGTGTTTCCAGAATCCGACCTAGGGCCCATTTTCCCGGCGGTAGATTGTTTTCTTTCACCAGTACTACATCGCCTTCTTTAACGTTTCTAGAAGGCTTGTTCCACTTACTACGTGTTTGTAGAGTGGTAAGGTAATCGTTTGACCAGCTTTTCCAATATTGTTGAAACATATGCTCGGTAAGCTGCCATCTACGGCGTAAATCAATGTTTTTTACGTCACTGTAATCCGAGAGTGGCATGGACAATATTGGGCTTCCTGTAAGGAAATGTCCAGGCGTTAGGCAGTTGTAGAACTCTTCTGGATCTTCAGTTAGCGGGCACAGAGGTCTTGAATTCATGCAGGCTTCTATTTTTGCTAAAATCGTTATGAACTCCTCGTACGTTAGTTTTTGGTCCCCCAGTACTCGTCGCAGATGGTGCTTCATAGACTTGACGGCAGCTTCCCACAGACCGCCAGCAGTTGGCCAGGCGGGGGCGTTGAAATGCCACTCCACCTCCAATTTGGCCAGTTCGTTGAAAACATCTGGTTTCAGTAGTTGTTTGAACTCTTCGAATTCCTGACGAAGCACCTTTGCAGCGCCGATAAAGTTGGTACCACAGTCAGAGTACATGTGTTTCGGGGTGCCGCGTCTCGCACATAGTCTTTGGAAGGCCGCCATAAACGTTTCTGTGCTAAGGTCTGATACGAGTTCAATATGAACAGCTTTCGTCGCCATACATATAAATATGGCTATGTATCCCTTTGAAGTTTTTACGCCTCTACCCTTGTTGTGTTTAACATCCACATGACCGGTAAAGTCTACTCCTGTGTGCGTGAAAGGGCGGCACGGAGTGATCCTTTGCGGTGGTAGGTCACCCATCAGTTGATAGCTATCTGTCTTGTTGAAGCGATGGCAGCGTACACATCTTCGAAGTTGGTTCTTGACAGCCCGGTTGCCGCCAACGATCCAGTAACGCTGTCTAATATAAGTCAGCGTTAGCCGAGCTCCTCCATGTAATGTGGCTGAATGTGCTTGTTCTATAAGAAGTTGTGTAAATCTTCCTTTATGTGGTACGATTATTGGATTCTTCATATCCCCAGTTAATCTTGAGTGTTTAAGACGACCTCCGACACAGATGATGCCCGCTTTGTTTACATAAGGATTCAATTTGCAAATTGCGCTTTTCTTTGATACTGTTTCGTTGTTAACGATTTGTTTGTATTCAGAATTGAACTGCAATCGCTGCGCTTGAATTATGATACTAATGCGCGCTGCGCTTAGTTCACTTGTTGTTAGGTACGTAGTTTCCGATTTCGTCCTATTGCGCACATTTGTAATGAAGCGTAATATCCATGCGATGACCCTGTTTGCTTGTGTCAATGAGCTGCATTTGCTCAGTAAATTGATAATTATATTATGATCGATATTTTCTTGCGTGATTTTAGCGTGGTTTAAGCCGCCAAAATTCGTTTGGAAAGTGCAAGGCATATCTGCCGGCGGATCTTGTTTTGTTAAGAACTCTGGGCCTTGCCACCACAGGTTGAAGTTTACTAGTTTGCTTGGCAAAAGACCTCTTGAGGCGCAGTCTGCTGGATTTTGCTCTGATTTGACATAATGCCACTGAGCTGCAGGAATGACGTTTTTGATCTTTGTAACTCTGTTGGCTACGTAAGTTTCCCATCTTGATGTTTCGCCTTGAATCCACGCGAGGACCACTTGAGAATCCGACCAAGCCCGTGTTGATATGTTATATCCACAGAATGTTTCCTTGGTTTTCTCCATCAAGTCAGCTAGTAGCTGAGCACCACACAGTTCCAGTCTTGGTAGTGTTGTTTTCTGAGTCAGTGGAGCCACCCTTGTTCGAGCAGCAAGTAGAGTTACGATGGGTTGGCCATGTTCGTTGAACGCCTTGCTGTAAATAACGCAAGCGTACGCCTTTACACTTGCGTCGCAGAAGCCTAGCAATTCGACACATTGTTGTGTGTCGCCAATCCATCTATTTATCGTTATTTTATTAATGAACGGCAGTTCTGTTTTTAGGTTCAGCCACTCAGATTCAATGTTGCTGGGCACTATGTCATCCCAGCTAAGTTTACTCATCCAGACTTTCTGGAATAGTAGTTTGGCCTTGACCGTTACTGGGGAGAGCCAACCCAATGGGTCGTAAAATCTTGATATGGCTGAGAGTAAAGATCTCTTTGTTAGTTGTTTGGAGTTTTCCACAGGCCAGTTAAAGTGGAAGTTGTCGCTGTTTGGATTCCAACCGAGGCCTAACGTTTTGCTTGATTCTTCCCCTTTAAAATCAAACATGGTTTGAGTTGAAATTTGATCCTTGCGTAAGTCTTCCAGTATAGCGCGGTCATTGGCTGTCCACTTCCGTAAATTCATACCTCCTCCTTTTAACAGTTGGATCAAGGAGTTTTGCAGTTTTTTCGCTTCTGTGAGGTTGTTATGGCCGCTAATGACGTCATCTACGTAGCATTCTTCTATGAGTGTCTTGGCAGCTGCCGGATGTTTGTGACCGTCGTCAATGGCTAGTTGCTTCAATGTTCGCATAGCTAGCCATGGTGCGCATTTGGTCCCGTAGGTTACTGTGCAGAGCTGGTAATCGCGAAGATGTTGATCTCGTGAGTCCCGCCATACAATTCTCTGTAGATGTTGTTGTTCTTTTGAAATCCAAATGCAGCGGTACATCTTTTCAATGTCAGCCGTAAATGCGTATTTATACGTTCGCCATTTCAGTATAAGGGCCTGAATGTCCTTTTGTAAGTTGGCGCCTTTTTCCATGACGTTGTTCAGGCTGACGCCAGTCGTAGTTTTTTGAGAGGCGTTAAATACGACCCTCAACTTTGTTGTTGTCGAGTTTTCTCTCAAGACCCCGTGGTGCGGTAAGAAGTAGACGTCAGTAGGTATCTGAGGTGCTAATTTCATGTGACCCAGATCCGCGTACTCTTCCATGAATTTTTTGTACATGGAGGAAAGCTTTTCGTTCTTCTCTAGCCGTTTTTCCAACTGTAGAAACTGCGAAACCGCAATTGTTCTAGACTTGCCTAGTTTCTCTTTGTAGTCTGGAACTAGAGGCATTTTGACGATGTACTTTCCGTCAAATGATCTTCTTACAGTTTCGTTATAAAATTGTTCACACTGGTCATCTTTGGGGATATCTTTAGTTTTTTGAATTTCTTCATTCTCCCAAAATTTTGTTAAATCCTCTAAGTTGACTACAGTAACGTGGCAGTTAAACGTTTGTTTCATCTTTCCGCATAAAATCCACCCAATTTGCGTTTGTTGTGCAACTGGGGAGCTGTTATTGCCTTTCAATACACCTCCTAGGATAATTTCGGAGTATACGTCGGCTCCTAGTAATAGGTCGATTTGCCGAGATACGTTGAAGTCAGGATCTGCAAGTTTCAAGTTTTTCAAGTGACTCCATGCACCTTTCTCGAACGTTTTCATAGGCAGGTTGTTTGTTAGCTTCGTCATAATAAGTGCTTGAGTTTCAAAGTTATAATCGGAGTGAATCGATTGACAGGTAAGTTTCAGTTTTCCCCTGCATTCTCTGGAAACAGAGCCGATTCCCGATACTGATGCGTTGATCCCGCGCCGAGGAAGACGTAATATTTGTGCAGCGTTTTCTGTTATCAAGTTCACCTGTGAGCCTTGATCGAGCAACGCACGTAGTGTTACATAAATCCCATCTGCAGATTTTATTCTCAGCTGGACCGTAGTCAGTAGAACCTCCATGTTGTCTTTAGACAAATGGTTAGATGTTGGTTGTTGAGATGAAGGGCGTTGTTCAACATTGTTTTTTCTAGTCGCTGACGTTATGGTTTGGTTGTCCGGGTTGTGCAATAGTGTGTTGTGTTTCAAGTTACATTCTTTGCACATTTTCGTGGATTTGCACTCGTCATTTCCGTGGCTGAATAAACAGTTTTTGCACAGCTGCAGTTTCGACACGGTGTCATTTCGCTTGCCAAAGTCCATTTGTAGGAATTTGTCACATTGGCGCAGAACGTGACTTCCGTTGCAGAATGGGCATTTACCGTAAATAGCATGATAGTTGTTTGTTTTATTTTGATTGAAGTTATAGTTATGTTTCTTCATCTGGGTTTGCTTGTTGAATGTTTTCCAGTTGGATGATTTTTCTGTGGCTGTAGGGTTCGCCCTTTTAGCTGATTTCATCGTTTCGTATGCCATGAACTGTGTTTCGAGGAAATACAGGAAGTCGTGGAGGTTCTGTAGTTCTCTGTGATCTTGAAGTTCTTTCATGTAGTCACTCAAAGTACTGGAGTCCAGTTTTTGTGACATGATGTGCACAATGATCGGGTCCCAAGTTGAAGTATCAATACCGATGTTAGAGATGCCGTTCAGGCATTCGGTAATGACGTCATGCATCTTCTTCAAATTGTATGAGTCTGCATGTTGTATGATCGGCAGATTTAGCATGTTGTTCATAAATGAAGTAAACTGGAGGCGACGATTGTCGTAGCGCTGAATTAATATATCCCAGCATGAGTTATAGTTTTCAGTGCTAATGGTCAGATGCTGCACTAAGCGTTCAGCTTCTCCTCGCAGCTTGGTCTTTAAGTGTTGCATTTTCTGCGCGTTGTTGATCATAGGGTTTTTGTGAATAGCTTCCAGAAATAGGTCTTTGAAGGAGATCCACTGACTGTAGTTGCCGGAGAACTCAGGGATTTCGATCTTAGGTGTCGATTTCTGGTAGTGGACGGTGGACCAGATTTTGGCATGGATTTTCCTCTTTAGCTCATCATATTGTTGTTCAATGTCCGTGAACATTTTGTAGTAATGTTCGTTGGATCCTTTCAGTTGAAAGTCTATTTCCCAATGAAGTTTATCGATGGGTTCCCATTTCGATTTCAAGGTTGCGAAGTGGTCTTCCAGTTCCCATCTTTCCGATATAGTGATTAAGTCAATCTTGGAGATGACACGGTGAATCGCGTTGAAATTGCATTCTTGCTTGTTAAGCAAGAGTTGTATGTTGCTGTCGTCATCTTCTGAAGTCCCACCTAGGTCGAACTTCACGTTTTGTTTGCTCAAAGTCGTCAGTTTGCTAGTTATGTCTGTTTTAGTTGATAAGAACATTTCTTTAGTTTTTTCGTAGATGTCGTCCTTGAAATATGCTATGTTCTTATCTTCTAGTTCGAGCAACAGTTGGGCATGCCTGCCTTCGAAGTCTTGCCATTGGTTTTCTAGCGACGACAAGCGTTTCTTCAGGTATTCCACAGATTTTCGTGATGATGAATCCTTGCGATAGTTGACACATAATGCTTTGATGTTATCGAAGCACGTTGACTGCAATTCTAGCATATCCATGTTGATGCTTGCTGACACGTCGTTGACTGTGGCAGGAGAGCGTTGCGTTGTGTTGCGAAGGCTACTGCGTTGCTTGTAGTCTTCTCCGTTTCAAATCTTGAAATCGTTGACTTACTTGATTTGAAATGGTCAGTGGAACTTAGCACCCTTGCACCTCTGTCACGATATTATGCGACTTCTCAATCTAGCTGGGGCGACCCGCTTCTGGGAGACCAGCTAAACCGATTCGCTACCGTAAAGAGACACAGTGGCACCAAATATCCGGCTCGAAGGACCAAAAAATGTACGGTTCGTACACTTGCAGAGTTGTTGTTGTTGAGGTTGAAGCACGAAGAGAAAAGATCACTCAGTTTTCGTTAGATTTATTACGTATTTTTGTGTTTACAAGTAATACTGTTGACGATTCCTTTCTCTAATGTTAGTCACCGCGTAGCAGTTATCGTACTCATTGATTTAAAGTGTTTCATGTGTATTTATAATATTATTGGAATGACGCACGTATGGTGCACGGCACCGCGTCAGCAAAATATGTACAGTTTTAGACTGTACACCCGCGAATATTGGGATTAAAGGCAAAATTCCTCCAGTCTTTGGTATGGGTATAATTCGAGGTATTCGTACATTTGCAATGCCGGGAAATAATTTTCTTGCAGCAGAGTAAGCGGCATTAATGAGAGTCTTACTATCCTTAGATTTCAGTTTCTTAATTTTTGATCTTATTTTTGATACAAAACGGTTAAATGTTTTAATTCCGGCACCAGATTTTAGTTTAGCTTTCATCACTTTGCTCACTAACCACGAGCTAAGTTTCTCTCCCTTGCCTACGTCTTTTGATGCAAGCCTTTGTTTGGCCATGTTTAGCAGCTGCAAATCTGCTTTATGACGGTTGGACAAATCTGTGTGATTCTGATATGCAATATCGTGATGCATACAAGCTTCGTCCAACTTATTTACACCTCTGTCACCTCGAAGTAATCGTTTCTGAAGTTTTGTGCCCGGTCCGCAATAGTTGTAACCAGGTAAGTGAAGTTCAAATGGTAAATTATTAATAACACTGTTAACTAGTCCACCACCTTGCATTGCTTAATGTTAAATGAAATAAAAATAATAAAATATAATATTTATGTTAATTAATATATCAATTTACTATTGACGCTTTGTCGATCCAGCTGTTTTCTTCATTGCTTAAACCCAACCATTTTACAAACATTTTATTCCCTTTTCTTTTTAAAATTTTTTCAATCAAATAAACACCGGGTTGGTGAGACTTTTGAAGCTCCTGTTCATAAAATGTTCCTAATATTGCTTGTTTTCGCTGATCTTCTAGGTGATACGTTACTGGTAATGTATCGTTAACTTTTTTTATGATAAATAATTCTGTTGTCCAATTAGGAGTATAGCCCTTTTTAAAAATATGTTTATATTTACTAATACGAACATTGTCACCAACTTTGAACTTAGGTCTGCATCGAACGGGTAATCGTTTATGTGAATTTCTAATATTGTCTTTTATTATTAACTCATTGCGTTTATTAACTTCTATCGGTTTATATTTAATAGTGCGATGTTTTGTGTTGTTATATGTTTTCATAGTACTTTCCAATACCAAACCAAACCACTTGTAATTTCCATTTAGACTGAAACATTTATATAACTTATTTTTGATAGTTTTTATCAATCTCTCTACAATTGATGCCTTCTTTGTTGAAAAGGATGAGTAGTGATTAATATTATGCTTCTTCATGAACGCTTGAAAAGTTGTGTTATAAAACTCCTTGCCGGCGTCAGTTTGCAAATTACCTGGTACGCGATTGCTTAGTTTAAGTATACGTTGAAAAGCATGAGTAACATCAAGTTTATTTTTTGATTTTAGCGGTTCTGCCCAAGCAAACTTCGAAAAACAATCAATCACCAATAAAATATAATTATAACCACTGTTGTAATTTCTCAAAGCTTGCATATCCATGAGGTCAGCTTGCCATAAGTCATCGACTCCCTTTAAAATTACAGAACGCCTGAGAAAATTTTTTCGTGCCGCTTTATGTATTTCATTCACAATTTGTAGTTTTGACATTATAAAGATTTTTTAGACGATAGTACTTTATCTATATCCGCTTTAGTGTAAAACTTGTCATCTAAATGAGTGAAAGCTTCAGACAACTTTGCTTTTAAAGTATTTTGAGTTTCTATCATGATTTGGGCACGTAATACACCAATCATTTGAAATAAATCCTTTTTTATTTTCGCTGTTATTTGATCTATGTATTCCTTATTTACTGCATCGTCTGGTTCTTGTGGAGATCTGATCCCTCTAAGCCTCACTGTTTTCAAATCAAAATCACCGCTTTCTGATTTTAGTAATGCATTGTCATTGAACTCCAGTAATTCCGATAAACGCAATCTCTTATGAATATAATGCCCAAATTTGTCCACATTCATGTTTAAGGTGTAATATACTGAAAGGTCTGAAGTAAAATGAAACAAGGAGACTTGATAACATATTATTTATTTATTAATAATTTTACTTTCACGTAACTCTTCAATTATAGATATTATTTCATTGTCAAGTCCGGTGTTACCAGCATCGCGAGATGCAATTAATAATTTTAACCTTTCTACTAGTTCATTGGGGTCGTCCCAATATACGAAATCCGTGTTCTTTCGCCATAATTTAGTTAAAGGTAAACCTTTTCCTGTTGACTGGCTACAGCTCTGATTTTGTAGTTTGAAAAGAGGTTTAATAACTTGCAAATATTTTTGACCTTTATTACTTTTAATTGGTTTACTTGGGTCAAAGTCTCGACGATGTGCATTTGTATCAAGTAACATTGATTTATAATGCTGCATGTCATTGTTTGTAATCAAACTTAAATCAATGTCCTTGTTAAGCAACAAATTCTTCAAACCAAGCGTTTTGTGGTATTTGTGTCCTCCTACAGTGATGTATTCGTCACCGATCGTTATGGCAGCAGAACCTAACATTAATTTTCCGCGCTCTCTCCGAACGCCATACGGTACCTCAGTTAGCGCTTCTGAAGATAATGACCAAGACGTTGTATCGCGTTCTTGATTGTTATCAACCAACGATTGGAATGAAGAGTCACTAGAAATATTAGATTCGTCACTTTCGTCGTAATCATCTTGCGCCGACTCTTTTTTCTGCAAAGTCTGATTCAAAAACGGAACATCAGTTTCCTCATTTTCTATGCTACGCAAAGACGAAGTTTGATTGTTGGATAGTAAGTTGAGCGATTCCGTCACAGGCTTAAAAACTGATTCCAGTGCTTGCTTATTGTCTATCTCAATATCCTTCATATTGCGTACTTTTTTCTTTACAGCTTCTGCAGCTTCGACAATTTGTCTTTTTAATGATTTATCCATAATGATATGACGGTTCGTTATCGAATAAGGGTCGCGCAAAGAATAATAACATCGCAATGACGTGCGGTCTTAAATATACCTATGTTCTCAATCAAACACTACAAAAGTGTCAAATTTATTTCTGTAACATCCATTGTTTTTAGAACATTCTTTATTAATCACTACGTAATTAAAAGGCTCACTCCAAATTTTTGAACACATTTCACGAAATTCAAGCCACGTGATGTCTGTGTTGACATGCTCTTCGTAAACATGTTTCAAATTAATTTCATCTTGTTTAAAAAGTATTATTAAATTTGCATTATCTCTTACCAACTGTTTAGGAATTTTACTATAAGTTTGGTTTAGATAAAAACAATCGATGTATTTGTGTCGACCCATGGCAAAGTAATCTCGCATGTTACTTTGATTTTCACAAGCAACGTCATCAAATATAAACACAGAATTAGGTTTTGCATCCTGAACACTCAATACGTCCTCATTTCCCTGATATTTCTGAAGTGAAATACTTGGAACCTGTTGTAGAACTCTTTCCAAAAAAACATACTTCGGTTGGTATAAAGTTTTTGAATAAACATAAACGTTTTGAAACTTTAAGCCGTTTTCGTGTATGAGAAGACCAATGAGTAAATTTGTTTTGCCACAATTGGATGGCCCGCAAATGATGCATCGTATTACATTAGGTAATAATTCACTATGACGAGCACGAGACTTAGGCAAATCATCGCAAATTGTGTTAACGTGCAACGATTGCTGTTGTTTTACAAATTTCATGATCAATATGTATTAGAGTTGAACGTGGAATGAGAGAAAGCGTTCATGACATTATCATTTAAACTGGATTTACTAAAATATAAAAAATACTACACGGCGGCAAAAATAGAATATTTAATAAACAGTCAATTTAACAAATTACTACATAATTTAATACGATATGTAGTTGACTTCATATTTACGATTGTAACTTGATAAAACGATTGTGTATAATTAGGTATTCTAAATCGATGTACCATGGTAAACTGAACAGGTATATCGATTCTTCATTATTGAGCACCCTGAACCACTGTGTCAGTCAAGTCGATTGTGTATTATTGGGCATTCTATGCCACTGTCGGCAAGTAGCTCGGCCAGTGCGCCTCGCTACGCGACAGTGGCATAGAATACCCAATAATAAACGATCGACTCGACTGTGTAGTATATTAGTGTACTCACCTGAAGATCTTGTAAGAAATACCACTGGCTACCAGTAGCTGGGCGAGTACGCATTACTACATAAAGTAACGCTGAATAATGTAAGTACGATCGCTTCTCAAACGATCACTCTATCGTGAAAAACATGACTGTGTAGTATATTAGTGTACTCACCTGAAGATCTTGTAAGAAATACCACTGGCTGCCAGTAGCTGGGTGAGTACACATTACTACATAAAGTAACGCTGAATAATGTAAGTACGATCGCTTCTCAAACGATCACTCTATCGCGAAAAACACGACTGTGTAGTATATTAGTGTACTTACCTGAATATCTTGTATGAAATACCACTGGCTGCCAGTAGCTGGGCCTAATACTTCATCGCAACAGAATGTTTGAAGTATGTAAGTAAAACAACAGTCTATTCATTATACTTTAATTGTATCCAATAACGTTACAAGTTTTCTCATGTGTGTAACAACAGTCAGTTATCGTAAAATTTTGGTTGTTCTGGAAACAATGTGTCAGCCGAACGGACGAACTCTTGCAGTTTTCGCCACTGACACGAATCCGCGTTGCTCTGGAACTTAACACGAACGAGCGCCTTCTTCCATAGCTCTTGAGAGTCGGTGAGGCGCGCGTCGCTAGCCTTGTAGACCTTGCAGTCTATGTAGTATTCACCGACCGTACTTGCTGTTCGACGCTCGCAACCGTTGGCCACACGGCTTACGAAGTACGATGGCAGACCAGATGAACCCGTGCTGTGCTCTGTGTCATTTTCATGGTTGCGACTGATACCAAATATATCAGTGCTGGTATTTGATAATTTGCTGAAAAATAAAACTGATGTTAATATGTTATCCTATTAAACAATTTATATATTTATCATTTATACTAATTAGGGTAATCTCTGGAACTACTGAATTGAAAATAGTTTCTCTACTAGAAAGCTACATTATATTTCCTGAGTGACAAAAACTGTATTTTGTTTAGAATTACACCTGTGCAAATCCAGAGCAGGGCGTTAGATTAGGATAGAATATTAAGAACACATAAAAAATACACAAAAATAACAAACGAATTATTTGTAAAATCTATAAGACATAAGACTTAATTAATAGAAAGCAGCATTAATAGAGTTAATTCAAAATAAAAAATCGTTTACCTTGTGCGAATTGCATGAGTCGATGGTGAATCCGACTTGCGTTTCCCACTGACTTTTGTTGGTTTGCGAGTTGGTTTAGTTTTCTGATCAAGTGTTAGAGCTGGTTGACTATATTCACACTCAGAATCAGACCTGAAACAAAGATATGAAATGTTTTGTTTAAATCATGGCATGCTATAAATATACAAACAGATCACGGGTCTCAGTAAACACTTAAAATATTTTTACCCGACTGCGCTAGAAGGAGGGTTATATTATACTTACATTTTGCCAATCTGCAGTTAGAATTTCACTGAATTGATTTGATGAATATTAATACTGGTATTGACAACAACTCGAGATTTACACTATCTAATTATAACTGATGGTACAGAACTTCTTATAGACGACTTCCACACTTGCAAACTGCAATTAGATTGTTTAATGTACTCCAAAAACACGTAGCTTATAAAATCGATAACGCATTATAATTAATTGTTTCAAAAATTACCTCATTCAATCAAATGTGATACTATAAATCGTCTTTTTTCCTCGGACGTATAATACCAGTTCAAAAATAAAGACTAAGCAGTTATTACTCGTATACCTAGTAGCGGATGACGATTTGGCGATGCAGCGAAATAACGTAGGGTTGACGAAACGAAACAGTACTTTAGTAACAAATCGGACGGTGAGCTATGGGCAGCTCGCTGTCCGACCGTTCAGAATCCGTCTGAATCGAGCCCAAGTCGTCAACGGCGCGCCCCTTTCGTCAATGCATGATTTTTTGTAGAGCATTAAAAAAAGAAAAAAAAAAAAAAAAAAAAAAAAAAAAACTTTTGTAACAAATAAAAAAGTAATCAAGTGACTTAAATATGACCTTTAGTTTATTGTAAAAATGCATAGCAACTAAGTTTATTAGTAAAAAAGAGTTTTTTCATATTTTTCATTCTCTGAAAGTAGGTCTAAAGTTGCCTATGGAGCAGGATGAAAGCTATACTTTTTATCCCTAGGAGTTCTATTTCAACTGAAAACTGTCAAATTATTAAAAAAAACCAAAGGAGCATAGATCGGGCGACTTAGCAATGAGATTCTTAGATATCCTTTGGTTGAACGGAACAATAACAACGTAATTATCTGAATAGGTAACATAATGTTGAATGCGTGTCAACCCTACCTAAAATAGATGATTGATGCAAACGACACAAAACGACTTAGTTGACCCAAAAAAACAAATACTTGCGCAATAAGTATTATAATACAAAATATGATACTTATACATCTTTTAAATTTAATACCTAAAATCAACGACGGAAGCCTGCTCAAAAGACGTTACTTATGGTTAAATATTTTTGTATTAAATTAATTATTTACCTAAGAATTTGGGCAATTGACATCTGGATCATTCTTAGGTATAAACATTTTGCAGGTAATTTTATACACTTTTTTTTGTATTTTTTTTATTCTACTATCTGAGGGACGAATTATTATTATTATTATTGTGCATTTCTCTTTCCAGAAACAATTATTTCAACAAGCTTCTCGAATATTTTATAAAGAAGAGATTATTAAACTAGAGGACTAGCAGCAAACTTTCTAATCTGGATGACTAGACTATCCATTTTATTGAAGGTAATTTTGTATACTATATTTACTATAATTATTTGAACTGGGCGCCTAATTAATAATATGCTTTTCTCTTTTCAGGACTATTTTGTCAAGCGACTCGAATCTCGCTAAATAAATAACTACAGCAAATTATTGACCTCTGGATCATGCCTAGGTATAAATATTTATATTTTGCAGATAATTTTATGCACTTTTTTGTATTTTTTTTTTTTTTAATTCTTAAATCTGAGGGGCAAATTATAATTATTGTGCATTTCTCTTTCCAGAAACAATTAATTTGACAAGCTTCTCGAATATTTTATAAAGAAGAGATTATTAAACTAGAGGACTAACAGCAAACTTTCTAATCTGGATGACTTGACTATCCATTTTATTGAAGGTAATTTTGTATACTATATTTACTATAATTAATAATAATAATAACATTCCAAAACTTTCACACAACGCTTTCTAGTCCTAAACTAGCAGAGCTTGTGTTATGGGTACTAGACAACTAATAAACATACTTATATATTTCTAAATACATACATATTATAGATAAATTACACCTAGACACAGAACAAATGATCGTGCTCATCACACAAACATTTGTCCTGGGTGGGAATCGAACCCACGACCTCCGTCACTAAACACTAGACCAACAGGCCAGCCAATTGAACAATTATTTGAACTGTGCGCCTAATTAATATTATGCTTTTCTCTTTTCAGAACTTATTTTTATTTGGATGTCAATAATTAGGTAATCCTCCTAATACTTTCTTCAGTTACTGTATACTTTTACTTTTTCTCTTTATTTCTGTAGTTTTTTTTTCTACTTTTTTTGTTTGATTACTTTCACAAGATCACTAATTTTAGTTCTTAGTATTATTCTTGTTATACATATTATACTTAGAAACTCTAATCTTTTAGTCAAACGTTAAGTACGTTATAGTAACGATAAGTTATATTAAATTAATCAATAATGCCCCATTGTTCAGTTTGTAATATATTGGTAGATAATAGTCGATGGTCTGGTCATTTACGTAGTAATAATCATAAAACCAATAGTGCGACCACTGTTTTTGACAATGTCGCAATTATTAATTCTGCATTTAAAAAACGAATCGTTAGTTACAAGATCACCGCAACTGGCGAACAAATAAATAATTTTCCTGAAATGTTTCTCATTAATATTAGTAGACAAGTTAAAACTTTAATAAATCAATCATTATTGAAACATACAGCTCTGAAAATAAATTTTGAACTTTTTTCTTTTTTTCTAATGTTTAAAAATGATCAAAAAGAAATAAAATCATTCGCCACAAAAAACATTATTGTTAATTTTAATTACGACTTTGATTCGATTTATAAAGCAGTGATTGATTTATTGTTAAAGAAAATTGAAGAGTTTCAGGAGAGAGATAGCGGTTGGACATTTTTAAGCAATTCCCATGTAGAAATAAATATTAATAAATATCAACCTCTCGGCGGATCTAAATTTATAACTTTACCGAAATGTATAAAAAATAAAAAAGCTTGCTTGAATATTCGTAACAATGATGAGTATTGCTTTTTATGGTGCGTAGTAGCGGCTCTGTACCCTACTAGCCAACATCCCGACAGAGTTTCATCTTATCCTTACTTTCAGGATGTTTTGAACGTTGATGGTTTGACATTTCCGATAACATTTTCAGACATAGCTGTCTTTGAGAAAAATAATCCGTTTTTGAATATTTACGTGTATGGTTTAAAAAATAATAAAACTATCGTTGGACCTTTGTATTCTACATCGAATCATAAATCTAAGAGCATCCATCTATTGTTCTTGGAAAATAATACTAATACTCATTATTGTCTTATCATTGATTTACCTCGTCTAGTCAGAAATCAGATAACCAAACACCATGGTAAACTGTACTTCTGCGAAACGTGCTTATTGTTTTTTCCAACGCGCACCCAAATTGATTCACACCTATGTGGAGGGATTGCCACGGTATTACCAGAAAAAGGAACATTTTTAAAGTTCAAAAATTACGATAGAAAACAAAATGTTCCTTACGTCATATATGCTGATTTCGAAACGATACTTGAACCGATTTCCGGCGAAGATTTCAACACCGCTAACACGTCATATTCTCACCGACACGTGCCGACTGCGTTCGCCTATAATATAGTGTCATCATTTAACGATACGGTTGGTGACTATAGAAGTTATCGCGGAAAAGATTGCGTTTCAAAATTTATACATTTACTGACTGAAGATGCTAAAGCAATACACAGAATTCTCACTCAAAACGAGCCTATGATATTCACAGATATAGATGCTCTTGATTTCAAACGCGCTGTTAAGTGCTACGTTTGTGAAAATTTACTGTTGAAAGATAGAGTTAGGGATCACTGTCATATGACAGGCCGGTACCGGGGTGCAGCACATCGACACTGCAACCTACAACTCAAAGTACCAAAATTCATCCCAATATTTTTTCATAACTTATCCGGATACGATTGTCATTTATTTATTAAAAAGTTAGGCGAAATACCTGGACAAATTAAAATAATACCCAAGACTAAAGAAAAATATATATCATTTACAAAGTTTATTCCTATTGCTGATAACGAGTTTATACAAATAAGGTTTTTAGATTCCTTCAACTTTCTAGGAACTAGTTTAGACAAACTTGCTAAAACATTGCAAACAGATGATTTTGTTAATCTTAAATCAAATTTTTCTGATGAAACACAATTTAGTTTGCTGATTCGTAAAGGTGTGTACCCGTATGACTATATTAAAGATTGGAAATGTTACGAACAAAAGTCGTTACCTTCTAAATATTATTTCCATAATTCTTTGACTAACGAAGGTATTAGCGATGAAGATTATAGTCATGCACAAAATGTTTGGGCTGAATTCAGTATTACTGATCTGGGCGAATATACAGATCTATACTTAAAAACAGACGTGCTTTTGTTGACAGACATATTTCAAAATTTTCGGAAAACATGTAAACATTATTACAAACTCGATCCCGCCTTTTACATAACTGCACCTAGTTTATCGTTCGATGCAATGTTGCTAAAAACAGGTGTTCAGTTAGAACTGATTTCGGATTTAGCTATCATCAGAATGATTCAAAGCGGTATACGAGGCGGCTTGTGCATGTGTTCCCATCGGTATGCAAAAGCAAATCACAAATACATGCCAGAATATGATGCATCACAGCCTCAGAGTTTCATAGTATATCTAGATTGTAATAATTTGTACGGTTTTAGCATGTGTCAGTATTTACCTTATTCTAATTTTAGATTCCTTGATGAAAGTGAATTAACTAATTTTTGTGTAGAAAATGTCGAGGATAACTCTGAGTGGGGATTTATATTAGAAGTCGATCTTTTTTATCCTGAACATTTACACAAATGCCATAATGATTTACCATTTTGTCCCGAAAAATGTATACCTCCAGGAGGTAAAACAAAGAAACTAGTTGCAAATTTACATAATAAGTACAACTACGTAATACATTATATTCATTTAAAAAAGTGTTTAGAACATGGCTTAACATTACGTAAAGTTCATAAAGCTATTACTTTTAGACAAAGTCCTTATTTAAAACAGTACATAGAATTAAACACTCGGTTAAGACAAAAGGCAAAAAGTTCTTTCGAACAAGACTTTTTTAAATTGTTAAACAACAGTGTTTTTGGCAAGACATTGGAAAATACTGAAAATAGAGTAACCGTACACTTAGTTAATCAATGGTGTGATCAATCTAATCGAACTAAGAAATTTATATCCTCCGAGAGACTTGTAGCCAACCCCTATTTCCATAGCGCTTCAATTCTAACTGAAAATTTAGTTGCTATACAAATGAAACCTGACCAAATTATTTTAGATAAGCCTATTTATATTGGATTCACTGTATTAGAACTTTCTAAGACACATATGTATGACTTTCATTATAACATTGTAAAACCTTTTTATGAAGATCGAGTGCAGCTGTGTTATACAGATACCGATTCGTTTGTCTATAAAATATTCACGTTTGATTTTTATAGTGACTTAAAGTATAATTTTTTACAATATTTCGACACCAGTAACTATGATGACAAAAATAATTTTAAAATACCAATTATTAACAAAAAAGTTCCAGGTTTGTTCAAAGACGAAATGGGAGGAAAATATATATCAGATTTTGTTGGTTTGAGATCGAAACTTTACTCAATAAAAACAGTCGATAAAGTCATTAAAAAAGCAAAAGGAGTAAAATCAAGTGTAATAAAAGACTTAAATATAACAGATTACGAAAATATTTTATTAAATGGGGGAATTATTCGTGGAAAAAATATTATGTTTCAATCTATAAAGCACGAAATATTTACTAAGAGTGTCAACAAAATTGCCTTATCTCGAAATGACGATAAACGCTTAATATCTGTAGATCGAATATCAACGCGAGCCTGGGGTCACTCGCTTATTTTAAAACGCTAAAATTAATTTGAATGTAATTAGTAATAGAGTTAGAATATGATTTATGTAACCTATGTAACATAGTTCTTGATCTTTAATGTATGATAAATATAATTCATAGTTTTAAAAAGCTAAGTTTATGTAAAGATATTAATTTAATAAAATGTGAATGATTATGACTACTTGTTTAATTTATATTTTAAGACATCATCCTCCTTTTTTGTAGTTGGTTAAATAAAATGAAACCCGACCAAGATTTAAGGGTGCCACACACGACTAAGGTACTATAATTATTATTTTATTTGATTTTTTTAATAAACTAGTGCGCCTCATCTTCAACGATTGCATTACTGCTTAACATGAGGTGGAATCGCAGTCAAGCACTGGTTTATAAAAAAAAATGTCTTAAGATACAATATCACTCGTCATACAATTCAATGTACCATTACACACGACGAAGATATTTATTTAATATTTTCGTTAATAGGTGAATTGTATGGCGAGCAACATTGTATCTTAAGATAAAATATTATAGTATCGTAGCCATGTGTAGCGCTCCTAATTTGCAACATGATATGCATGTTGAAACATGAATCGTTCATTTTACGTAAAATGTATTTTGTACGCTATACAATAAGACTGATTATACAAATTTCAAATAATGAATAGTTGCATCAATTGCATAACGCTGATCATGCAAAATAACTATTACAAAGACATAGCAGTGCATTACCCTCATAAAAGCTTAGTTAGCATTTTAATCTAAATTGGAACATGTTTCGCCATCGCAATATATATATATAATTTTTAGGGTTCCGTACCCAAAGGATAAAAACGGGACCCTATTGCTGAGACTCCGCGGTCCGTCTGTCTGTCTGTCTGTCTGTCTGTCTGTCTGTCTGTCTGTCTGTCTGTCACCAGGCTGTATCTCATGAACCGTGATAGCTAGACAGTTGAAATTTTCACAGAAGATGTATTTCTGTTGCCGCTATAACAACAAATACTAAAAACAGAATAAAATAAATATTTGAGTGTGGCTCTCATACAACAAACGTGATTTTTTTTGCCGTTTTTTATGATAATGGTACGGAACCCTTCGTGCGCGAGTCAGACTCGCACTTGGCCGGTTTTTTCAATTTACGAAATAAAATTCGTCTTGAGTACTTGTATCACGCACACAGTGTCTTGCGATCATGTCATCGGTAAGTTTCTCAATTTTTTTTTTTATATTATTTATAAACTAGCGATTTATGTAGTGTGAATAGTGTAATCTGCTGACAATTCGTGTATGCATCACTATTTTTAACCGACTTTACAAAAAGGAGGAGGTTCTCAATTCGGATGTTTGTGTTAAATAACGAAGAGAAAAAAAAACTTTAATAGAAACACCGACTGCCGAAATTAAAGTTATTTTGCACTTTTTGGTGAAGTCGGTTGTATTTTTTTGTAAAAAAAAGTTTTCAAAGTTTTCTTTTTAGTTTAAATTTCATAGGTGTCTATTTTTGTTCCAGATTACGGAATCAGAGGTTATGTTTAGCCAGTACGCTCAAAATCCTTATGAAGGATTCTCCGAAATGCTTCATGACGAACCCGGGCCCAGCAAACAAGTGACGAAAGAAAAAAAATCAAAACAACGAAGCAGGGAAAAGTCGAAGAAGCACAATCCAACTAAATCCTTTGTGATGAGCCGATTACAGCGACGAGGCATCAAATTAATTAAAATATCGGTCCTAGATCTATGCAATAACAATCCGCAAACCAGTGAAAGTGACAGTGACAGTGAAAACGTTATTATAAGTGCTCAATATATCGTTAAAGACGCTATCGACAATGTTATGGACGAAACTGAATCTTTAGTTAAAAAAATATCTAAATCTTTGATAGATAGTGATTTTTAGTACTTGTTTGTCTAAGAAGTTGAGTACTTATTTGTGTTGTTTTGTTTAATTTTAAAGAAGATTGTTTTATTTGTAGAAGTTTAGGTGTTTGAAATAAAAGCAGTTTTACAATACATATAGTTTTTTATTTATGAAACCAATAAACTTTAACCAGGTACACATTTATAACTCTAAATACTTTCTAATACATAACACATTTTTAAGAGCACAATGTTTTAAATGTTTTACACAATTTAAATTAGTTCTTCCTTCACAGTATTTTTTATGTAAAATTAAGAAATTAGGACATCCTTCAGTACCAAGGTCTGATACTTTACAATTCTCACAAAGTTCCTTTATCCACTTTACTTTCTCCAAACCATTAACAACGATTTCCTTATTTTCTAGATAGGGAACAATTATACGACGAAATTCTTTATAGTCGATATACCCTTCATTCCAATAAATACCTCTGTTTCTTTCCAGCCACTTAACTTGCCTCTTTTCTTCACTTGTTAAGTATTTAAACAAGTATGGTGGTTTTATCAAAAATGTTTGCGTATAATCACGGGTAGCAAAAGCCAACTCTTTTATTATAAAATTATTGTACAGGTCTTTAAACCCTTGAACATCTAATATAACAATATTAGGATTCATGATATTTTCCTGACTGTATTACTTAAAGGTTTATATTCAATAATACAATCGTTCAATATAAGACAATACGCAGAAGTTTGATCTGGTATTTCCGTATCACTCTCAATTTCCAGTCTTACGTCTACAACGGGCCCAGTCTTTAAATTGTCAGCTTGCCTAGAGCAATCGATAACAAATAGTGGCGCTAAATCTTTAAATTGTTTTTCGCTTAGTAAGGGCTGCGGTCGACGCCCGTAATAAGACTGCTGAAATCTAACGTATTGCTCATATAATAAAGCGATTCTGTTATTCGCGAAACTCACATTTAGGTTTTCATACGGGAAATAAGTAGAGTTGAGGTACACTTTTACATCACGAACATGACAATGATCGAACTGAGACATATCAGAACTGGCATTGTTTTTTCTATTTGTCTGTAGTCCCATAATAATGTATCTTGGTTTCTCTATTTGCGAGGATGTTTTGATTGACCAGGTATGTTTTGTAGTTTTAGGTAAAGCCGGATATTCGTACAGATCCCAATTTCTGAATACCATCTGCAGTGGTCGATCTTTTTCTAATAGTTTCAATAAACTTATTTTCTCTTTGTCAGACACTTTAACGTGCGGTACGCGCCAAATGATTTTATTTATCTGAACGTCTTCCGCAATTTCACCGGTGTTTAGTTTTACAGCATTCAGGTTAGTGTTACTTCGTAGCAATATCAATTCATGCTTACAATTTATCACGACTTTCTTGAAATCCTCTGCGAAACCAATGATATTACAGAGGGGTATAGAAGCAGAAAAATTACCTCCGTGAATGTTTTTTGTGCCATCGATATTCCAGCCCCATGAATTCGATGTCTTTGATTCGTTCTCATTCATTGATATTAAAGATTTCATGGTGGTAGTAACGCCAGCATTTTTTATTTTATCAATCTCTACTCCATTCAACTCATACCTTATATCTTGGAACAAGTAAAGGAGAGCATTATTCGTAAAATGAACGCTAGAAGCCTTGTCTTTTGAGTCCTTTTTGCTAACAATTACAGTTCCTTCCAAATAAAGAGTGCTAGCTGATGGTAGTACATATAGGTCCTGTTGGTTGATGGGTATGCGAATTTCATCATTTCTATTAAAACTTGTAACGTAGGGCTTGTAGGAATGAAATTCGATTCCTTCAACTGTATTGTCGTAAGTCGGAGCGGATAAAACGTCTAAAATATTCATTTTAACAAACCGATAGCTTTCAGGAATGCCTTATTATTATTGGTTAATTTTATTTTTTTATTAGAGCGCGCTCTTATTTTCTTGGTTGCTAAATTAGCACTGATATTTTTGACCTGGGGCTGCTCATATTTATTATAGTCAATCATTTTTTCGTCTGAGATGTAAATATAGTTGTACTTCTTCACCACGTAAATTTATTAGACGATTGTTAATATCTAACAGTCTGATATGTATACAGCTTATGTTGTTTTGATTGATTGGAAAGTATATTGCGTTCTTCGGGATTTCTATGATCCTATATCCAGGCGGCACATTGAGTGCAAATTCGTGGATAATGTGACTCGGATCTCCGTTTATGTAGGATCCGCTTATAATATCACATTCAATCCTGATCACGGTCGTAGGTAAAATGTTGACGGGAAACTGTGATACATGCCATTTATTACCTTTTAATATCTGCTTATCAAACCCTAGCAGACGTCTAAAGGTGTTTTCTTTTTCAAAATTGATGTCTTTCGTACAGTGTATAGTAGTTTTTAAAGTATTGTTATTGCAACCTAGTTTTATTGATGCTCCTTTTATCTCCGATTTTAAATAATCACTGATATCTTGCAATTCATAGGTTCCATCCGGTATTTCAATGATTTCGGAACCATAGTAAAACTTGTTATTCGTTTCATCAATGTTTGGAATAGAATTAAATGTTGAGAAATGCAATAATGCACACTCATACTGTCCATTTAGTTGTAACGTATTAGGATAGTACGTGGATAAGGTAGACGAGTTTCCGGTTATCGATAAAGTGAGTGACATTTTGCAAATGATTGAAATGAAAGACACACATTAATTTTATACATCTTTATTCCAAAATTGCCACAGATATTCTAAACATAGGTGACCACAATTTACTGTGTTAAACTTTTGATATCTTGTGTAGTTGTAATAAACAGTACAATTCTTAAAATATCGCATTAATTCCATTGGAGGTTTCAAGTCTCCATAACTATCAAAGTATTCACAATAGTCGGCTACTTTAACATAAGCTACCCAATGCGTTCCTTCATTTTTAGATTCGTCCAAGTTAACAATACCACATTCAATCTGTTTTGGCTTTCTTGGCAATAGATCCTTCATGTACACTCCTCGAAAGTGTGGGATGTCTCGTGCATGTTCTTGGATGTCGATATTAGTCAGTGGGCGATTAGGTAGCTTCTTCATCAGTTTTTTGGATGTTCAATAAATAACCCTTTACCATTTTTATGCGGTTTAATGTATAAACCCTTACCCAACGCTAAAGCCTCCATAGTCTTATTATGACGTTCTGTTTCTCGCAAATTTTGTTGAGCTGATTTGTAATCATTAACGGTTTTTGCAATACCCGCTGCACCACCAGCCAAAGTGCCTAAAGCTGATAAGCCAGCAAAAATTGGAATTAAAGGCAAAATACCTCCAGTCTTTGGTATTGGTATGATTCGAGGTACCCGAATTTTCTGAATTTTTGGAAATATCTTTTTTGCTGCTAAGTAAGCAGCATTAATTAAAGCTTTACTATCTTTATGTTTAATTTTCTTAATTTTTGATTTTATCTTTGATACAAAATTTTGAAACGTTTTAATTCCGGCACCAGACTTTAATTTGGCTTTCATAACTTTGCTCACTAGCCATGAGCTAAATTTTTCACCTTTAGCAGCATCTTTTGATTTAAGTCTTTGTTTTGCCATATTCAATAATTGTAAATCAGCTTTGTGACGATGTGATAAGTCTGTGTGGTTAGCGTATGCAATGTCGTGGTGCATACAAGCTTCATCCAACTTATTAATACCTCGGTCACCACGTAATAAACGTTTCTGGAGTTTTGTTCCTGGTCCGCAATAATTATATCCAGGCAAATGAAGCTCGAATGGTAGATTTTCTATTATACTATTAACTAGTCCACCACCTTGCATTGTACAAAGCGCAATGGAAAAATATTTAAAAAAAAAATGACTATATACTTATTAACTCAATCCACTAATGCAGCTTTGTCAATCCAACTATTTTCGTTATTACTAAGACCCAACCATTTCACGTAAATTTTAGTTCCTTTCTTTTTTAAAACTTTCTCTATCAAATAAACACCAGGATAGTTTGATTTTTGAAGTTCTTGTTCATAAAAGGTTCCTAATATAGTTTGTTTTCGTTGATCTTGTACATGGTATGTCACTGGTATTGTATTATTAATCTTCTTTACAGTAAAAATTTCTGTTGACCAATTTGGAGTATAACCTTTCTCAAAATTGTGTTTGTATTTACTGATACGAACATTATCGCCAATTTGAAACTTAGGTTTATATGGAATAGATACAGGTTTATGTACTTTTAAAATACTTTCTTTTATTACTTGCTCATTAGATTTGTTTACATCGATTGGTTTTAATTTAATAGTTCGATGTTTTGTGTTGTTATACGATTCCAGTGTAACTTCTAATGGTTTACCTAGCCACTTATAGTTTCCATTAAGGCTAAAATATTTGTACAATTTATTTTTTATGGTTTTTATTAGTCGTTCAACAATTGATGCTTTTTTGGTAGAAAACGATGAGTAATGGTTAATTTTGTATGTTTTCATAAGCGCTTGAAATGTGTTATTATAAAACTCTGTTCCCATATCCGTTTGTAAATTATCAGGTTTTCGATTACTGTCAAGTAATATTCGTTCAAATGCATGAGTGACATCAAGTTTATTTTTTGATTTTAACGGCTGCGTCCAAGCATATTTTGAGAAGCAATCGATCACTATTAAAATGTAATTGTAGCCTTTGTTATATTTCCTTAGATTTTGCATATCCATCAGATCAGCTTGCCACAAGTCATCGATTCCCTTTAGAATGACATGACGTCTAAGGAAATTTCTTCGTGCTGCACTGTGTATTTCATTAACAATTTGCTGTTTTGCCATTACTGATTTTTTGAATTAATTTATCAACCTCTTCTTTAGTATAAAACTTATCTTGCAAATGACTTACAATTGCAGGCATCTCGGCTTTTAAAGAAACCTGAAATGTTTCCCGTGCGTCTATAATACTTTGTGAACGCAATGTCCCTATAAGTGTATTAAATTCTTTTATCATATTAGCAGTCATTCGATCTACATAATCCTTGTTCACTGCATCGTCAGCTTCTACTGGATTTTTGATTCCTCTCAGTCTTGATGTTTTTAAATCAAAATCTCCGTTTTTTGATTTTAATAATGTATTTTCATTAATCTCAAATAACTCTGATAATCGCATTCTTTTATGAATATGATGTCCGAATTTATCTACGTTCATGTTTAAGGTGTATTGTGTTGTGAGGTTTATAATAAAATGAACACACCTTTTAGAAAACGTAGATGTATTATTTATTTATAATTTTACTTTCACGTAATTCTTCAATGATAGATATAATTTCATTATCTAATCCTGTGTTACCAGCATCTCGAGATGCGATTAATAATTTTAACCTATCCACCAGTTCATTTGGATCATTCCAATATACAAAATCAACCTTTTTCTTCCACATTTTGGTTAAGGGTAGTCCTTTTCCCTTCGATTGAGGAGTCTGAACAGTGTTTTGTATTTTGAAAATAGGCTTGATAACTTGCATATACTTTTGACCTTTATTGCTTTTTATTGGTTTATCCGGCTCATAGTCTCGTCGATGTGCGTTTGTATCAAGTAGCATTGACTTATAATGCTGCATATCACTTTCTGTAACCATGTTTAAATCTACGTTCTTTTTCAGTAACAACTGTTTCAAACCAGACGTATTTCTATAATTGTGTCCAGCTACTGTGATAAATTCATCGCCGATCGTTATACGAGCAGAACCTAACATCAATCTCCCATTTTCTACTCTGACACCGAATGGAACATCTGAAAGAGCTTCTGAGGATACTGACCAGGATGACGTGTCACGAGCGGGGTTGTTTTCAACTAATGATTTATATGAAGAGTCACTTTCGATATCAGATTCATATTCATTTGAATTTTCTTTTCTAACATTGACTTCTTCGTTCTGCAAAGCTTTATCAATAAACGGAAGTTCTTCTTTTTTTGTAGGACACAGGTAAGAAGTCTGCTTACTGGCATTAGCAATCTGGTTGAGTGGTTCTGTTACAGGCTTGAAAACTGATTCCAGTGTTTGCTGATTGTTATTCTCGACATCTCTCATTTTTCTTACTTTTTTCTTAACAGCTTCAGCTGCAACTACTATTTGTCTTTTTAAAGATTTTTCCATTGCGAAAAAAAATGAGCTGATAGTGATTGATGAAACGATGTCTGAAGAATAATAATAATATCACGAAGGTAACGGACTTAAATAACCCTATTCTTAATCAAAGACTACAAAGGTGTCAAATTTGTTTCTGTAACATCCTTTATTTTTTAAACAATCTTTATTAATTACTACATAACTGAAGGGCTCGTTCCATATTTTTGAACACATTTCACGAAATTCATTCCATGTCATATCAGTGTTGACATGTTCTTCATAAATATGACGCAAATTAATGTCATCTTGTTTGAAAAGTATGAGTAAGTTCGCGTTGTCTCTTACTAACTGCTTAGGGATTTTACTATAAGTTTGATTTAGATAAAAACAATCGATGAACTTGTGTCTTCCCATTGCAAAATAATCACGCATGCTATCTTGATTTTCGCAAGCCACATCATCAAATATTATCACAGAGTTAGGTTTTGCGTCTTGAACTCTTATCACTTCCTCATTTCCATTATATTTCTGGAGTAAAGTACCTGGCACTCGTTGTAAAACTTTTTCTAAAAACATGTATTTGGGTTGATACAGAGTTTTCGAATAAACATAAACATTTTTAAATCTTAATCCATTTTCGTGTATGAGAAGACCAATCAATAAATTGGTTTTTCCACAGTTAGACGGTCCGCATATGATACATCGAACTGAGTCAGGTAACAATTCTCCGTGACGAAAACTAGTCTTACTAACATCCTCGCAGATTGTTGTAACATGCAGTGATTGTGGCTGCTTTACAAACTTCATGATTACACTTGGAAACAATCTGATTGGTAATGAGTAAAATGTATCTGATACATTAATATTTATAAATTGAAATAGTAGTGCAACCTTTTTCGCGATAGAGTGATCGTTTGAGAAGCGATCGTACTTACATTATTCAGCGTTACTTTATGTAGTAATGCGTACTCGCCTAGCTACTGGTAGCCAGTGGTATTTCTTACAAGATCTTCAGGTGAGTACACTAATATACTACACAGTCGAGTCGATCGTTTATTATTGGGCATTCTATGCCACTGTCGGCAAGTAGCTCGGCCAGTGCGCCTCGCTACGCGACAGTGGCATAGAATACCCAATAATAAACGATCGACTCGACTGTGTAGTATATTAGTGTACTCACCTGAAGATCTTGTAAGAAATACCACTGGCTACCAGTAGCTAGGCGAGTACGCATTACTACATAAAGTAACGCTGAATAATGTAAGTACGATCGCTTCTCAAACGATCACTCTATCGCGAAAAAGGTTGCACTACTATTTCGATTTATAAATATTAATGTATCAGATACATTTTACTCATTACCAATCAGATTGTTTCCAAGTGTAATCATGAAGTTTGTAAAGCAGCCACAATCACTGCATGTTACAACAATCTGCGAGGATGTTAGTAAGACTAGTTTTCGTCACGGAGAATTGTTACCTGACTCAGTTCGATGTATCATATGCGGACCGTCTAACTGTGGAAAAACCAATTTATTGATTGGTCTTCTCATACACGAAAATGGATTAAGATTTAAAAATGTTTATGTTTATTCGAAAACTCTGTATCAACCCAAATACATGTTTTTAGAAAAAGTTTTACAACGAGTGCCAGGTACTTTACTCCAGAAATATAATGGAAATGAGGAAGTGATAAGAGTTCAAGACGCAAAACCTAACTCTGTGATAATATTTGATGATGTGGCTTGCGAAAATCAAGATAGCATGCGTGATTATTTTGCAATGGGAAGACACAAGTTCATCGATTGTTTTTATCTAAATCAAACTTATAGTAAAATCCCTAAGCAGTTAGTAAGAGACAACGCGAACTTAATCATACTTTTCAAACAAGATGACATTAATTTGCGTCATATTTATGAAGAACATGTCAACACTGATATGACATGGAATGAATTTCGTGAAATGTGTTCAAAAATATGGAACGAGCCCTTCAGTTATGTAGTAATTAATAAAGATTGTTTAAAAAATAAAGGATGTTACAGAAACAAATTTGACACCTTTGTAGTCTTTGATTAAGAATAGGGTTATTTAAGTCCGTTACCTTCGTGATATTATTATTATTCTTCAGACATCGTTTCATCAATCACTATCAGCTCATTTTTTTTCGCAATGGAAAAATCTTTAAAAAGACAAATAGTAGTTGCAGCTGAAGCTGTTAAGAAAAAAGTAAGAAAAATGAGAGATGTCGAGAATAACAATCAGCAAACACTGGAATCAGTTTTCAAGCCTGTAACAGAACCACTCAACCAGATTGCTAATGCCAGTAAGCAGACTTCTTACCTGTGTCCTACAAAAAAAGAAGAACTTCCGTTTATTGATAAAGCTTTGCAGAACGAAGAAGTCAATGTTAGAAAAGAAAATTCAAATGAATATGAATCTGATATCGAAAGTGACTCTTCATATAAATCATTAGTTGAAAACAACCCCGCTCGTGACACGTCATCCTGGTCAGTATCCTCAGAAGCTCTTTCAGATGTTCCATTCGGTGTCAGAGTAGAAAATGGGAGATTGATGTTAGGTTCTGCTCGTATAACGATCGGCGATGAATTTATCACAGTAGCTGGACACAATTATAGAAATACGTCTGGTTTGAAACAGTTGTTACTGAAAAAGAACGTAGATTTAAACATGGTTACAGAAAGTGATATGCAGCATTATAAGTCAATGCTACTTGATACAAACGCACATCGACGAGACTATGAACCGGATAAACCAATAAAAAGCAATAAAGGTCAAAAGTATATGCAAGTTATCAAGCCTATTTTCAAAATACAAAACACTGTTCAGACTCCTCAATCGAAGGGAAAAGGACTACCCTTAACCAAAATGTGGAAGAAAAAGGTTGATTTTGTATATTGGAATGATCCAAATGAACTGGTGGATAGGTTAAAATTATTAATCGCATCTCGAGATGCTGGTAACACAGGATTAGATAATGAAATTATATCTATCATTGAAGAATTACGTGAAAGTAAAATTATAAATAAATAATACATCTACGTTTTCTAAAAGGTGTGTTCATTTTATTATAAACCTCACAACACAATACACCTTAAACATGAACGTAGATAAATTCGGACATCATATTCATAAAAGAATGCGATTATCAGAGTTATTTGAGATTAATGAAAATACATTATTAAAATCAAAAAACGGAGATTTTGATTTAAAAACATCAAGACTGAGAGGAATCAAAAATCCAGTAGAAGCTGACGATGCAGTGAACAAGGATTATGTAGATCGAATGACTGCTAATATGATAAAAGAATTTAATACACTTATAGGGACATTGCGTTCACAAAGTATTAAAGACGCACGGGAAACATTTCAGGTTTCTTTAAAAGCCGAGATGCCTGCAATTGTAAGTCATTTGCAAGATAAGTTTTATACTAAAGAAGAGGTTGATAAATTAATTCAAAAAATCAGTAATGGCAAAACAGCAAATTGTTAATGAAATACACAGTGCAGCACGAAGAAATTTCCTTAGACGTCATGTCATTCTAAAGGGAATCGATGACTTGTGGCAAGCTGATCTGATGGATATGCAAAATCTAAGGAAATATAACAAAGGCTACAATTACATTTTAATAGTGATCGATTGCTTCTCAAAATATGCTTGGACGCAGCCGTTAAAATCAAAAAATAAACTTGATGTCACTCATGCATTTGAACGAATATTACTTGACAGTAATCGAAAACCTGATAATTTACAAACGGATATGGGAACAGAGTTTTATAATAACACATTTCAAGCGCTTATGAAAACATACAAAATTAACCATTACTCATCGTTTTCTACCAAAAAAGCATCAATTGTTGAACGACTAATAAAAACCATAAAAAATAAATTGTACAAATATTTTAGCCTTAATGGAAACTATAAGTGGCTAGGTAAACCATTAGAAGTTACACTGGAATCGTATAACAACACAAAACATCGAACTATTAAATTAAAACCAATCGATGTAAACAAATCTAATGAGCAAGTAATAAAAGAAAGTATTTTAAAAGTACATAAACCTGTATCTATTCCATATAAACCTAAGTTTCAAATTGGCGATAATGTTCGTATCAGTAAATACAAACACAATTTTGAGAAAGGTTATACTCCAAATTGGTCAACAGAAATTTTTACTGTAAAGAAGATTAATAATACAATACCAGTGACATACCATGTACAAGATCAACGAAAACAAACTATATTAGGAACCTTTTATGAACAAGAACTTCAAAAATCAAACTATCCTGGTGTTTATTTGATAGAGAAAGTTTTAAAAAAGAAAGGAACTAAAATTTACGTGAAATGGTTGGGTCTTAGTAATAACGAAAATAGTTGGATTGACAAAGCTGCATTAGTGGATTGAGTTAATAAGTATATAGTCATTTTTTTTTTAAATATTTTTCCATTGCGCTTTGTACAATGCAAGGTGGTGGACTAGTTAATAGTATAATAGAAAATCTACCATTCGAGCTTCATTTGCCTGGATATAATTATTGCGGACCAGGAACAAAACTCCAGAAACGTTTATTACGTGGTGACCGAGGTATTAATAAGTTGGATGAAGCTTGTATGCACCACGACATTGCATACGCTAACCACACAGACTTATCACATCGTCACAAAGCTGATTTACAATTAATGAATATGGCAAAACAAAGACTTAAATCAAAAGATGCTGCTAAAGGTGAAAAATTTAGCTCATGGCTAGTGAGCAAAGTTATGAAAGCCAAATTAAAGTCTGGTGCCGGAATTAAAACGTTTCAAAATTTTGTATCAAAGATAAAATCAAAAATTAAGAAAATTAAACATAAAGATAGTAAAGCTTTAATTAATGCTGCTTACTTAGCAGCAAAAAAGATATTTCCAAAAATTCAGAAAATTCGGGTACCTCGAATCATACCAATACCAAAGACTGGAGGTATTTTGCCTTTAATTCCAATTTTTGCTGGCTTATCAGCTTTAGGCACTTTGGCTGGTGGTGCAGCGGGTATTGCAAAAACCGTTAATGATTACAAATCAGCTCAACAAAATTTGCGAGAAACAGAACGTCATAATAAGACTATGGAGGCTTTAGCGTTGGGTAAGGGTTTATACATTAAACCGCATAAAAATGGTAAAGGGTTATTTATTGAACATCCAAAAAACTGATGAAGAAGCTACCTAATCGCCCACTGACTAATATCGACATCCAAGAACATGCACGAGACATCCCACACTTTCGAGGAGTGTACATGAAGGATCTATTGCCAAGAAAGCCAAAACAGATTGAATGTGGTATTGTTAACTTGGACGAATCTAAAAATGAAGGAACGCATTGGGTAGCTTATGTTAAAGTAGCCGACTATTGTGAATACTTTGATAGTTATGGAGACTTGAAACCTCCAATGGAATTAATGCGATATTTTAAGAATTGTACTGTTTATTACAACTACACAAGATATCAAAAGTTTAACACAGTAAATTGTGGTCACCTATGTTTAGAATATCTGTGGCAATTTTGGAATAAAGATGTATAAAATTAATGTGTGTCTTTCATTTCAATCATTTGCAAAATGTCACTCACTTTATCGATAACCGGAAACTCGTCTACCTTATCCACGTACTATCCTAATACGTTACAACTAAATGGACAGTATGAGTGTGCATTATTGCATTTCTCAACATTTAATTCTATTCCAAACATTGATGAAACGAATAACAAGTTTTACTATGGTTCCGAAATCATTGAAATACCGGATGGAACCTATGAATTGCAAGATATCAGTGATTATTTAAAATCGGAGATAAAAGGAGCATCAATAAAACTAGGTTGCAATAACAATACTTTAAAAACTACTATACACTGTACGAAAGACATCAATTTTGAAAAAGAAAACACCTTTAGACGTCTGCTAGGGTTTGATAAGCAGATATTAAAAGGTAATAAATGGCATGTATCACAGTTTCCCGTCAACATTTTACCTACGACCGTGATCAGGATTGAATGTGATATTATAAGCGGATCCTACATAAACGGAGATCCGAGTCACATTATCCACGAATTTGCACTCAATGTGCCGCCTGGATATAGGATCATAGAAATCCCGAAGAACGCAATATACTTTCCAATCAATCAAAACAACATAAGCTGTATACATATCAGACTGTTAGATATTAACAATCGTCTAATAAATTTACGTGGTGAAGAAGTACAACTATATTTACATCTCAGACGAAAAAATGATTGACTATAATAAATATGAGCAGCCCCAGGTCAAAAATATCAGTGCTAATTTAGCAACCAAGAAAATAAGAGCGCGCTCTAATAAAAAAATAAAATTAACCAATAATAATAAGGCATTCCTGAAAGCTATCGGTTTGTTAAAATGAATATTTTAGACGTTTTATCCGCTCCGACTTACGACAATACAGTTGAAGGAATCGAATTTCATTCCTACAAGCCCTACGTTACAAGTTTTAATAGAAATGATGAAATTCGCATACCCATCAACCAACAGGACCTATATGTACTACCATCAGCTAGCACTCTTTATTTGGAAGGAACTGTAATTGTTAGCAAAAAGGACTCAAAAGACAAGGCTTCTAGCGTTCATTTTACGAATAATGCTCTCCTTTACTTGTTCCAAGATATAAGGTATGAGTTGAATGGAGTAGAGATTGATAAAATAAAAAATGCTGGCGTTACTACCACCATGAAATCTTTAATATCAATGAATGAGAACGAATCAAAGACATCGAATTCATGGGGCTGGAATATCGATGGCACAAAAAACATTCACGGAGGTAATTTTTCTGCTTCTATACCCCTCTGTAATATCATTGGTTTCGCAGAGGATTTCAAGAAAGTCGTGATAAATTGTAAGCATGAATTGATATTGCTACGAAGTAACACTAACCTGAATGCTGTAAAACTAAACACCGGTGAAATTGCGGAAGACGTTCAGATAAATAAAATCATTTGGCGCGTACCGCACGTTAAAGTGTCTGACAAAGAGAAAATAAGTTTATTGAAACTATTAGAAAAAGATCGACCACTGCAGATGGTATTCAGAAATTGGGATCTGTACGAATATCCGGCTTTACCTAAAACTACAAAACATACCTGGTCAATCAAAACATCCTCGCAAATAGAGAAACCAAGATACATTATTATGGGACTACAGACAAATAGAAAAAACAATGCCAGTTCTGATATGTCTCAGTTCGATCATTGTCATGTTCGTGATGTAAAAGTGTACCTCAACTCTACTTATTTCCCGTATGAAAACCTAAATGTGAGTTTCGCGAATAACAGAATCGCTTTATTATATGAGCAATACGTTAGATTTCAGCAGTCTTATTACGGGCGTCGACCGCAGCCCTTACTAAGCGAAAAACAATTTAAAGATTTAGCGCCACTATTTGTTATCGATTGCTCTAGGCAAGCTGACAATTTAAAGACTGGGCCCGTTGTAGACGTAAGACTGGAAATTGAGAGTGATACGGAAATACCAGATCAAACTTCTGCGTATTGTCTTATATTGAACGATTGTATTATTGAATATAAACCTTTAAGTAATACAGTCAGGAAAATATCATGAATCCTAATATTGTTATATTAGATGTTCAAGGGTTTAAAGACCTGTACAATAATTTTATAATAAAAGAGTTGGCTTTTGCTACCCGTGATTATACGCAAACATTTTTGATAAAACCACCATACTTGTTTAAATACTTAACAAGTGAAGAAAAGAGGCAAGTTAAGTGGCTGGAAAGAAACAGAGGTATTTATTGGAATGAAGGGTATATCGACTATAAAGAATTTCGTCGTATAATTGTTCCCTATCTAGAAAATAAGGAAATCGTTGTTAATGGTTTGGAGAAAGTAAAGTGGATAAAGGAACTTTGTGAGAATTGTAAAGTATCAGACCTTGGTACTGAAGGATGTCCTAATTTCTTAATTTTACATAAAAAATACTGTGAAGGAAGAACTAATTTAAATTGTGTAAAACATTTAAAACATTGTGCTCTTAAAAATGTGTTATGTATTAGAAAGTATTTAGAGTTATAAATGTGTACCTGGTTAAAGTTTATTGGTTTCATAAATAAAAAACTATATGTATTGTAAAACTGCTTTTATTTCAAACACCTAAACTTCTACAAATAAAACAATCTTCTTTAAAATTAAACAAAACAACACAAATAAGTACTCAACTTCTTAGACAAACAAGTACTAAAAATCACTATCTATCAAAGATTTAGATATTTTTTTAACTAAAGATTCAGTTTCGTCCATAACATTGTCGATAGCGTCTTTAACGATATATTGAGCACTTATAATAACGTTTTCACTGTCACTGTCACTTTCACTGGTTTGCGGATTGTTATTGCATAGATCTAGGACCGATATTTTAATTAATTTGATGCCTCGTCGCTGTAATCGGCTCATCACAAAGGATTTAGTTGGATTGTGCTTCTTCGACTTTTCCCTGCTTCGTTGTTTTGATTTTTTTTCTTTCGTCACTTGTTTGCTGGGCCCGGGTTCGTCATGAAGCATTTCGGAGAATCCTTCATAAGGATTTTGAGCGTACTGGCTAAACATAACCTCTGATTCCGTAATCTGGAACAAAAATAGACACCTATGAAATTTAAACTAAAAAGAAAACTTTGAAAACTTTTTTTTACAAAAAAATACAACCGACTTCACCAAAAAGTGCAAAATAACTTTAATTTCGGCAGTCGGTGTTTCTATTAAAGTTTTTTTTTTTCTCTTCGTTATTTAACACAAACATCCGAATTGAGAACCTCCTCCTTTTTGTAAAGTCGGTTAAAAATAGTGATGCATACACGAATTGTCAGCAGATTACACTATTCACACTACATAAATCGCTAGTTTATAAATAATATAAAAAAAATTGAGAAACTTACCGATGACATGATCGCAAGACACTGTGTGCGTGATACAAGTACTCAAGACGAATTTTATTTCGTAAATTGAAAAAACCGGCCAAGTGCGAGTCTGACTCGCGCACGAAGGGTTCCGTACCATTATCATAAAAAACGGCAAAAAAAATCACGTTTGTTGTATGAGAGCCACACTCAAATATTTATTTTATTCTGTTTTTAGTATTTGTTGTTATAGCGGCAACAGAAATACATCTTCTGTGAAAATTTCAACTGTCTAGCTATCACGGTTCATGAGATACAGCCTGGTGACAGACAGACAGACAGACAGACAGACAGACAGACAGACAGACAGACAGACAGACAGACAGACAGACAGACAGACGGACCGCGGAGTCTCAGCAATAGGGTCCCGTTTTTATCCTTTGGGTACGGAACCCTAAAAATTATATATATTGCGATGGCGAAACATGTTCCAATTTAGATTAAAATGCTAACTAAGCTTTTATGAGGGTAATGCACTGCTATGTCTTTGTAATAGTTATTTTGCATGATCAGCGTTATGCAATTGATGCAACTATTCATTATTTGAAATTTGTATAATCAGTCTTATTGTATAGCGTACAAAATACATTTTACGTAAAATGAACGATTCATGTTTCAACATGCATATCATGTTGCAAATTAGGAGCGCTACACATGGCTACGATACTATAATATTTTATCTTAAGATACAATGTTGCTCGCCATACAATTCACCTATTAACGAAAATATTAAATAAATATCTTCGTCGTGTGTAATGGTGCATTGAATTGTATGACGAGTGATATTGTATCTTAAGACATTTTTTTTATAAACCAGTGCTTGACTGCGATTCCACCTCATGTTAAGCAGTAATGCAATCGTTGAAGATGAGGCGCACTAGTTTATTAAAAAAATCAAATAAAATAATAATTATAGTACCTTAGTCGTGTGTGGCACCCTTAAATCTTGGTCGGGTTTCATTTTATTTAACCAACTACAAAAAAGGAGGATGATGTCTTAAAATATAAATTAAACAAGTAGTCATAATCATTCACATTTTATTAAATTAATATCTTTACATAAACTTAGCTTTTTAAAACTATGAATTATATTTATCATACATTAAAGATCAAGAACTATGTTACATAGGTTACATAAATCATATTCTAACTCTATTACTAATTACATTCAAATTAATTTTAGCGTTTTAAAATAAGCGAGTGACCCCAGGCTCGCGTTGATATTCGATCTACAGATATTAAGCGTTTATCGTCATTTCGAGATAAGGCAATTTTGTTGACACTCTTAGTAAATATTTCGTGCTTTATAGATTGAAACATAATATTTTTTCCACGAATAATTCCCCCATTTAATAAAATATTTTCGTAATCTGTTATATTTAAGTCTTTTATTACACTTGATTTTACTCCTTTTGCTTTTTTAATGACTTTATCGACTGTTTTTATTGAGTAAAGTTTCGATCTCAAACCAACAAAATCTGATATATATTTTCCTCCCATTTCGTCTTTGAACAAACCTGGAACTTTTTTGTTAATAATTGGTATTTTAAAATTATTTTTGTCATCATAGTTACTGGTGTCGAAATATTGTAAAAAATTATACTTTAAGTCACTATAAAAATCAAACGTGAATATTTTATAGACAAACGAATCGGTATCTGTATAACACAGCTGCACTCGATCTTCATAAAAAGGTTTTACAATGTTATAATGAAAGTCATACATATGTGTCTTAGAAAGTTCTAATACAGTGAATCCAATATAAATAGGCTTATCTAAAATAATTTGGTCAGGTTTCATTTGTATAGCAACTAAATTTTCAGTTAGAATTGAAGCGCTATGGAAATAGGGGTTGGCTACAAGTCTCTCGGAGGATATAAATTTCTTAGTTCGATTAGATTGATCACACCATTGATTAACTAAGTGTACGGTTACTCTATTTTCAGTATTTTCCAATGTCTTGCCAAAAACACTGTTGTTTAACAATTTAAAAAAGTCTTGTTCGAAAGAACTTTTTGCCTTTTGTCTTAACCGAGTGTTTAATTCTATGTACTGTTTTAAATAAGGACTTTGTCTAAAAGTAATAGCTTTATGAACTTTACGTAATGTTAAGCCATGTTCTAAACACTTTTTTAAATGAATATAATGTATTACGTAGTTGTACTTATTATGTAAATTTGCAACTAGTTTCTTTGTTTTACCTCCTGGAGGTATACATTTTTCGGGACAAAATGGTAAATCATTATGGCATTTGTGTAAATGTTCAGGATAAAAAAGATCGACTTCTAATATAAATCCCCACTCAGAGTTATCCTCGACATTTTCTACACAAAAATTAGTTAATTCACTTTCATCAAGGAATCTAAAATTAGAATAAGGTAAATACTGACACATGCTAAAACCGTACAAATTATTACAATCTAGATATACTATGAAACTCTGAGGCTGTGATGCATCATATTCTGGCATGTATTTGTGATTTGCTTTTGCATACCGATGGGAACACATGCACAAGCCGCCTCGTATACCGCTTTGAATCATTCTGATGATAGCTAAATCCGAAATCAGTTCTAACTGAACACCTGTTTTTAGCAACATTGCATCGAACGATAAACTAGGTGCAGTTATGTAAAAGGCGGGATCGAGTTTGTAATAATGTTTACATGTTTTCCGAAAATTTTGAAATATGTCTGTCAACAAAAGCACGTCTGTTTTTAAGTATAGATCTGTATATTCGCCCAGATCAGTAATACTGAATTCAGTCCAAACATTTTGTGCATGACTATAATCTTCATCGCTAATACCTTCGTTAGTCAAAGAATTATGGAAATAATATTTAGAAGGTAACGACTTTTGTTCGTAACATTTCCAATCTTTAATATAGTCATACGGGTACACACCTTTACGAATCAGCAAACTAAATTGTGTTTCATCAGAAAAATTTGATTTAAGATTAACAAAATCATCTGTTTGCAATGTTTTAGCAAGTTTGTCTAAACTAGTTCCTAGAAAGTTGAAGGAATCTAAAAACCTTATTTGTATAAACTCGTTATCAGCAATAGGAATAAACTTTGTAAATGATATATATTTTTCTTTAGTCTTGGGTATTATTTTAATTTGTCCAGGTATTTCGCCTAACTTTTTAATAAATAAATGACAATCGTATCCGGATAAGTTATGAAAAAATATTGGGATGAATTTTGGTACTTTGAGTTGTAGGTTGCAGTGTCGATGTGCTGCACCCCGGTACCGGCCTGTCATATGACAGTGATCCCTAACTCTATCTTTCAACAGTAAATTTTCACAAACGTAGCACTTAACAGCGCGTTTGAAATCAAGAGCATCTATATCTGTGAATATCATAGGCTCGTTTTGAGCGAGAATTCTGTGTATTGCTTTAGCATCTTCAGTCAGTAAATGTATAAATTTTGAAACGCAATCTTTTCCGCGATAACTTCTATAGTCACCAACCGTATCGTTAAATGATGACACTATATTATAGGCGAACGCAGTCGGCACGTGTCGGTGAGAATATGACGTGTTAGCGGTGTTGAAATCTTCGCCGGAAATCGGTTCAAGTATCGTTTCGAAATCAGCATATATGACGTAAGGAACATTTTGTTTTCTATCATAATTTTTGAACTTTAAAAATGTTCCTTTTTCTGGTAATACCGTGGCAATCCCTCCACATAGGTGTGAATCAATTTGGGTGCGCGTTGGAAAAAACAATAAGCACGTTTCGCAGAAGTACAGTTTACCATGGTGTTTGGTTATCTGATTTCTGACTAGACGAGGTAAATCAATGATAAGACAATAATGAGTATTAGTATTATTTTCCAAGAACAATAGATGGATGCTCTTAGATTTATGATTCGATGTAGAATACAAAGGTCCAACGATAGTTTTATTATTTTTTAAACCATACACGTAAATATTCAAAAACGGATTATTTTTCTCAAAGACAGCTATGTCTGAAAATGTTATCGGAAATGTCAAACCATCAACGTTCAAAACATCCTGAAAGTAAGGATAAGATGAAACTCTGTCGGGATGTTGGCTAGTAGGGTACAGAGCCGCTACTACGCACCATAAAAAGCAATACTCATCATTGTTACGAATATTCAAGCAAGCTTTTTTATTTTTTATACATTTCGGTAAAGTTATAAATTTAGATCCGCCGAGAGGTTGATATTTATTAATATTTATTTCTACATGGGAATTGCTTAAAAATGTCCAACCGCTATCTCTCTCCTGAAACTCTTCAATTTTCTTTAACAATAAATCAATCACTGCTTTATAAATCGAATCAAAGTCGTAATTAAAATTAACAATAATGTTTTTTGTGGCGAATGATTTTATTTCTTTTTGATCATTTTTAAACATTAGAAAAAAAGAAAAAAGTTCAAAATTTATTTTCAGAGCTGTATGTTTCAATAATGATTGATTTATTAAAGTTTTAACTTGTCTACTAATATTAATGAGAAACATTTCAGGAAAATTATTTATTTGTTCGCCAGTTGCGGTGATCTTGTAACTAACGATTCGTTTTTTAAATGCAGAATTAATAATTGCGACATTGTCAAAAACAGTGGTCGCACTATTGGTTTTATGATTATTACTACGTAAATGACCAGACCATCGACTATTATCTACCAATATATTACAAACTGAACAATGGGGCATTATTGATTAATTTAATATAACTTATCGTTACTATAACGTACTTAACGTTTGACTAAAAGATTAGAGTTTCTAAGTATAATATGTATAACAAGAATAATACTAAGAACTAAAATTAGTGATCTTGTGAAAGTAATCAAACAAAAAAAGTAGAAAAAAAAAAAACTACAGAAATAAAGAGAAAAAGTAAAAGTATACAGTAACTGAAGAAAGTATTAGGAGGATTACCTAATTATTGACATCCAAATAAAAATAAGTTCTGAAAAGAGAAAAGCATAATATTAATTAGGCGCACAGTTCAAATAATTGTTCAATTGACTGGCCTGTTGGTCTAGTGATTAGTGACGGAGGTCGTGGGTTCGATTCCCACCCAGGACAAATGTTTGTGTGATGAGCACGATCATTTGTTCTGTGTCTAGGTGTAATTTATCTATAATATGTATGTATTTAGAAATATATAAGTATGTTTATTAGTTGTCTAGTACCCATAACACAAGCTCTGCTAGTTTAGGACTAGAAAGCGTTGTGTGAAAGTTTTGGAATGTTATTATTATTATTAATTATAGTAAATATAGTATACAAAATTACCTTCAATAAAATGGATAGTCAAGTCATCCAGATTAGAAAGTTTGCTGTTAGTCCTCTAGTTTAATAATCTCTTCTTTATAAAATATTCGAGAAGCTTGTCAAATTAATTGTTTCTGGAAAGAGAAATGCACAATAATTATAATTTGCCCCTCAGATTTAAGAATTAAAAAAAAAATACAAAAAAGTGCATAAAATTATCTGCAAAATATAAATATTTATACCTAGGCATGATCCAGAGGTCAATAATTTGCTGTAGTTATTTATTTAGCGAGATTCGAGTCGCTTGACAAAATAGTCCTGAAAAGAGAAAAGCATATTATTAATTAGGCGCCCAGTTCAAATAATTATAGTAAATATAGTATACAAAATTACCTTCAATAAAATGGATAGTCTAGTCATCCAGATTAGAAAGTTTGCTGCTAGTCCTCTAGTTTAATAATCTCTTCTTTATAAAATATTCGAGAAGCTTGTTGAAATAATTGTTTCTGGAAAGAGAAATGCACAATAATAATAATAATAATTCGTCCCTCAGATAGTAGAATAAAAAAAATACAAAAAAAAGTGTATAAAATTACCTGCAAAATGTTTATACCTAAGAATGATCCAGATGTCAATTGCCCAAATTCTTAGGTAAATAATTAATTTAATACAAAAATATTTAACCATAAGTAACGTCTTTTGAGCAGGCTTCCGTCGTTGATTTTAGGTAATAAATTTAAAAGATGTATAAGTATCATATTTTGTATTATAATACTTATTGCGCAAGTATTTGTTTTTTTGGGTCAACTAAGTCGTTTTGTGTCGTTTGCATCAATCATCTATTTTAGGTAGGGTTGACACGCATTCAACATTATGTTACCTATTCAGATAATTACGTTGTTATTGTTCCGTTCAACCAAAGGATATCTAAGAATCTCATTGCTAAGTCGCCCGATCTATGCTCCTTTGGTTTTTTTTAATAATTTGACAGTTTTCAGTTGAAATAGAACTCCTAGGGATAAAAAGTATAGCTTTCATCCTGCTCCATAGGCAACTTTAGACCTACTTTCAGAGAATGAAAAATATGAAAAAACTCTTTTTTACTAATAAACTTAGTTGCTATGCATTTTTACAATAAACTAAAGGTCATATTTAAGTCACTTGATTACTTTTTTATTTGTTACAAAAGTTTTTTTTTTTTTTTTTTTTTTTTTTTTTCTTTTTTTAATGCTCTACAAAAAATCATGCATTGACGAAAGGGGCGCGCCGTTGACGACTTGGGCTCGATTCAGACGGATTCTGAACGGTCGGACAGCGAGCTGCCCATAGCTCACCGTCCGATTTGTTACTAAAGTACTGTTTCGTTTCGTCAACCCTACGTTATTTCGCTGCATCGCCAAATCGTCATCCGCTACTAGGTATACGAGTAATAACTGCTTAGTCTTTATTTTTGAACTGGTATTATACGTCCGAGGAAAAAAGACGATTTATAGTATCACATTTGATTGAATGAGGTAATTTTTGAAACAATTAATTATAATGCGTTATCGATTTTATAAGCTACGTGTTTTTGGAGTACATTAAACAATCTAATTGCAGTTTGCAAGTGTGGAAGTCGTCTATAAGAAGTTCTGTACCATCAGTTATAATTAGATAGTGTAAATCTCGAGTTGTTGTCAATACCAGTATTAATATTCATCAAATCAATTCAGTGAAATTCTAACTGCAGATTGGCAAAATGTAAGTATAATATAACCCTCCTTCTAGCGCAGTCGGGTAAAAATATTTTAAGTGTTTACTGAGACCCGTGATCTGTTTGTATATTTATAGCATGCCATGATTTAAACAAAACATTTCATATCTTTGTTTCAGGTCTGATTCTGAGTGTGAATATAGTCAACCAGCTCTAACACTTGATCAGAAAACTAAACCAACTCGCAAACCAACAAAAGTCAGTGGGAAACGCAAGTCGGATTCACCATCGACTCATGCAATTCGCACAAGGTAAACGATTTTTTATTTTGAATTAACTCTATTAATGCTGCTTTCTATTAATTAAGTCTTATGTCTTATAGATTTTACAAATAATTCGTTTGTTATTTTTGTGTATTTTTTATGTGTTCTTAATATTCTATCCTAATCTAACGCCCTGCTCTGGATTTGCACAGGTGTAATTCTAAACAAAATACAGTTTTTGTCACTCAGGAAATATAATGTAGCTTTCTAGTAGAGAAACTATTTTCAATTCAGTAGTTCCAGAGATTACCCTAATTAGTATAAATGATAAATATATAAATTGTTTAATAGGATAACATATTAACATCAGTTTTATTTTTCAGCAAATTATCAAATACCAGCACTGATATATTTGGTATCAGTCGCAACCATGAAAATGACACAGAGCACAGCACGGGTTCATCTGGTCTGCCATCGTACTTCGTAAGCCGTGTGGCCAACGGTTGCGAGCGTCGAACAGCAAGTACGGTCGGTGAATACTACATAGACTGCAAGGTCTACAAGGCTAGCGACGCGCGCCTCACCGACTCTCAAGAGCTATGGAAGAAGGCGCTCGTTCGTGTTAAGTTCCAGAGCAACGCGGATTCGTCTCAGTGGCGAAAACTGCAAGAGTTCGTCCGTTCGGCTGACACATTGTTTCCAGAACAACCAAAATTTTACGATAACTGACTGTTGTTACACACATGAGAAAACTTGTAACGTTATTGGATACAATTAAAGTATAATGAATAGACTGTTGTTTTACTTACATACTTCAAACATTCTGTTGCGATGAAGTATTAGGCCCAGCTACTGGCAGCCAGTGGTATTTCATACAAGATATTCAGGTAAGTACACTAATATACTACACAGTCGTGTTTTTCGCGATAGAGTGATCGTTTGAGAAGCGATCGTACTTACATTATTCAGCGTTACTTTATGTAGTAATGTGTACTCACCCAGCTACTGGCAGCCAGTGGTATTTCTTACAAGATCTTCAGGTGAGTACACTAATATACTACACAGTCATGTTTTTCACGATAGAGTGATCGTTTGAGAAGCGATCGTACTTACATTATTCAGCGTTACTTTATGTAGTAATGCGTACTCGTCCAGCTACTGGTAGCCAGTGGTATTTCTTACAAGATCTTCAGGTGAGTACACTAATATACTACACAGTCGAGTCGATCGTTTATTATTGGGTATTCTATGCCACTGTCGCGTAGCGAGGCGCACTGGCCGAGCTACTTGCCGACAGTGGCATAGAATGCCCAATAATACACTACTGGCGCGCCTTCGCTGCTGGTGAGAGTGGCTCAGAATGCCCAATAATATACTACTAATCGCTCCTTTCATATTTAAATGACAACATTTTTTTTGTATTGGCTGCACTTTTTTACAACGCTTATGCCGCACTGTGAAATGCTGTTCAAATTTTTACAGTCTCCATCACTTGACTCGATTAAAATCACAAATGTAGTCAATAAATTCGAAAAAGTTGTAAACCAGTTACGTGCCGCTTTTCCACCATCTTCGCCGCAGAAAAAACGACAGCCTAATAACTTAAACCATTCAGTTATGAGAAAATAAGTATGTGACGTATTAAGAGTGCAGATTAAAGACAGATTCGTACATACGGACCCTTTGTTGGCGTCTGAATTGTTCTACACAGATAAATTTGCGGACTACAGTAAGAGCTTTCCGGAAGATGATTTAAAAAAAATGGTAATGACTTACTATTAATATTCTGTATTTGCTGAAAGCATAAAACTTTTAAATATTGTATGCACCATTCATGTCAAAACGTTTACGAACGTTTACGCGAAATACTATGGCGCAAGACCGTCTCATTGCATTATGTAGGATAAGCATTAAAAAACGCTTAATTGATTCCATAGCTGATTTTCACAAGAAAGTGATTTGATGTCTGTTTGTCTTTCACCAGTCACGACACCTAATATATCCTGTAAAAAAGTGTATAAAATAAATACTCTAATCGATACTATAAATACAAATAATTTATGCATTTTTGTTTGTTTTATTTGGGCAGTTTTCTTGTAAGACTTCATAAGTACCTATTTCTTTCTCGCTGTTTGCCCTTGCTCAAGAGCTTGAGCTAAAATGAAATATTATGAGAACTCAGACTTAACAAGCAGTCAAATATAACAATTACATACCTATTTATTCTCATGTACTATAAGTCTTTTCATCATCAGCCTTTTAATTTTCCCACTGCTGGGGAACAGGCCTCCTCTCATAGAGGAGGTGGGCTATAATCGACAACGCGGGCCCAGTGCGGATTGGTAGATGTCACCTTTCTTTGAATTTTTGGTTCAAGGACATGCCTGTTTCCTCACGATGTTTACCTTCACCGTTTTGAGAGCAGTGGCGATGAAATAAATTATACAATGTAAAGCGCCTGCTCGGGTTCGAACTCACGACCTACAACTAAGTCGGGACCGTAACCACTGGGCCACCACTGCTCTTGCCTGTGACAATATTCGGCACAAATCTGGAAATGTTGACGCCGACAGACTTGCAAATAGTTGAAATTGCGCTTCAACGGTTTCGCGTTCAAAGAACAGAGAAAAATTAAAACAGCTGTTACGACCTTAAGACGAAGTCAAGCAAATATAGCTACTGAGACGGTCTTTACCACCATGGAATCGAAATCTGGAACTACGGCTAAAACTACAACTCAACCTGTTGCTGTATCGCTATAGCACGATTTTGATGCTGAACTGAGCCAGCATCTAGACCGCGTAATCAGATGGCGGCAGGTATAAGAGAACTGGATAAATATTTAAATGACGAAATGAAACAATACGGGGCATCGGGACGCAATTTTGTCCAATTCAGCAATAAATTTATTGCTGAATTGGACAAAATTGCGCCAATTCCCTGTGAGCCGGATCAGAGCGATCTTAAAGCGGCAGTGCCAGGCTCTGTTCCGACCGCTGCTGCTATGAAAACCGCAAGGTTAAAACGTGTTTCTGCTGTGAAAAAGTGACTTCATCTTTGTGAAATTTTATTTTTAGACCGGGTAATATTATTTTCTTAAGTTTTATTTTCACCTTCACTTATTTCTAAACCTTTTTTTACAAATGTACGTCACAAATTTACAATTGTCATTTGTCACTGTCACTAGGTACTGTCATTATAATGTCAATTTTTCGTTTTTTTGGGTGATTTTTATTTAAAGTGTCATAACGCTAAAGACTTGACTTAAAGGTCTCTGTAGCCAGGTGACAGGTCATTACAATCCCAAAACAAAAACAGAAGTTTGAAGATATTAGAAAATGTTTTAAAATTTCAAAATAGAGAAAAGTATGGCTCGTGCTGTTTTGTTATATCTAGCACTCGAGGTTGAAGCCAGAAGGATTGAAATCCGTAACACAGCACGATTGCGACGTAGCCTTCGAGATCAAGCCGAAGATTTGAACCTTTTAAATGCTGTGTTCAAAGCTCATTACAGACTTTCCAAAGAGCTGTTTATAAATCTATGAACTGAACTTAGACCATTCATGGCGCAAAGGAAAAAAAAAGTTTGTGTAGAATGCAAAGTATGTACATGACAATATTAGCTTTGTTTTCTTTAAGAGTACTTTCCCTTTAGGTGGCATTATAAAATTCCAGCCTGTATATATTGAACCCAAATGATTATACTATTAAATAATTAATATTGCGGTTTTACAGGTACTTACAGCTCTGTCATTCTATGCTACAGGCTCCTATCAAAAATCTGTGGGCATGATTTACCTACATGGGCTTGACCTTGGTATCCAAAGCAGTGAACACATAATAAACACACATAATATTTTATCAAAATACAACGGATTTTCCCAAACACAACACGAAAGAAACACAATTATGAATGTATATCAGTGCATTGCTATTGTGAAGTGCTAGTTTGCGTGAATATTTACATTAGACATGGAAATTTAAAGGTTTCATCTGTTTAGGTTTTCAAACAAGTTTGAGTTTCCTGGTTGCCTAGGCTGCATTGATTGCACTCATGTAGCTCTGATTCGGCCCTCAGACCACGAAGAAAGATTCTTTAATAGGAAAAAATAACATTCAAGAAATGTTCAAATAGTAACCAATTTTGCTTATATTTATCTTATGTTCCTTAAAGGATACTCTTTCTAGCCATCTATTTAAGTCCTAATAAAATATTCTGGAATAACAGTAAAATTAATATTTTACGATAAGTGATATTGGCAAGGCAACCCACTTCAATATAATGCTTTGTGTAAACTAAAAATGACTTTTGTAACGCGACGAAAATATAAACGCGTCTTCACTGCTACCGCGCCGTTCGGCCGAGCCTACGAGTCATCACCTCCGCCCCGCGCAACGCGTCCCCGCCGTGGCCAGAACCGCCTATGAAGCTCCTCTCAGAAGCCAGCAGCGGCAGTTCAGTCCGGTTAAGCAGTAGCCAATCAAAACAGCAGCGGCAGTTCGAGTTCGGCACGCTTCGAGTGTACTCTCAGTATCGACTTAGGTCGGTCAAGATTACCTCGCGTCTTGCTGGACTTGGGCTAGCGGCGTATATTGGTTGTTTGACTATGTTGGTATCGTTAGCGGTCCGCACACCATTCAAGTAATATACAACGCGCGTAGGCACTCATTAGATATTTGTAACATTCCCCTGCAATTTAGTATTTAATCTTGTTGTTAAATTCATTGTACATACTGTATTAGTCTTTTTTCCCAACGTTTCTTCTTGTTATTGCAATTCTGTATACGATAGTTTAAATAAATAATTGTTGTTACATGAACTGTGGGTTTACCTTATCTCTCTACACATACCCCCCTTACACTTTTTGTTTTTTAGATTTGTGGGATCGATTCGAATATCATTAATATTGATGCATCATTTATGCACATAACGCTTACATTTGGAGAAAATATAAGATACTAGGGCATCTCCAAAACTGTATAGTAGCGATAGAGGAGACATAATATGGTTGCTATGTAACATTAATTAAGGATATTTTACATTCAAGTTTTAGTATTAACTTATACTGCTAACACTTCATAACACAATATTAATATTTCAGGTGATTCTAGATATCCACTGAGACCATGGCTTTTAAACACCTATTGTGAATGCTGAACGTGACAGTGCTGATGAGCATTATAACAATGTTCACTGCCTCACTAGAAATACGCCTCAATAGAACGCTGCATAGGTGTTTTAAAGGCACGTTGGCGCTGTCTACTAACACATAGCTAGTGTAGTTGCTATGATTATAAATGCCTGTGCTGTATTGTATAATATCTGCAACAAACATTGCCTGCCAGTACCACAGATATCAAGCGCAGATATTTAAGTAGACCTCAACAACCAAGGCCCACTACAACCACAGCAAGATGCGGGTGCTAGTGATGAACAACAGCTCCTAGCTAGAGGCTGACAACAACGAGATCGCTTTGTCCAAAAGCTGTGGTCGGCTAGGAGGCTTATAATGCATTAATTTATTTAGTAGTACATGAGTAGTGCAAACATTTTAACGATAATGCAAAGTATGTAGAAGAAGTACTTATTTTAATGAAAAGTATGAATGATTGAATGAAAATTTTTATTAATAATTCAAAGTAATAAGTTAATAAGACTAACAAAATGCTTTGATTGTTTGTATCTCCTTACTGCCTATTCAGAGAAGTAAATACATTATTTACTTTTGATATTTTAGTGTGCAAATTGTTAATTTTAGTGTAAGATTTAGTTTATCACTGATAATTATTACCTATTCATTAGAAAAAACGATTTCTGTTACCTTTTTTAGTACCTAATTTTATATTTCGTACACGCCGTTATGGTCTCTGTACCTATTTTATTACAATTGTTTTTCAATAAATCTATTATTTTTTATAATATCTAAATTAGTCTATACTGTCCCACTGCACAAACAATTCAAGGGAACTTGTTTCACTAAAGCGAATATCGCTAATAGAAGCTTTTAAGACCTCGGAGAGGCATATTTTCGAAATGGCAAATTTCAATCAAGATTATTATTATCCGCAAGGAGCACATCGATGATCCGCAAGGAGTACAGTGGGGAAGAGGAGCGTTTAATCGCAATCCTGTTCCCGAAGGAGCCAGCCCGCGGAGGGGGAGGCCCTCTTCAGCGCCAGGCTTTTGCGCCTGCACCTGTGGCTGAGGCAGCACCTAGAGCTGATATTCCAACAATTCCAGCTCCTTAACATCTGTCGAAGACGACATCACCTTTGACCAACGATCCCCTATATTTAGAGAGTTTTATGAATCAGTTAGGAACCGAGATGCGTCGTGCTCCCCAAGTGAGCGAGGTTCATCCTGGCCATTATGGTTTTGTACGTATCGTCAAGGAAGATTATAAGTCCGTTACTTCCAGATCGCATATTTATGGGAAGAACGTTTCAGAATCCAGCACGCCCATTATATTGGCATGAATTTACATGCTCGTATTCTTGAGGTTCACCGCAAAAATGGAAATATTATTACAGCTGGTGAAGCAGATTTTTATACTCAGATGGAATGCGAGCCCTATCCTGTTACTAAGACAGTTGGTCATTATGTTTCAGGATTTGGAAATACTACAATGCTGAATTCAGTGGATAATGAGTTTGTTTATGATAAGCCCGAGGTCCGGGTGAGAATATTGTAGGGTTCTTTGGCCCATTACAAGCTAATGCCGTTGATTATGCCACGTATGTGTGTCCAGGAGTTTTGGCTCAACGAGTCGTTGAAGACGTCGCTCGGAGTGTAGTTCCAGTAAATCAGGATCCGGGTGAACAGTGGCAACTGGAGGTCGATGCACCTGATGATGAGGCTGTGGTTGCTCCGGCTGTGGTTCAACCTAATAGGAGATGCCTTGGCTGGGCGCCGCGTCAGCGTTTGCGTCAGGAGATGTTAGTCGCTTTGAATGCAGCTCGAGTTGTAGTGGGACAGCTGGACAGAAACCTACCCCAAATCCTTAAATAAATAAAACACATAAATAAAGGGAGTCACTAGATTATATCATAGAAAAAGAAATAATACTTTGTGAAGTGGACTGTATTGTTGTTCGGTTGGAGACTCGTTAAGGAAATGAAAATACTGTCTTGATTCGTATCTTCAATTTATTCCTTACTTGTTACTCCTTGTAGAGTGGAAGACCGACTGTGTCTCTGCCTACAAGCGGGCCGGCTTTTATACAAAAACCGCTCGGCGAGAACAATGGCGCCCCTACTTTTCAACTGTATTCAAGCATGGCACCACAGAAATGCCGATTTTATAAAACTTATCTTACTTAAATTTACACAAGTTATACATTTCCTTAATCTACATACTTAATTCTACATAGGAAAAAATAATATAAAAGGTGTACAAAGGTCAACACAAAAGTCTTAATCTAGATTCCTCCTTACTCCAAGTATTAAACTATGACAATATACATAATCTTATCTAATTAGCTACCTTTTCTCTAAATCTTATGTATATTACAAGTTTTATTATACTCTTACTCTAAAATTCACATACATGTGACATATTTTACACACACGGTCATTTATTTTTGTAACAAAGAAAGCTGCAAGACAATCCTAACTAACTATCTACCTTTTCTCTAGTTCTTATACACATTACCAGTGTAGATAGCTTTACTCACATAGCACCTACGTCAATCCTACTTTAAATATGCGCGTGTTAATTTCTAAGTTACAAAAAAGCTAAGAGACAATGCTTACGGTACATTGTGTCCGGCCCTATCAGGTAGATACATTACAAGGGACGGAGTTCGTCTTATTTTCTCACGCCGTTTCGCGTCATGTGGCCATCCTTTCATATCAATTTTAATTAGGGTCGAGCCGAGCCCGAAACATTAAGCATTGATTTTAAATAACATTTTATAACATTGAAAAAGGCCGACAGAAGGTCTATATTGCCGCCATTTATAGACCCGTTAAGAACCCAAAAACCTGCAGTTATAAAAAAGCTGATTAAGGAATTTAGCGTGGGAAGTGTCCATTTCTTAAAATTACCACGTGAGCCGTTGTCGTTTACACTTTGTATAGAAACGAAACTCCTGCTGCGGACACATTCATAATTTCAATAAGCCTACTACAGTTTTGGGACGATTCAATCGCGCACGAGTTCCGTAGTTTGTGACTTCATTACGGGCGTTTCCTACTCCGTATAAACTCCTGCTGCGGACACATTCATAATTTCAATAAGCCTACTACAGTTTTGGGGCGTTTCAATCGCGCACGAGTTCCGTAGTTTATGACTTCACTACGGGCGTTTCCTACTCCGTATCACCTACGGATGGATGATTCGTTCGGGGCCCGAACTAAGAATGAATGATAACACTATTTGACAGTTGTCCCTACTCCCGATGTGTTTTTAGCCGTCCGAAAAATTGTGCTTGACACTTGTTTTAATGGATCGTTATGACTGTTAAACATAGAAACGTAAGAAAACGGTACGGTTTAGGTAGGCACTCGGCTTAGTCCGGCCACAGTCGTGACCTTCCGATCGGAAATAAAAACCAATACCGACTGAGTTATAATAACACGACAGGTCGACAGACAGAGTGTCGAGCAGGGACTGAAAACGGTAAAGGTATAAGGGTATGGTACCGGTATAGCATTATGATACAGTTTTGATTTAGCGGTAGACCCAAAAAGGTAGAGAATAACGGTTGTGGTACCGTTAAAAAAAATATTATACCTGTATTATTTTACGGTATCGTTTATACCCTTATATTACTAGTACCTTAACCGAAATAATTTCGGTACCGAAAAAATCTATGACATAGCATCGAGCTGACAACGTCGCTCGTCATTCCTTAACTCGCGCCACCGGGCACCGTGTTCGCTCTCGCTCTCACCTCTGCAGTGCAGCGCAGGCGGCGAGTAGCGACGCGACGTTGCCAGCTCAAACGAAAATCGTGTCGAGTTGTTCGCGATCTCAGTCAGTTGTATTTGCAATAGGTATCTGAGCGAACGCATTCAAGTTATCATTATAACCATTCACATTTAATTTATTATTATAGATTAAGTATTAATTTCACCTGTAGCATTGAACTATAGTACATACCTATCATATTTATTTACATACGTAGGTATAGGTATGGGAAGAAAACGAAAGAACGCTGTTTATTCTTTCTTTTCCTACGACAAAACGTCAAAAACATCAAAATGTTTAGTGCCGGGTTGTGAAGCCACCATCAAGGTAAGAACCTATCCTACATAGCTTTTCATGTTTTATCTACCTATGTTAAATTGTATTGTAGGTATGCAGTCTCGACAATATATAAAAATAACTATCGTTAACTTAACGAAATCTGTCGTAAAGCTAAGTACCTATAATGCTCTCAATAGGCGTATTGCCATTTTGGTTTATTCCTAACGTGACCCAAAAACCTAACCCGGTTGCGGGTTACGTTAGGAACTGGAAAAAAACTATAAAATTCATTCCCAACGCAAGTTCATTTCATAACCTGAACCGATTTCACCCGATACACTATTCCTAAAGTAACCCGAATTGTAATGTAGGTAGATTTACCGTCGCTTTCTTTCATAGAATAAAAGATAAATATGTGTCAAACCCCTTTGATAAGTACGTAAGTACACTTATTAAAGTGGTTTGACACATAATATTTATCTTTAAGGGGGGAGTTACATTTGGAATGAATTTTATCATTTTTTTTTCTTGTTCCTAACGTAACCCGCAATCAGGTTAGGTTTTTAGGTCACGTTAGGAATATCCCGCCATTTTACCCCCGCGAATTGGAGGCACGCCGCGTACCTACAGTTTGATCGTGGCTTTAGATGAGAGTCGTTGTTGGGCTGGTTGTTGCTGTTGAGTTGTTTCACGTATATGGTCATGTATAATGGTCACGTGAATAGCGTACCTACTTATAGTAGTTGGCATTTAAAGCGAAGTTTCCGTACCGCGAAATTAAAATTTCCATTTTTTTTTTAAATTGCACCGATCGCGACTACAACCATATACTTATCTACTAATTTAAAACCATTATAACCATTCAAATAAAGCAATGAGTACACAGATTAGTAAAATATATATATTTCATTAAAAAATTAGGTACTTATCATATCTATAGACTTATTGCTTGCGTTGAATGCTTGTAATGGTTTTAAATCAGTAGGCATACTATGGTTGTAGACGCGACCGGTGCTTTGATGAACATTCTACCAAACACAGACCTGCAATATGCAAAAGAGGATAGGAAATTTTGAATTTCGCGGTTTTCACGGACACTCCACCTTAAATAAATATTAAATTTAATATACCTATTCTGCGTTACTCATTTTTCAGGGCGAGCACGGAACAAACTTGTTATATCATTTGTCGTCCAAACATCGTGAGGAATATAACATAGTCAACGACCGAAACAAATTGAACAAAAGTGATGAATTGACAGAGACAAATGATGAAAATGATCTTAATATTTCAAATAATAGTGACTGCCCAGACAATAACAATAAATCTCAAAAAACTAGTTCATCTAAATTTACGTATTTACAAACGCAGTGTGTTAACTTAGTAACAGTACATGGAAGGCCATTTTCGTTGATGGACGATCAGGCATTTAAAAATATCATAGCAATGACAGCCATAAGCCCCAGAGAATCTCAAACTTTGAATTCACACTCAATAAAAAAATTTATATCAGAGAAGGCTGAAATTGTGCGAAAAGACATAGCTAAAGGTGTCAAAGGAAGGTTAATTTCATTAAAAATTGATAGTGCTACTCGACTAGATCGAACATTTTTTGCCGTCAATGTACAGTATATTGAAAATGCCTCAGTAGTAATTAAAACTTTAGGTGTGACAGAGATGTGGGACAGAAGTACATCAGATTATCTACGAGAAAAGTTATTATATATCTTGAGAAAATACCAAATAAATGTGGATCAAATTTTTACGATTACATCAGATAATGGGGCCAATATGTTGAAATTGACTCGCTCGATGAACGATATTTTGAAAGGAGATATAAGTGACGATGAGGATTCGGATCCAGAATGCAGTGACCAATTATTAGATATAAATTTTCAGTCCGATGATGATGTCCCATATGAAATCACAACAGTTCGTTGTGCTGCACACTCACTGCAGCTTGCTATTCAAGATGCGCTAAAAGAAGACGAATACCTTCCTATAATTGAACATGCGCGCTGGATTGTTAGAAAACTCCGAACGCCTACTATGAAATTTTTTATAAAATCGGCTAAAAAAAATAAAGCCATTTTAGATAATAACACGCGATGGCATTCAACTTTTGATATGTTAGAGCGTTTGAAAACTTTAAAGGATTTTTGCTCTGAAGTCTCTGGAGAAGCGTTGTATTGTTCTCACACTTTTTGGGATGCTACTGATGATTTACTAAGTTCTCTGAGGCCAGCTAAAATGTGCACTAAGAAGCTACAAGAGGAACAGCTTACTCTGAGTGATTTTTTTCACGTTTGGACAAAATGTTATTTAGACACTTCACACGTGCAAACACCTCTTGCGCAACAGATATGTTTATTTATGAAAAATAGACAACAAATTTTGATGACAAATCCCACATTACTTAGCGCATTGTATTTAGATCCCAGGTTTCAAGTCGTGTTATCAAGCGAAGAGGAAGCTTTAGCTGTACAACATTTAAATGTTACTTGGCGACGAATTTTGAAAATTCAAGCCAAATATTTAAACATTAATCAAGAAAGCGAAGAAAATGTCTCTCTTCCAAGTACGTCCTTGGCAGCAGATGAAAACGATGAAATTGAACTAATGTTGGCACAAACTGAAAGAGAAAAAAGACATGAACAACGTGTTCGTTATATTAATACTCGGGCTGATATTGTAAATACATTACAAAATTTCTCGAATCATGCTCGTCTACCGCCGAAAGAAAAGATACTTACATTTTGGAAAGAAAAAGCTTTGTTAGAGCCTCAATTATATTTGCTATCACAGGTGGTGTTTGCAGTGCCAGCCACGCAAGTTAGTGTGGAACGCCTTTTCTCCTCATTGAAATTCGTTCTTAACGACTTACGTTATAATTTAAACGAAAATATCGTAGATGATGTTTTAGTTATTAGAAATAATAAATAAATACCTGTATGTACAAAGTGAAGAAATGAGGTAAGGATTATAACTTACTTTAGATTTAAATTATTTTAGTGAGATTTTATTTTCTTGAAAATAGATAGGGGACTTTATAGTCACCAAACAATGGTTGTGGCATTTATTTAGTTATTATCCTTAAAGTATTTTCTATGATTTTCACATTATGATAAAACTACAATTTAACGAGTTAAAAGCGACGTATATTTTTGGGTTTACATTGCGAATCTATACTGCGAACACGATTACTGAAAAGTAGTCTAAACATCAGTGTAAACCCAAAATATATATCGCCTTTAACTCGTTAAATTGTAGTTTTATTATAACCCTTATCTCATTTCATCACAAATCACAACAGTTTGTACAGTCAACTTCAGAGGTCAGTGGTAATAGTTTTATAGAAAAATCGTACTTATTACTATTGAGTTAAGGTGCATGACAGTTACCACTAATGTGCAGTTTACTGTACAAACTGAAAAGATTTACGATCTTTACATTACCTACTTTTTAATATTATTTTACTAAATTACTTCCTTTCTAAATAATGTTTCAACACATTTGGCATTTATTTTTCTAGTTGTAAAAATGAGTATTTCGAGCTTATTAAAATGAAAATTATGACCTTGACCATCGTGCACCTTATATGTTTCGAGAAAAAAACCTTACTGTATTTCATGTTCTAAAAAAATAAAACATTTTACATATGTCTGTATTATTATTTATTATATCAGTTAAATCATTATTTATATAATTATGTTTACCATGTGTTTAAAGACTTGGTATTCTTAACCTTCCAGTTCTGATTCAGTTACAGGAACGTCTTCAGAGTGCTTTCCTTCTAAAGAATGTAGAAATCCTATTATTCTTGAGTAAACACGTGCTCTCATACAAGGTTCTATATTTTTCATCTCTTCTCTTATAAATAAACTAAAAATGTCATTTCTTTGATCCTCTTCTCGATGGATAGCTATGCAGTGGGAACATCCAACTTGTTGCTTTTTTTTCTCCAGGTGTTTTGTTACTTTTGGATGGAGAATTGAGGGAGATTGTGATCGTTCCGAGTTCCCTAAAATATCTGGCGAGTGATGACGCTTTTTTGCTGGTTCTGAAATAAATAATTAAATGAAAACATGTTAGTTGGTACTTACCGAATTATAAATAACTAGCTTTTGCCCGCGCAGCTTCGCTTCCGTTCTTCCCTACTCTACCCTACCCAAAACTACTCTACACTACTGTACACTACACTACTGTACATTACACTTCTCTACACTACTCTACCCTACTCTAATCTACTCTACCCTACTCTACCTTACTCCACCCTACTCTACCTTACTCCACCCTACTCTATCCTACTCTACACTACTCTACTTCCTTAAAAAACTACTTACTTAAAAAAAAACCGTTTAAACCGTCCCTAGAGTATCACTAAAACCAAAACCAAAATAAGTCATCTCCGTTCTCAAGTTTTAGCGAGACTAACGAACAGCAATTCATTTTTATATATAAGAAGAAGATTGAAAGTTTACGATAAATTAGGTTTATTCCTAACGTGACCCTAAAACCCAACTCGGTTGCGGGTTACGTTAGAAAATGGAAAAAAATTATAAAATTCATTCCCAACGTAACTCCCATCATAACCTGACCCGATTTGACTCGATATACTATTCCGTATTGTAATGTAGGTAGGGTAGATTTACCGTCGCTTTCTACATTATAATTTTGTTAAAGGTAGGTAGGTACTAGGAAAACAGAATCATGAAGAAGATACCACGTAATTTAAGTACAATACTATTGGATAAATTTTGCGTTTTAATACCTACTTCATTACTATATTGTCCTGGTAGGACTTTAGTCATATTACATATTGACATATTTTTTTTGTTTATTATTTAACCAAGGTGGGTCTTTGTCGCCGAGCCGCCGCCGTGTATTTTGCCCACGCGGCGCTCATATCTACTGCTTAGGGGTTTGTTTTGACATACATCTACATAAGTACTTACTTTTATCCATCTTGGCGACAATCTAGTAGTATTTTGTTTGAACAAAAACTGCTCACAACACACGCGTATACACAGACGACACGAGCAAAACAATCTACGTGGCACGAATGTCAGTATAATAATATTTTTGATCAAGTACTTACCATTGCATGCCTCAACTAGCGCGGGCGGCAGGATACAAAGAAAACCTCAATTTTATTATTTAAATATCTAAAAAAAATAATGATACCGCAATATTACGATACCAATATAAACCGGTACCGTTTCTTTAAGGTATCGAAATTTAAAGGTATGACGTCATACCGCTTACCGTTTTAACCAGTATTTTTTCGGTTATTCAGTCCCTGGTGTCGAGGCGGTTCGGCGTCAAAGAAAACCCCTATTTATTAAGGTTTAAGTACTGCTACCGATACATTTATAAAGGTTAAGGTACTGCTACCGAAACATTTATAAAGGTTATGGTACTTTTACCGAAATATACCGGGATATGCATTTCCAACCTCAAAAAGCCGCTACTGAAAAAACTTACGATATCAAAATATTTCGGTAACCCTTATTTAACAGTATGACGTCATACTGAAATTTAAAGGTACTTTAATTTTTGGGTAAGTCCCTGATCGTTACCTGAAACAAGCGACGCCACCTCGCAAACGAGGTTTCGGAATGGTGGTGCCTTCCAATATAAAAGATTTGCACACACTGCCAGCACTCGTGGGGTCAAACTTCTGAACCGCCAAAACCCGGGTCTGTCAGCACGCTTGTCCGGTCTAACCTCAATTTTTCCAGAATTCGGGATCAACATCGATTGCGCAAGACCACTTGACGACACCAGAGCGTCCAATCTTGACACGGTCGTGTTAGAGTAGGCTAGCTTAACAGCCAGAGAGGTGGTTCAGCTTCAACTGAAACAACATTACTCATGTAAAACCCATCGGAAGATTCTGACACAGTCTGATACTTACAGAACTGGTCTGTCAAATAGTATACCTGTTAAATGTCGATCTTCCTGTCAGGATATCAACAGTATGGAGATACGAGTCAGCAGACTGGGACGAGATGCGGCACTTTTATGCGTCTTATCCTTGGCGGCATGTGTGCTTCTTCTCGGGTGACCCCTCGAGCTGTGCGGACGCGATTGCGGATGTGATTCGGCAGGGAATGGAGTATTTCATTCCATTCTCCGACATTCCGCTCGGTCACAAATCTCGACCTTGGTATAATGCAGAATGTGCCCACGCTGAGGCCCGAAAAGAGTCTGCCTACCAAGCCTGGGTTGGAGCCCGTGGCCGCAAAGTTAGAGCGCGTAGGGTTCGCGCAAGGAAAAGAGCCTTTAATTCTGCAGCCAAGTTCTGCAAACGGGTTCTGCGTCGGGCGCGTTTTGACCATATTGGACGTATTGGGGCCAAGCTGGCATCGCATCCTCCGGGTAGTAAACAGTTTTGGTCCCTGTCTAAAGCGGTTGAAACTAATTTCTGTCGTCCCACTTTACCTCCAATGCTGAAACCTGATGGGTCGCTGGCTTACTCTGCAAGTAAGAAAGCAAATTTATTTGCATCTCTCTTCGCTAACAATTCGCGTCTGGACGCTGGCTCCAAGCAACCACCTTCTGTACCTCATTGCGACTCTTTGATGCCGGAGATCGCTGTGCACATTAAAGAGGTCCGGAGAGTTTTGTGCAGTCTAGACGTGAATAAGGCCAGCGGGCCTGACGGTATTCCAGCGAGAGTGCTGAGGCAGTGTGCGCCTGAACTGTCTCCTGTGTTGACACGCTTGTTCCGCCTCTCTCTTCTTAAAAGAACGGTGCCAAAATCCTGGAAGCTTGCAAATGTGCAACCAGTGCCCAAAAAAGGCAACCGTGCTGACCCTGCCCATTACCGTCCGATCGCCATTACCTCCATACTGTGCAAAGTTATGGAAAGGGTACTGAACAGTAAGTTGCTGACCTACCTTGAAGACAATAATCTCCTCAGTGACCGTCAATATGGCTTTCGCCAGGGACGGTCAACTGGCGATCTTCTCGTGTATGTCACGCACTGCTGGGGCGAAGCCATCGAGAGACACGGCGAAGCTCTTACTGTATCGCTTGATATCTCGAAGGCCTTCGACAGGGTCTGGCACGCAAGTCTACTCTGTAAGCTTCCTGCCTATGGCATCCCCGCTGGTTTTTGTAGCTGGATATCAGACTTCCTTAACGAACGGTCGATCCGAGTAGTCATCGACGGCTGCTCCTCTGACCTTATGGCTATCGATGCCGGCGTTCCTCAGGGGTCTGTTCTCTCTGCAACTCTTTTCCTGCTGCACATCAATGACCTACTTCAGCCTGGTATTGTTGAGTACGCAGATGACAGTACTGTTTCAGAGAGATACTTGTCCAGCGCAAAAACCAGCGTGGATGAAGTTCGTTCCTTGAGAGAGGCTATGGTGAGGCGGACAGATTTGACCTTAAGCCTTGTCTCCCAGTGGGGTGATGAAAATCTGGTCTCCTTTAACGCCACCAAAACACAAGCGTGCCTTTTTTCCGCTAAAAGGAGACTTTTCGATCTTACTCCTACTTTCCGGGGTGCGTCTGTTCCTGTGACTGATCGGCTCGAGCTCCTAGGCATGGAGTTGACATCCAGTCTCAACTTCGGCGCATCCATTGAGTACAAAGCCCAAATTGCGGCCAAAAAACTGGGCATCCTAAATAGAGTGAAGCGATACTTCACGCCTGGACAGCTTTTAACCCTATACAAAGCGCAAGTCCGATCCTGCATGGAGTGTTGCAGCCACCTTTGGGATGGCTCAGCAAAGTATCAGCTTGCCGCGCTTGACTCGGTGGAACGCAGAGCCAAGAGGCTCATCGGCGACGTTGAACTGGTGGATGCCAAGCTTAATAGCTTGGCTCATCGCCGCAAGGTTGCCTGCTTGTCGGTCTTCTACAGACTGTACTTCGGTGAGTGTGCTCAAGAGCTCTACGACCTCATCCCACCAGCCCCCTTCTACCATCGGACATCTAGACGCACTGCAAGTTACCATCCTTACCTTATTGCCATTCCACCAATTCGCACCAAGCGCTTCCAAACATCCTTCATAATGCGCACAGCGAATGAATGGAACTCACTACCTGCGTCTGTTTTTCCGAACGCATTCAACCCGAATCTCTTCAAAGTTAGAGTGAACAGGCTTCTTCTGGGTAAGCTCACTCCATCGTAGACTCTGTCTCTGTCACCTCTGACCTAGACTAGAGTCAAGAGCAAACCCATCATAAATAAAAAAAAGGGTCAGGCAGAACCCTCTTTCCCCAATAGTCGCAGGGTCAAAAGAACTTTGCTCTATCGACCTTCGAAAAAGATCTAACCACACACAAAAATTGAATTTGCAAATCACTGTCATTTCTAGTCTATGACATTTTACAAATACATATTACAAATTATATGTTACTGTTGAAATCTCTTTGTTAATTAATTTTGTATGCTAGAAACAACGCCATCTTTGTGAAACTCCGGTGCATTAGAGTTGCTTCCAGATATACCAGAAGATGTCACTTAAGACGTCATTTTGAAACGGCACAATGCAACTCAAACATTCTACTTTTCAAATTCACCTAAGCAGACAACATAATACTCATAGTCAACAGCAGCAATCATCAACATTAACAGCTCCGGATCCAGTATTATCTACGTCATTAGTAATACCTCAAAATTTGCTTCAACGTCCCATAATTCCTTGCCCTTGGGAAACGTAATGGTAACGGGACTTCCTAAACAATCCACTATGGCAGAATTTATACATAAACCTGTGACTTTAAAGAAAACAAATGATATTGACAAACTAATAATCAAAATATTTGTTAAAAATTATCATCCAATTTCGCTCGTTGAACGACTAGAAATTAAAGAATTGTTCGTTATGATTATTCCTGGATACAGTTTACCCACAAGAAAAACTGTATCAAAGAGTCTTTAACCAAAAATTTATCAGAAATTTTTGGAAAAAGTTCAAATTGACATAGACTCCGCCTGGGCTGTCTGTCTATTATCTACGGTTTCCTGGACGTCGCTCTACATTCAACAATGTTAGTTATGTTTCTCTCACCACCCATTATTTGAATAGTAATAACGAAATGAGATCGTACACGGCAAAAAATCTGTTCCAATCTTTGCAGGCAAAAATTACAGAATGGAAAATACAAAATAAAGTCGTTGCTGTAGTGAGTGACAATTCTGCCAATATGTCGGCTGCTATTAGGATGGGTAGCTGGAAACAATCGCATGTTTTGCCCATTCTGTTAAATTGGTTGTACACACTAAAAACACAAATATTTAACAACACTATAATTAAAGTGAAGTCTATTGTATAATATTTTAAATTAAAAGAAAGCCAACAAGAAATGGGTCTTCCAGAATTAAAATTAAAGCAAGACGCGGTCACACGATGAAACCACACACGACAAAGTCTATTCCTTACTCTAAAAGAGGCCATAAATTTTACTGTGACAATACTCGGCACAAATCTGGAAATGTTGACGCCGTAAAACAGGCAAATAGTTGACATTGCGATTTAAATATTAGAAATATTTTATAACGTCACAGTGGAGATGAGTTCAGAAACACAGGTTACTCTTAAGTAAAGTAATTGTGTTGACAAAATTATAATTAAACACGTGAACAAACACATCAATGAAGACACTGGATTGCTTGCGCAAATAGTATTATTATTGGACACCCTAAGTCGTAAAGCATCATTTGTCGTATAGATTAAATACAAAATATTGAATCTAACTCTCTGTACGCCGAAGCAACAATTTTAGACCAGCGCTTCAACGGTTTCGCGTTCAAAGAACAACAACAACAAAATTAAAACAGCTGTTATGACCGTAAGACGAAGTCTAGCAAATATAGCTACTGAGACGGTCTCTACCGCCACGGAATCGACATCTGGAACTACGGCTAAAACTGCAACTCAACCTGTTGCTGTATCGCTATAGAACGATTTTGATGTTAAACTGAGCCAGCATCTAGACCGTGTAATCAGATAAGGGCTGGCATAAGAGAACTGGATAAATATTTAAACGCCGAAATGCTACCCAGGAATTATCATCCCTTAATTTGAAAACAGAAAAGGCATTTATCCCATTCTGTATCAATATGTTAAAAAAAAACGATTTTGCATCACCGCAACATATCCTGTGCGAACGTGTTTTTTCAAAAGCGGGCCATATTTTGAATACGCGTCGTACAATCGGTACAATGTTAAAAGATAATAAAGTTTCAAAAAAGCTTTTCTTAAATTACTGTTGTAATACTCTATGATACATTTATATTTTTGAATGCGGGCAACACTCTCTTCCCTTCCGGACTTGCACACAAGATAGTTAAGATGTATTTATTTTGTAATCTTCATATTAATAATAAATAAACAGTTTAAAGACAAAATAGTGTTTAATATCAATCAGCCAATTTATGAACATGGTAGCAGAAAGTGGTTTATAAAAATACAACAAAGATTACAAAAGATTGAGAGAGATTAAAAGTTACGTACAAAGACAAGTGAACATTAGAACAAAAAATGCAGCAAGCAAATAACCAAATTATGATACCAGTATTCGACGGGAAGGAATACGCAAATTGGAAAATGCGGTTGATAAAATATTTGCAATTTAAAAAATGCAACGAGGTTATATCTAAAAAAATTGACAGTACTGCTGATGTCAAATTAAAGGAAAATTGGCTAGAAAAAGATGTGCAAGCAACTAATTATATTTATGGGGCGATAACCAATAAACAGCTGGAATACATAGCGGAATGTGAGTCGGCTTATGACATAATTTGCAAATTCGATTCGATGTATTTGAAGGCGTCGACATCACTACAAATTGTTTACCGAAACAACCTTGAAAATATTAAATTAAAAAACTACGCGGAACTGAATTTATTTTTCGACGAATTTGAAAGATCAGTAAACGAATTAAAACAGGCTGGTGCTTCTATTAGTGAAAGTGAGAAATTAAATTACATGTTGAGAGCATTGCCAAATGAATATAGTCACATTGGTGACTTGATAGATGTATTACCAAAAGAAGACAGAACAGTAGAATACTTAATGAGCAAGATAAAAATAAAATATTTGGCAGAGAAACAAAATACAACACAAGAAAATTCAGAAGCTCCAGTAGATAAGTCAAATGCATTTAAGACTGAAACAAAGTCAGCCCCAAACTCAAATCTATGTTTTATTTGTGGGAAACCAGGCCATATGAAACGTAACTGTTGGTACAATCGAGGACAACAAAATAGACGTACAAATTATAATAGAGGACGAGGACAAAGTCATTCAACTCACCAGTTACGTGGTCGTGGATACAATAATCGTGGTCGAGGAAGAAATTTTAATCAAAATGCATCAAATACACAGAATGAACACTGTAATTTCCATACCTCAGTTATTCAAAGCAACATTACATCAAGTTCGAGTGAAAATAAGTTAAGTAACAATGAAATTATATGGTTATTGGACAGTGGATGCACTGACCACATTATAAATAGTGATGAGCATTTTGAAAGGTCAGTTATTTTGAAGAATCCAGTTAAAGTCAAAGTTGGTGATGGCAGAATGCTAGAAGCTACAAAGGTTGGTGATATAAAACTATATTTTCCTGTTTATGGTTCAAGATCATATGTAAATGTGAGAAATGTGTTTTATGTAAAAGAAATGAAGGCAAATTTATTGAGTTATGCAAGGATCACAGATAATAGTAACACGGTTGTATCAAAAGGACATTGGGCAAAAATTTACACTCCAAATGGCAAATTAATGGCAATAGCACAAAAAGAGGAGAGGTTATACAGAGTGATTAGTTACATTGAAAATAGTAAAATGCATGCAAATGTAAGTAAAAGTACATTGTCAGTGAAGGAAAAATTACATCGTACTCTTGGACATGTCAACTTTAAATATTTGGATATTATGTGTAAAAATCAGTTGCTTGAAGGAATACCTAAAGAAATAGAATCAGAGTATATGAAGTGTGCTATATGTATTGAGAACAAAATGCATAACTTACCTTTTAATAATAATAGAAGAAGAGCTGAAGACATATTAGAAATTGTTCATACAGATGTCAATGGGCCACATAACACAACAGGATATGGTGGTGAAAAATACTTTGTGACCTTCATAGATGATTATAGCAAATTGGCAAAAGTTTATTGTATTAAGGCAAAGGATCAAGTCACAGATTGCTTTATAGAATATGTAAATGCAGTTCAAAATTTAACTGGAAAAATGATAAAAGAATTAAGATGTGACAATGGGAAAGAATATATGAACAATAAGATGTATAGTTTTGCAAGAGAAAAAGGAATAATGATAAAGGCATGCCCACCATATGTACACGAGTTGAACGGAACTGCAGAGAGATATAACAGGACTATAATGGATATGGCTAGATGTTTACTAGCAGAAGCAAAAGTAAATAGATGCTTTTGGCCGGAAGTGATTAAAGCAGCAGCTTATCTAAAAAACAGGAGTTTGGCAAATACTATAGTGAGAAAAACACCCTATGAGATATTTTTCAATAAGAAACCATCACTAAAAGAATTGAAATTATATGGAAGCAGAGTTTATGTCAGAATACCAGAAGTAAATAGAAGATCAAAATGGGATAAAAAGGCAGAATTAGGAATATTACTTGGATATGTTGAAGTTGGTTATAAAGTATTAATAAATAATAGAATAATAGTTGCCAGACATGTTGATATTGTAGAAGAGGATGTTATGTGTATGGGCAACAATGATGATACAGACTCAGAGGAAGAAAGACAAGAAGAAGACATAATTAAAAATAACATACCGGAAGAAACTCAAATAACTGAACCAACTTGTGATGAGTATGATAATGACAATGAAGATAAGGAACCAAAAAGAACAAAGAGACAAACCAAACGTCCAGTCAGATTTGATGATGAATTCGGATATTATTGTATTTGTGCAAATTTTTGTGATGCCATGATTCCAGGTACATTTCAGGAGGCGATACAATGTGATGAGGCCAATCAATGGAAAGAAGCAATGGACCGTGAGATGACTAGTCTTGTTAATAATAATACATGGAAACTAGTGAGTAGACCAGAGCGCAAAGAGATTCTAGATGTGAAGTGGGTGTACAAGAGAAAACCAGGTAACATTTTTAAGGCTCGCTTAGTGGTAAGAGGTTTTCAACAAAAGGATAATATTGATGATACATACTCACCTGTTGCCAAAATGCAAACATTAAAACTGTTATTATCTTATTCTTGTCAGTATAGTTTCCATATTCATCAAATGGATGTAGAAACTGCCTTTTTAAATGGTAAAGTAGTATCAGAAGTTTATGTTAAACAGCCACAAGGCTATAATGATGTTCCAAATAAAGTTTATAAATTGAATAAAGCGTTGTACGGTTTAAAAGAAAGTCCAAGAGCTTGGTACGAATGTTTCAATGATTTTATTAAGAAACTAGGTTTCTATAGAAGTAAATATGATTATTGTCTTTATATAAAAAGGGAAAACAATGTAACAATTTATATACTTGTGTTTGTTGACGATTTACTAATTTGTTGTAGAGATGTAAAAGTAATTAATGATATTAAGAAACAACTGCACAATAAATTTAAAATGAAGGATTTAAATAAAGTAAACAACTATATTGGTATAGATATTGAGTATGATTATAATAACTCTATTAATGTCTTAACATTGTGCCAGAAAAACTACATAGATTCTTTAGCAGAAAAATATAATATTAAAAATTCTAAGTTGTATAAAACACCAATGGAACTTAATTTAAAACTAAATAAATCTAATATAAATGAGGATGTTAAATATAGAAATTTGATAGGTGCACTCTTGTATATCAGTCATGGTACTAGACCTGACATATCTTACAGTGTAAACTATTTAAGTAGATTCCAAAATTGCTATAATGAGACACATTTTAAATATGCCTTAAGAGTTCTCAAGTATTTGTATTTAACTAAAGATCTGAAATTAACTTACAGACAAAGCCTTAAAACTGATAATATTGTAAATTGTTATGTAGATGCTGATTGGGCAGGAGATATCACTGATAGAAAGTCAACTACAGGTTTTATTATTGAACTATTTGGAAATCCAATTTATTGGAAATCTAGGAAACAAAGTTGTGTAACTAAGTCATCTACCTTTGCAGAATATGTTGCATTATCTGATGCTGTAACCGAGATAAATTTCTTAAAAAATTTAATAAGTGATATGTTTATTAAGATTTGTACACCAATTGTAATCCATGAAGATAACTCTGGAGCCCTTGCTATAGCTAAATATGGTAATTTTACAAAAAATTCTAAGCACATAGAAGTACAATATCACTATGTTCATGAAAACTATAAAAATAAAGTTATTGAAATTGTAAAAATTGATTCAGATTCAAATGTTGCAGACATACTTACCAAATCTTTGGGAAAAAATAAATTTCTTAAGTTTAGAGAAAAGCTGAAATTAGAATAAAAGGTTAAAATTATGTAAAACTTGATTGTGAAAAGTTATGTTGATAAATAAATAAGAAGAAAGTTTTAAGTTTACTTTTATATTTTGTTAGTATATAATAATACATGTGTGCAAGCTACTAGTTGATATTAATTGTATACGAAGAAAGAATAGGTGCCTAAGGGTAAAGATAAATATGTGAATACTTTCTTAAATGTACATGTTAGTATGTATGCAAATAAATAGTTAGTAGTAGGTGTGTAAAATACAAATGTAAGGAGGCGTGTTGTAATACTCTATGATACATTTATATTTTTGAATGCGGGCAACACTCTCTTCCCTTCCGGACTTGCACACAAGATAGTTAAGATGTATTTATTTTGTAATCTTCATATTAATAATAAATAAACAGTTTAAAGACAAAATAGTGTTTAATATCAATCAGCCAATTTATGAACAATTACAATTTTAAATTTAAAAAAAAACCAGTGTTTCGGATCATGTCAGTGGCCGAGATGCAAATGTTCCAATTTAAAAATTATACATTTTGCCCACCTCTAATCGGGATGTCAACTGCCATTTTATCACGATAGGTTATTACATTACACGATTGGCTATAGAAAGCTGTCAATTCCAAACATTTTATAACCTATCATTCAGTAAATTTAGATTTTCTCAAAATATGCCTGTGTGCTGTACTAGCATGTACCAACCTCGGTGTTCGTTTATTTCCCAAAGATACAACTCTAAAACAAAAGAGTGTTAAAGGGCTATACGTCGCAAAAAATTTGTAGCGACAAATAGCAGGTTGTGTCGAAATCATTTCTAAGAATCTGATTATGTAGGAGAGTCAGTTTATACAGGTGAGTTAATAACTTATTGTATTGATTTCAATCATTATTATTACAGACAGACTTGTCGTTATCACTGGATCATTTCAATTTATTTCAATGTTGACAAGCTTGTAGGTGGGTCCCAAAATCAAGTGTGTTTGAATGTTTCAACACACAATCAACATATATCCAGTGTGCTTCTTTACTATAGTTTATGCGTGAAAGTCTTATATTCTCTTGTACTTACCTACTTATGTCAACATACAGTAAAATATATCTGTATCTATGATCATTTGTCAATATTTTGTTGTTTTTCAGGCAATCCTCAAATACGCAGTTATCTGTCAAAAAGGGGACTGTACCAAGCATATTCCCTTGGTCCACCCGGGAGTCAACAACACCTACATCAAGAAGCCTTCGGTATTTGGAAAGAATCAGACGCACAATTGATTTTAGACAGCCAACTGAAGAGGAAAGTAATCCAGACCATCTACAAGCACTGAAATAGAAATATCAACTAAAGAGAGCTCCTCGAAAGATATTAATATTACTCCAATAACAGTATCTGTTGGCATCCAATTTCACCCGGCTCCAACCTTCCGTGGTATAACCGTGCCGATAACGGACCATCTCGACCTTCTTGGTGTTACGTTAATATCGACCCTCAATTTTGGTCCATTCATTGAGGCAAAGGCTCAATTGGCTGCAAAAAAGTTGGTGATCCTTGCGAAGGTGAGACGGTACTTCACGCCTGAACAGCAGCTCAACTTGTATAAAGCGCAAGTTCGGTCATGCATGGAGTACAGCTCTCATCTCTGGGACTGATCTGCCAGGTACCAACTTGATGCACTTGAGTCGATTGACAGACGGGCCAAGAGACTTATCGGCAACGATGCGCTGGTTGACTCAAAGCTCCAGAGCCTTGAACACCGAAGACGAGTTGCCAGCCTGTCGGTTTTCTATTGGTTACATTTCGGGGAGTGCAGAGAGATGGAACTGCACAATTTGATTCCACCTAGACCTTTCCATCATCGGACTACAAGACGTACGGCAATGCGCCATCAGTACATGGTGGATATTGCACCCATACGCACAAAGCGTTTTGAAAATACTTTCATTGTGCGTACAGCTAAGGAGTGGAGTGGAGTGGATTACTTATATGGTGTACATAATAAAGAGTATTCTATTCTATTCTATTCCCTGCCGGCGTCTTTGTTTCCTGATAGCTACAACCTAGGGTTCTTCAAGTCAAGAGTGAATTGGTTACTTCTAGGCAAGCGTGCTTTACCTTCGACCATATCATCACTTAACATCAGGCGAGATAGTGGTCAAACGCGAGCCTATAACAAATAAAAAAAATAATAATAAAGTCTGACCAGAAAAATAAAAAAACCTGCTCTGGGGGCGGTACATGTATGCATATGTTTACGTTTCTTTTTTGCAATCAGTACTATAGACAAACGTCATTTGAGCCAGGTGTCAAGTTATTTCGCCCGGGTCATAGTTAGTTGTCTCTCCAGACCATGCAGACATTTTCTCCCTATAACCCTCGACCGGACACGGGATTGGACACGGTACCAAGAGACCACCACGGGAACAAATGTGAGTAAGTTGTAAGTTGTGCCTACTTGTATCACTTTCCACATATACGGGAATCGGTACCCCAAAAAACAGACCCCCAGTTACCGCTGCCGCGTATCGCGGTTTCACTGGTATAGACCTTGTAGGATCCAAGAGTCGCAGCGTTGCTCATGGGCCCCAGTGTTGCCTCTTGGTTTTGTGATCCGCAGGCCTGTATTCAACAATACTTTATGTTAGAATTGTGATTACAAGGTGCTTTCTCTATTGATGTTTCAATAGTGTTTCAAATTATGGTTGTTTGCTGTAATCTATGAATCTAAAGGAAAGTTCAAGACAACAGAAAGTAATTGAAAGTTTCAATGAAAAATACGAAAATATAATGATGGAGCTAGAAGCTTATAAAATCAAAGAGACATAAGAGAGACGAAGTGATTGTTAAGTATTATAAAAACACTAAAGAAACAAACGAGACACCTAATAAAAGAGGAACTGAATTTATAAATCAAACGATACCAAATATCGAAACCCCTAAAAAGGATAAGATTACAATAAAGTTACTTGAACATGATTTATTACAAGAATCTTTTAAAAATTGATACAAGATTTCTAAAAGGGCTAACAAAGGAGTTTTATAAAAGAGTTTCTGGTAAGCAGTTATATAAAAGTACAAAAATACAATTCAAGGTAAAGTTAGACATACAAACGTTTGCTTATACTAGAAGAAGGTCGCAAGAAAAGTTCATTCACAGAAACAAAACTCAATCTTTTTTTCAAAGAGATGACGTCAGCCGAGCGACAGCGGGGTAGATACAATATAAAAAAACAAATTTCCAGAAGAGATATTTGTTAGACGAGCTAAAGAAATTACATAGAAAAATGTTGAAGAAGTATAAGAGTAAGTTTTAGTACCTTCAAAAAATACGGGCGGTATTTTTTCTTTAACTTGTTACCTCCTAATATCAAAGACTGTGAGAGTTGCGCATGCGCAAAACACTCGAATATGCAATTCTTAATAGACAGTTTCCATTCGTTTGGTTTGCTTAAGAGCAACAACTTCTGAAGAACTGCATCAATGCGCCGATGGTCGAGTACGGGTGGTTATCTTGAAAACTAGGAAAGGGTCACTTGAACGACCAATAACGAAGTTTTCACCATTACCGCTGAAACTCGAAGAACCAAGAGTAACTGAAGAGGAAGAGAAAAGGACACCTACGCCGGAAACTAAAAAACGGCTACAACAAAAAACAAGAACAGCATTGGCTGTCACTTGTTCACCTATCCATACTAGCAATGACGTGATTTGCAAAATTAGCGCCAACAACGAATAACTTGAAGGTTACACCAATACCGAGCAATCGTCCGATTTACTTCTTGCCTTCATGTCCGAAATATGTCTACAGTTTCTATTTTCTTTAATCGCAACCACCTCTTCCTGTAGTTTTAATAGATCTTTCAGAAATCTAGTAGCGTCAATGTGATCAAACGCTCCTGTAGTTTTAATAGATCTTTCAGAAATCTAGTAGCGTCAATGTGATCAAACGCTACCAGTAGGCAGTTTACCGAGATTTCTGACTACAAAAAAGGGAAATAACTCCGGATCCACTTCCTTTATCATTGTGATAATATTCTCAATATCACTTTCATCTATAAATTTTTCGGCGAGATGTATCAACCGATTTGAAAAGTAAATCTTTTGCGAGCGTTATATCTTCATCCTTAAAGGTAGTTTAGTACATAACCATAACCGTATCATGCTAAAGTCTGGCAAACGAAAGTAGACACTCGAATTATTTGCAAACTTTTTATATGGCAATGCTATACTAATGCCAACCTCAGATTTCCAAAACAAGATGGCGTGTTGTTTTGATTTGTTGTGGCCTTGATAATAGCATTTATTCAGTGAACAATGAATAAAACAATTAAAAGTGGATTACGGGTGATGTTGTTTCGCATGATGTCTGAATATAAAGAAAAACGGGTCCGTGGCTTACGCCCCCAGTGGTCGATGCACCTGTGGCCGACGCCCCCGATTCGATTAATTTATTTCAAAGCAGTTTTTGATCAAATGTACTGTCAGGCACAAAAATGTTGTACAAAAATAATAAATGTATATTGATTGTAAGTTTAAGTTTAATATTAAATCATAATTATATTTATAACAAAGAAATATTGGTTGTATCTTTTGAAAAATGAAAGTGTTAGTTATTTTTCATTATTTATTTATAAGATAAGATACTAATAAGATATCTATTAAAAAAAATGTATATAAATCACAGTTTACATCACCTATAATCAAGAGATCCTTTTACCTTAATTACAATAATCAGTCTCAAATGTAATAAAATATAAAATAAATATAATAATGATAAAGTGATAAAGATAAAATGTCTATATGGTAAGTTATTATAAATGTATATTAACAACATTCACTAACATTTTATATGAAGTCTTTTTGATTTTTTGGATGTTTGTACATGATAAATGTACAAACATCCAATCTTTTAATGGAATCCATTATTACTTTTTTCTCCATCTTTTAATGGAGGAAAAGGTAATAATGGATAGGATAAGTTTAAGTGGCGATCTATTCTCTAGATAACTTTTGTTTAGCAAGGAAAAATACTTCATTACGGTGAAACACTTTTCTCATTTACTGTACTAAGCGAAAAAGCACAAAAAATAATAATATAAAATTAATCGAATCGGGGGCATCGGCCACAGGTGCATCGACCACTGGGGGCATAAGCCACGGACCCAGAAAAACAACAAGAGAAAGACACCGAATTCAAACAAAAACAAGGTTGTTTACGTGTGGTGTTAGATTTTTAAGTTAGTATGACGCTAATAATTTGATACTTTGTTTTAATTCGTAATTACTATTGATGCAAAAACTTTTTCTTTATTATTATTCACATTCATATTATAATAAGTTAAACACCTACATAATAATGCATTATGGCTATTTATCATACCATAATAAAAGTTACACTGTAATTTTAAAATTTTTTTCTTTTACAGAAGATCTGGAGGATGTAGCAGGGGTTAATGAGATAATGGAAACTATTGAAAAACTTACGAAATTAGAGCAGAAAAATAGGATAAAAAACCCTGAAACAGTACTTGGGTGAAATAGCTATAAAGAGTGGAAGAAATAGACTGACCATGTCATATAATGTTGAAAAAAAATATAATGAAAGGAACAGAATTACAGAAAATAATTTATAAAGTTTCATGATTAATGTACGAAACAGTGATTCCAGTGACTAATTAATCTATGCACTTGGAAGTCTTAGATTCAGATTTTAATTATGGTAGTGAATAAACTAAAATTATCATAGAATACTGTTGTTTTTTTTTATTCGGTTTGATAGATACGTAAAATCTAAAGTATTACCTGCTTAAAGTACCTATAGTATTTTTATTCAGACCAAGCAAAATTAATAATTCTAAAGTATCAAATTAAGTTATTCCAAGTATTTCATACTAATTTTGGGGTTGCTATGCTGAGATTTTTTAAATTTGCCGCGCTTTTTCAGTCTCTACTTTCGTTTGCCAGACTCTAACCTCATCCATAAAAGCTAAAATCATCCATAATCACTACATTACAACTATTACATTTTAGTTTATTTTTCAACATTATCGCATCACAGGGTCACTAAAGCCTCATACATACGTAACGATTTATCGTAGCGATAAATCTGTGCAGACCAGTTTGCGCAGTTTTATCGATCGTGTGTATGAAAAATCGTTGTCGATAATCGTTCGTCGGTGGCAGTTGCAATTTCTATCAGATAAATCGTAGTCGATTACATTTGCACAGTTTTATCGTTGCGTGTGGACGGCGATCGCTCAGTTCGGCAGTACTTCACGAACCTTGCTAGTGTGCGCACGTGCACATCGCTTTCACAGAAACATGTCGGAAGACGAAAGAGTTGGACACCGCGAACTACTTCAAGATTTTATAGAAAGCTACAGAAACGAAACTTGCCTTTGGAAGACTACATGTAAGGATTACCACGACCGCAACAAAAAAAATGCCGCCTACGCAGGCTAATCGAAAAATACAAACCCATAGATCCAAATGCCACCAGGGATACAGTGGTTAAGAAGATTAATAATCTTCGAACTACATATAAAAAAGAGCTCAATAAAATATCGTGTAAATCTGGAGCTGGGACTGACGAGATTTATAAACCTCGTTTATGGTACTTTGACTCTTTGAGTTATTGAATTTTTTATACGATCAAGAAGTACCGAGACCATCTACATCGAATATAGATGATGACGAAAATGAGGTAAGTTTTTATTTCTAAAAAAAAAATTATTGCTTAATTATATTACTCGAATACAAGTCCTGTATTTTGACATTAAGGATACACTAGTCGAAAATTCTTCCATACAAACGTAGTCTAGAGATTACTCCACTGTTTGACTTTGTATGTTCAAAATATAAAATGATATCAATTTCTTTCATCAATATCTAGCCCTGTATGGAATCAAAAATGTAAAAAAATAATATATTTGAAAGTTATGAGCGTCGAAAGTTCCATATTTCAACACTTATTTTAGCGCATCTTTGGGCGGAAATAAATACCATAAGAAGAAGAAAAATTGCAAAACGGCCTCCATACAGGGATAGATTAGTAATTCAACAATGCAAATAATGTTATTTTATAAAAATACATGTAGTTGTTTTTTCATGATATCTAGACTCCCAAAGGTCTGTTTATAAAATTTCGCGTGCTAGTTTTCGTCCTAAATCATCATCCATTTCGATACAAATCTGCAAAAGTGCTAATTCGTACGCGAACTAGCTTCTTACTGCTCATCACAGCATCTATTTATTTCGCACGAGTTGTCGGATAAGATAGCATGCATTTGAACCCCGCGCACAAAATAGTTCGTGCGGTCGACTAGTTCAACCTTAATGAACAAAATTGTCTTGCCAAGGAACTTTCCCTTCAGTTACAAAATACGTCATAAATTGACTTCTTATCTGATTTGCTGTTTGAATTGTACGGCCTTGTGTAGTTCTTTGTAATGGATCAAGTGTTGAGTCCTTTGTTGTGAATCCTGACGTTATCGTACCTTCCTCATAATGTTCACTATCGAAACATTCTGAAGGAGCGTATGAATTAAGCGATGATGACATCAAATAATTATGCATGCAAAGCACAGGTTGCTCTTACGACTGACCCAATGGTTTCAGGCGACATATTCATTTGTGTTCTGTAAATTCTGAACCTCGCCGCTAGTATACCAAAAGCGTTTTCGACTATACGGCGTGCTCGCGATGTCCGATAATTATATATCTTCTTAATTCTACTATCTAAGTCATTTTGCCGAAATGGCTTCATCATGTCCTTTCTTAGAGGAAACGCGTCATCAGCTACAAATACATATGGCAGTATTCGTGGACTATTATGTAACCATTCTTCTGTAGGAATATTTAACGCCTTTTTTTCCAGTTTTTCATAAAATTTTGTATTCAACAATACTCCGCCATCGGAAACCCTTCCATTTGTCCCAAAATTCACTAACAGGAATCTGTATTTTGCATCAACGATTGCTAGTAATACCATACTGTGTCTATGTTTATAGTTATAATACAACAAGCCACTGTTACTTGGGGGCACGATTTCAACGTGCTTGCCATCAATAGCACAAAAACAGTGAGGAAAGTTCCACATCTGCTCAAATTCTCTCGCTATTATTCTCCACTCTTCTTCTGTTTTTGGAAACTGTAACAAAATGAGTACATGATTAGTATAGTAATTTCAGGAATATAAAAGTTCTTCTATTTTACAGACGCAGTCAACCACCGGCATCGGCTTGACGAGCTACGATTGTCCAGACAGCGATCGAGACACACCAACACTGGCCTATTCCGACAACAAATCAGACACACCGACCCCGGCAAACCGTTCTGACAGCGGACGAGCTACATCAATCTCGGGTCGTGTTCGGCCAAGACCAAAAAAAAATACATTAACTGAAGACGTACTTAAGTCCGTAAATGATCATTTTAAAAGGCCTAAACAACCCGATAATCGTTTTGAGGTTTTTGGCAAAAATGTTGGGATGAAACTATAAGAGTTACCAAAAGAACAGAGAATTATAGCAGAAAAAATAATTAATGAAACTCTGTTCTTGGCTGAAATGAAAAAAGAAAAAATTGTGCCAAATCTACAATCGAATTGCATTGTAGTTATGGATAATGCGTCATATCACTGTACACAAATTAACAAGGCCCCTACAATGGGCAATACAAAAGCAGAGCTCCAAGAGTGGCTTACGAAAAATAAAATAGCAGTCGATGACTGTTGGACAAAAGCACAATTAAACAAATTAATCAAAAGGCACAAAGGTGACCCAGTGTATGAAATAGAACAAATGTTGAATGAACATGGACATGAGGTTCTACGTTTACCGCCGTATCACTGCGATTTAAATCCCATAGAAAAGATTTGGGAATAGTGAAGAAGCGAATTGCAGAGAAAAATGTCGATCAAGCTCCTAGCGAAATTGCCTCAATTACTGAAGCGGCGTTCAGAACAGTAACGACAGAGGAGTGGCTTAATGTATATCAAAATGTAGAAAAAATAGAAGAAAAATGTTTCGAATCAGACAGGATTCTTGATATGGAAATGGACAAATTTATAATTAATGTTACTGGAGATACATCTGACTCTTCTGATGAAGTCTCTAGCATGGATTCTGATATAGATGTAGATGGAAGGTATTAATCCACTGGAAGACCATTGTTATACCGAATTTTACAGTACTGTTAAGTATCCAATAAAAGATTTACAATTATATCATAAAGATTTTATTTTTATATTTTATGCAAGTAGAAAAACCTAGTACATTAATTTGTGCTTAGCAGCTTAACTTAAATTACTTTACTTTCCGAGTAATGGACAATGATTATTGATTAAAGTAAGGAAAAAAGAACAGTTATGCTGGCAACATTAAGCACGCCACCCGTCGCGCGCAAACTTATCGTGCGAGCACTCTAGCACGCACTGCGATTTTTATTCGCGCGTGTTTTGTCTCTTTCTACCTGTTCATAGAGCTCAAAATATTCGCGCGAATTAAATTCGCGCCGCGGCGCGGTGGATTCTGTGGCAAAACACGGTTTTTTTGCGGTATTATTTCCGCACGACTTTTTTATCGCAATGCGAGGTGCTTCATACAATTCCATAGGTCGCAGAATGGGCGGTAAAATTTGCGCGAATAAAAATCGCAGAGCGTGCTAAGCCTTAGCGCATGCACGGTTTTGGCAACATTCATACGTTTTGCAGGTTTTCTTGTACTGGATTTTATTAAATTTTAAATTCTTGTTTAAAAATGTCTGATATCAATGAATGTGAAGAAAATTTGACTTCACCCGATATTTTAGATGCGGCGACGGAAATGACTTATAATTTACCAGCAAAGTCGAAAAAAGTATGTGATAAATGCGTTACATAACGAGTTTATGGCATGGAAAATGCTTAAAAAAAGTATTTAGTAGGTTCAATCCCAATGTATGAGTGTAGATAAAGTAGTGTATGAAACTGCACATAACTAGTTATTAAAACATTCGTGTGAATCCTATTAAAAACCAAGCCGTAGGCGACTACAGCTCGGTTTTTAAACACGTTCATGTTTTAATACCCCTTATTATGCAACAGTTTCATAAACTACTATTATAGGCTAGATTGCGTGCCTAATGTCTTATGTGCACATGTCTCTTCCAATGTTCTGCAGATGAACAAGTAGCAATGTTATGAAAACATTGTTCACAGTATCCAAATGAAATTATGGCATAACCGACTCGGTCACTTAAGCTTACAAGGTTTGTGTGCACTGCGTGATGGTCTTGCTGTAAGAATTGATTTCCAGTGTAACTCTGGTCTTTTGAAAGACTGTATCCCATGCGTTAAGGGGAAGCAAACTTTGAAGTCTCTCCTCAAAGCACAAGCTAAGCGTACAGAGCATCTGTTGGAGTTAATACACTCTGATATTTGTGGGCCAATGTCACAGAGCAGTTCTCCAAGTAATTAGGACATACATATTATAATAAAGGACCATTCATTTTATTTAGAAATGAAATAGCTAATAAGTTAGACTCAATGGGAAAGTCCATTTGTTGTTTAAAATGATTTAGGTGTTAATGGAAATATTAAAAAAAAACCTATTTAATCGATAAAAATAGAACCAAACCATTGCCTTGACTTAGCATTGGCTTGGTTTATAAGCGATATATTAAAGTTACTTTTAGGTATAAAAAAAATTATAACAACCTTTTTTTCCTTTCTCACCCCACGTATGGTATAATGTCTATAACCCTATCCATATATGTAATGTGTTTTCTATTAATATCTAACACACTTGATTTATTTAATCAGTAATCAAAGGTAATCGCTTGAGAACAGTTGTTTCAATAACACAACATCTGTCGGATGTATATAGATGGTATGTTCACATTGAACTGAGCATTGAGCACCGAAACCTTCATCGCCGCTTTCCAGCGCATGTGCGCTAGACGCGGTACACCTCAACACGAGTAGTATATTATTGGGCATTCTACCCCACCTACCGTTCCTTCGGCTCACAGCTCCGTTCGCCTCAGTCACTCTCGGTGGGGTAGAATGCCCAATAACATTTTTTGATATCGTTGGGTGGCTTATCTCAAATTCAATTCTAGTAAATACTAGTTCAGCGCCTAATTCTACTCGGTCTTTCTCACCGTAATTTACCGCTGCATTAGATTCTTACTTTAGTCGTGAGAAGGTTCAATTTTGTATCACCACAACTAATAAATAACTACAATGCTTGATTCAATAAAATCTGCTTTCAAAAACACTTGTAAAGTTCAAGAATTCTAGCGGCGAGATTATATTTATTCGAGATTTGCAATTTACCGCTGCATTAGATTCTTACTTTAGTCGTGAGAAGGTTCAATTTTGTATCACCACAACTAATAAATAACTACAATGCTTGATTCAATAAAATCTGCTTTCAAAAACACTTGTAAAGTTCAAGAATTCTAGCGGCGAGATTATATTTATTCGAGATTTGCAAACTGATCAGCAAAATATGTACATATGACGTTTCATTGAAGCACCAAGATAGCTATAAAGAGCAACCAGAAGATTTGTTCCACCAACAGATGCAAAATTTGGTGAAATCTAATTTGGAAAACAAACATTATCTTATATTGAAGGACAGCCATGGTGAGGTTGTTCGTACATTTATTCGAGTTACCTAGCGACAATGATTTTCATGTTATAAATGTTAATGTAACACATTAATTGACTCATTATTAATATAGGTAACCGTTTCAAGCAGTCGCCATGAAATTTGTTAAACAACCACAATCATTGCATGTAAACACAATCTGCGATGATTATTGTAAAACTAGTTTGCGTCATGGAGAATTGTTACCTAATTCTGTACGATGTATCATTTGTGGACCATCAAATTGTGGAAAAACAAATTTACTAATTGGACTTCTTATACATGAAAATGGTTTACGGTTTCAAAATGTTTATGTCTATTCAAAAACCTTGCACCAGCCTAAGTACATTTTTTTAGAAAAAGTTTAACAACGGGTACCATCTACCTCACTTCAGAAATATCAAGGGAATGAGGAAGTTATAAGTGTTCAAGACGCAAAACCAAATTCCGTGATTATATTTGATGACGTTGCTTGCGAAAATCAAAATAACATGCGTGATTATTTCGCGATGGGAAGGCACAAACATATCGACTGTTTTTATCTAAATCAAACATATAGCAAAATTCCTAAACAGTTAGTAAGAGATAATGCAAACTTAATTATATTATTCAAACAAGATGATATTAACTTGAGGCATGTTTATGAAGAACATGTTAACACTGATATGACATGGCTTGAATTTCGTGAAATGTGTTCTAAAATTTGGAGTGAACCCTTTAATTATGTTGTAATTAATAAAGATTGCAACAAAAATAACGGATGCTATAGAAATAAATTTGACACTTTTGTAGTCTTTGATTAGTAATACAAATATTTAAGACTATGATGCTTACATGATATCATTATTACTGAACCAACTCTTAATCGATAACTATCAAAGTCTACCGTAATGGAAAAATCACTGAAAAAACAAATCGTCGATGCTGCAGAAGCTGTCAAGAAGAAGGTACGAAAGATGCGTGATTTTGAGACTGAAAATAAGCAGGCATTGGAATCAGTTTTTAGACCTGTAACAGAGTCTCTCAATTGTATAGCTAACAGCAATAAGCAAACTGACCTCTTACGAACAAAAGAAGTTGAAGAAACAAAAGTTCCGGCTGAAAACGATACTTTGCAGAAAAGACTTTCAAGTGATGAAGGGGACAACGACGCAGAAGAAAATGTGATACCGACACTGACGACTCGTACCAATCATTAGGAGAGAACAATCAAGTGCGTAATACATCATCCTGGTCAATATCTTCAGAAGCATTGACAGATATTCCATTTGGTGTTCGAGCGGAGCAAGGACAATTGATGTTAGGTTCTGCTTTCATAACGATCAGCGACAATTACATCACCGTTACTGGTCAGAAATATCGAAGTACTCCTGGACTAAAACAATTGTTATTGAAAAATGATCTACATTTAAGCACGGTTACAGAGTCTGATTTGCAGAATTATAAAATGATGTTGGTTGCCACAAACGCACATCGTCGAGACTTTGATCCAAGCAAACCAATAAAAAGTAATAAGGGACAAAAATATTTGCAAGTACTAATCAAAATAACCAAACAAAGGGGAAAGGGCTACCCTTGACAAAAATGTGGAAAAAAAATACAGATTTTGTATATTGGGACGATCCTAATGAACTTGTCGATAGGTTAAAATTATTAATTGCATCTCGAGACGCTGGTAACACTGGATTAGATAATGAAATTATATCTATTATTGAGGAACTACGTGAAAGTAAAATTATTAAGTAATAAATAAATGATACACAATTTTCACCGTTCATTTTATTATAAACTTTTAAATATAATACACCTTAAAGATGAATGTAGATAAATTCGGACATCATATACATAAGAGAATGCGTTTCTCTGAATTATTAGAATCCAAAGAAAATGCATTGCTAAAATCCGAAAGTGGTGATTATGATTTAAAAAAATCTAGATTGAGAGGAGTAAGATCTCCTGTAGACAAAGACGATGCTGTGAACAAGGATTACGTCGATCAAAAATGCGATCACACAATAAAGGAACTGAATAGAATGATTGGATTGTTGCGTGCTCAAATCATAAAAGATGCACAAGCAACAGTCCAAGCCACTTTAAAAGCGAAGATACCTGAAGTTTTAGTTCATTTGGAAGATAACTTTTCTAACAAAGCAGAAGTAAATAAAATACTTGAAAAAGCTCCGTGATGGCAAAACAACAAATTGTTAATGAACTACACAAAGCGGCACGAAGAAACTTTGGTAGACGTTCAGTTATTATAAAAGACATAGATGACTTATGGCAAGCTGATCTAATAGATATGCAGAATCTAAAAAGGTTTAATCGGGGTTGTAACTATATTTTAGTGGTGATTGATTGTTTCTCAAAGTATGCCTGGACAGAACCATAAAAATTCAAAAGTAAACTTTATGTTACTCGTGCATTTGAACGAATACTAACTACCAGCAATCGAAAACCTGATAATTCACAAACTGATTATAACATTCCAAAAGCTAATGAAGACCTACAATATTAACCACTACTCTTCGTTTTCAACCAAGAAAGCTTCGATCGTAGAACGGGTAATTAAAATAATTAAAAATAAAATGTATAAATACTTTAGTCTAATTGGAAACTATAAATGGATAGGTTTACCCTTAAAAGTTATTCTACAGACCTACAATAATACAAAACATCATACCACCAAATTTAAACCAAGCGAGGTAAACCATTCGAACAAGTCAAAGATAAGAGACAATATTCAAAAAACCCATAAACTTATATCACGTCGATGTCAACCTAAATTCAAAGTGGGCGAAAACGTTCGGATCAGCAAATACAAACATATTTTTGCTAAAGGTTACACTCCAAATTGGTCAACTGAAATATTTACTGTAAAAAGGATAAATAACACCATACCAGTAATATATCGTATAGAAGATCATCGAAAGCAACTTATTAGAGGATCTTTCTATGAACAAGAACTTCAAAAAACTAGTCATTCAGGTATTTATTTGATAGAAAAGATACTTAAAAGGAAGGGAAATAAACTTTATGTGAAATGGCTGGGCTTAAGCAACGAAGAAAATAGTTGGATTGATAAGTGTCTTGAAGGAGAACAATAACATTCAGTTGGTATACTTGTCGACCAACCTTATGTTAGCTGACGTGTTAACTAAGGCCTTGCCGAAAGCCAAGCATTATATGTGCATGACTGGATTAGGTATATGTTTATAGTTAGCGTATGTTGTTTGAAAATACTTTGTTTTACCTCTCTCTTGTAATATATATACACATTAAGGGGGCGTATTAGGTTTTAATGTGCATAATATAGCTGGCTGCTAGAGCCTAGTTTATATTTAATTAAAATATGAAAATTCAACGTTCTGTTGAAGCTTGTCTTGATGACATAATATTTTTCGGTGTGTTTTATACGTGTTACTTTTTATAAGTACTCAGAATAAATGTAGTATGCAATTTTAATTTACTCTTGAGTTTCCTTGCACACATGCACTCTGCAGGGTAGTCCCCCACAAAAACGTCTTTATAATTTCAGGAAAATTCCACAACATCAAGCGTAATAAGACCATTGCTACATATCAACTTTCAGCGTTTCCGATAAAATGTAAAATTTGTGAAATGATGCAACGTAATAATGGTTTGGTAGCTATTTTACACAGGGCTGTCATTACGCTGCTTATATAACTACCGTTGTATGAAAATTGTAAGGAAATGGTGTGTGAACCCTAAGTGTTTTCGTTGTATCAGCAATTGATTCTACTTTAATTTGGCTTAGTATTCACTTTTTGAAGGTTTAAAATACGACCAAATAAAAAAGTTCCAGCACACACTAAAACCCATAGATTTTAAGTTTCTTTTCATGTTAGACATTTCCAGCCTTATAAGTCACTACGTTTTTCATTATGATCATTACAATTATTCCAAGTGAACCAAGTAACTTGCGACTCCGGACTTCAGTCGTGCACTCGTGATCCGCGATCGGTAAATTGTTATACTCAGTCAGTAAAGTCAGTGTCGGCAACCGCCATCACCAACACCAGTTGAAGTTCATCGTGCCTGCTGGCGCTGCTCTCGTCTTGAAGTAGAGTAAGTCCATTACAAGTCAAGGAAAAATGTAAGTATAAAATATTCGAAACTCTTCTGACTCTAAACTTCAGAACCACCGCCTACTTTTCAATTTATTTTATTTTAACGTATGTATCACTTTTTTGTTTCAGGTCCGATTCTGAGGGTTCATGCTATCAAACTCCATCAACCATTGAACTAAAAACGAAAACTGGTCGTAAACCTACAGAAAAAAATGGAAAACGCAAATCAAAATCGGACCGTCCCAGGTAAATTACATATTATTTTACATGTTTCAGGCCTGCTTTTGACTATGGGATATATTACATCTCGTGACGTAATATTAACATCTCGCATCTCGCGCTAGTGAAAAGTCGGTCACATTATGTTTGTCTCATCAAGTAAATTACATAGGTTTTTACATGTTTCATTATGTTTGTCTCATCAAGTTTCATGAGTGTAGCGATTGTTGTCGTTACTGTTAGTACTTCTTTAAGTGTTATACTCATCGAGATTATTGAAAAGCCTTATTAAATATCATTTCTTGACCACACAGTTCAGTATCCAACATAATTGGGTTTGTAATAAGTAAATTAACAAGGTAACGTAAGTAGGTATGTTGTTTAAAAATTAAATAGTGTAATTGGCTTCGGTCGTACTATTTAAATAAATAAATTAAACAAAAGTTATTTTGTTTTTACAGTAAAAAAGCTACGAGTGATAGCGATATATTCGGTATCAGCCAGGCTCGCGAGACAGGCGCGGAAGTCGGAGAGGGATCATCTGGTCAAGCAAGCCTGTCGTCGCTGTTCGTGTACCGAGTGGCTAACGGGTGCGAGCGACGCACAGCTCACACCGAGGGCGAATATTACATGGATTGCAAGGTGTACCGAGCTGACGACGCGCGCAACACCGACTCGATGGAGCTATGGAAGAAGGCACTTGTACGAATCAAGCTCCAGGCCGACATTGACTGTTCTCAGTGGAGAAAACTGCAGGACTTTGTACGCTCTGCAGATGTTTTGTTCCCCGTGTTGTGTGTTCAGTTCCTTATAGTATCTATGGTTGATTTTAAAAATAAAAGTAGAATCTAAGTTGTGATTAGTCTATGACAGTAGTGTGTAATAAAAAGATGTCTAATAAAGTTTCTCTTCAAGTTTATATATTTTAATTCTTAAACATGGCGCAGTCTGATAAAAGACAGGGTTTACAGGTAAAGTTACCACCCAATTTGAATTTATTTGACAGAAATGTCAAGTCCGAATGGCGGTTTTGGATAGCTTTGTTTGAGGACTACCTAACGCTCACGGAACAGAACAAAGCCACGGATGATGTGAAACTATCGCTACTAAGAAACATGATGGGACCTGAAGCAGTAAAAATTTTGAGTACGTTGCCCATTAAGGAGCCTAAAGTTTATGCCAAAGTTATTGAGGCGATAGAACTCTATGTAAATACTCGAACAAACGTTGTGTTTGAGCGCTTTAAGTTCAACGAGCGACGTCAACAAGATGGCGAACCTTTCGACAAGTATTTAACCGATTGCCGACAATTAATTATATCTTGTTCATATCAAAATGAGGAAGAAATGATGCGCGATCATATTGTCCATACAGTGTACGACAAATCACTACAGGAGGGACTACTTCGTATTGATGACTTAACTTTAGATAAAGTAATTAAATACTGTCAGACCAAAGAGCAGGCTAACAATCAAGTGTTGCAAATGAAGCCTACACCTGGACTGCTAGTTGAAGCAGCCAATAAGTATAATAAATATAAGCAAAAGGAAAACCATTTTAATTGTAGAAGATGCCAAACCTTACATGGACCGAGGCAGTGTCCTGCATTTGGGAAGAAATGCAATAAGTGTGGATTATTAAACCACTTTGCAGTCAGTTGTAGACTTAAGAAGAATATCAAGGCGGTTTCTAATATGTCAGATTCCAGTTCAGTCGGAAATGAGAAGGGAGCAGAGTGGTATGAAAATATAAATGTTAAATGCAAATTGGATACTGGAGCGGACATTAGTGTTATGCCACTGTCTACTTTTTTAGAAATAAATAAAAAAATAAATTTAAAAATGTTAAACACAAACATTAGATTGCAATCATTTGATGGAAATAAAGTAAAACCATTAGGAATCATAAATCTATTATGTAAATTTAAAGGAAAATCATGTCATGAAAATTTTGTAATTGTTAACTCAAAGTCCATGTTACTTGGTCTTCCAGGTTGTGTAGCGCTGAATCTGGTAAAGAGAGTCTATAAAGTGAAGCATGAAGAAAATCTTGATGATGAAAAACAACAATTTATAAATAAATTTATTGAAGTATTCCAGGGTACAGGTAAATTGCCAGGTTTGTTTTATATACCTACTAAGAATATTCCTGAACAAATTTTTTTTCCATCACCCAGGCTTCCAAATGCTTTATATGAGCCCTTAAAATGTGAACTTGAACGACTTGTTAAACGAAATGCAATTGTAAAAGTTGAAAATATTGTTACAAGATAGGGCAGCGCCATCTAGTGACGAGTAGAAGAACTAAGTAGTAACTAGTGGCGCCATCTAGTATCGAATAGCGGAACTAATGTTCTCGGAAGTTCGTGTCGAGTAGAATTTTCCAGAATGTTCGAACCGAACATTCTGGAAGTTTCTAGTCGCTTCGGGATCGATGAGTTCAAAAGTCGATTGTTCTGGAAGATTCTCGAAGTACCTAGAACAGTATGGAACGTTCTAGAAACATCTTCCGGGCTATATAAAGAGCGGTCGGGTTCGTCGTGAGTCAGTTTCGATTGAGAAGCGATACAGAGCGATCAAAGCGGAAAATAGTGCGAAGTCATAGAATTGTTTAAGAAGTGTTTTTGTAATAAACAGTGATTAATTGAAGTCTGCTGTTTAAATAATTTATCCCTGAACCCCAGCTCGTAACAAATTGGTGTCAGAAGTGCGGGATAAATTATGCCGGTTCTACCGAAGGAAGAAACGGAAGGGATGCGCACCAGGAGTCAGCGCCAGCAAGACGTAGACCAAAGGCGCATTGGAGACGCTCCCTCACCGTCATCAGGTGGACATGGAGATTCCGCGGCTGCAGCGGAACCAGCTCAATCGTCGGCGTCGCCTGACTTAGCCGCCCTTATGGCATTCATGCAAGAGCAGGCTCGCCGTCAGGAGGAGCAGGCTCGCCGTCAGGAGGAGCAAGCTCGCCGCATGGAAGAACAGATGCAGCGCGACAAGGAGGAGCAGGCTCGCCGTCAGGAGGAGCAGGCTCGCCGTCAGGAGGAGCAGGCTCGCCGTCAGGAGGAGCAGGCTCGCCGTCAGGAGGAGCAAGCTCGCCGCATGGAGGAGCAGATGCAGCGTGACTGGGAAGAACAGGCTCGCCGTCAGGAGAAGCAGCTCTTGGTGATTAAGGATCTCCGCGGAGCCATTGGTAAGGAGATGAAAGAGGTAAAGGACCAGATCCAGCAACACGAGACCCGCATCGTCGAAATGGAGAAGTCAATACGTGGCCTCAAGTCTGGAGATGGGACCGTGGCAGCTGCGGTAGTAGCACCTTCGCCTCGTGGTTTTAAAGTACCACCTTTCGATGGCTCTTCGTCATGGTCCGCCTACAAGATTCAGTTTGAGGCAGTGATGAAATCGAATGGGTGGACTAACGAACAGGCTTTGACTGCTCTAACCTTGGGTCTTCGCGACCAGGCCTTGACTGTGTTAGAGGCGCTGGGACAAGACGTCACATTCGAGAAGCTTCTGGAAGCATTAGAAGCTAGATACGGCGACGCGCACCTGGAACATGTGTTTCGGGCCCAGCTGAAAGACCGATCGCAACGGGTTGGTGAAACTCTTCAGCAGTGGGCTCTTGAAGTGGAAAAACTAGTCCGGAAGGCTTACCAGTCGTCACCTGTGCTGATCAACGGGAACCTCGTACAGGCCTTCACGGATGGGATCCGCGACCTGGAGGTTAGGGCTGCCGTAAGGCTAGGTCATTTCAAGGACCTCAAGGACGCTCTAGCCCACGCTTTGGAGGTGGAGGCAGTTCGACGGGACGATCGAACTCACCGAATCAGGGAGGTTGCGACTTCACCCCGATGCTATGGCTGCGGAGCAAGAGGCCACATCCGATTGAGCTGCCCGAAGCGAAGGCCTCCCCACGTTGGTAAGCAGTCGCCAGTGGAAGGATCACCTGATGTCCCTGCTGGGCAACAGCAGCAGGGAAACGAGTAGATGCCAGGACTAAGGGGCGGGTGCTGGCTGGTGATGGAAGAGCCCCAAGGATCTCGATCTCACAATCCTGTGACGGGAACAGCCTGATCATCGAGGGCGAAATTAACAGAACACCTTGCAAGCTGACATTGGATACTGGGGCTTCTCGGACTGTTGTCAGTTTCCACCTAGCAAGAAGGTTTCTTGGGGACTTCTTCGGGAACCATGATGGTGTACATCTGAGAACAGCCACCGGTCAGCACATAACCGTCCGAGGTGAGAAGGTGGTGGAAATGAAGTTAGGGAATAAAGTTTACCGCCACAATGTTATCGTGGCTGACATAGTTGACGACTGCATTCTGGGTCTAGACTTCATGAGGAAACATCAGTGTGAGATTGACGTTTATCAAGGAGTGTTGAAGTGTGGCTCAGAAGAAGTCTTCATGGAAGGTGCATCATCGGGGAAGGTGTACTGCCTGGAAAAGGTTACTCTTCGACCAAGGTCAGAAACAATCGTACCAGTTTGTCTACCAAGAAATTCTGGTCGGGAAAACCGATGTGTACTTATAGAAGGTTTAGATAACGATGCTTCATGGAAAATTGCACGCACATTGGTGAGGGGTACTAGTGTTTCATCGGTACGTGCACTCAACACAAGTGACCAGGACCTGGTGCTCAAGAAAGGAACAATTTTAGGCACTTGTGATGGAGTGGTTTGGATGCGTAGATGATGATTTTTTACCTTATTCTTGGGAAATAATCATTACCTAGATTATAATATTCTAAATAAGATTTAAAATAATACGTATTTTACTCACCGAAGACATGATTATGACGCACACTGATATATCAAATATCTATAATACTATACAAGTACTCAAAGCGAGTAATATTTCATAAATAACCTAAATTTAGATATATTTTTATATAGTTAATTATCCGTGGCAGGAAACAAGCATTGCAACATTATAAGTTAGGGTTCGTTCACATAGACCTGTTTGACTAAGCAATATTGTTTGTTTTTAAAACGAAGTTTTAGTACGATCAAGGAACTAAATCGTTTAGCGAATTTATACACTACATAAATGTATTGGGTTATATAGTTTTCATACATTTATTAAGATTATTGAGTACGATTTAAATATATTAAGATCAAATAAAATATACAATCATTTGCTAAACGAATCTGATCAGTGTATTAGATTTTTATGTAATCATTGAAAGATATTATTCACTAACAGGACTGTGTGTACGAGCCCTAAGTTTATAAGTCACGCTGACTCTAAAATTGTTAAATTAGCATTCGTGCGAGCGTTATTATGATCGTAACACAACATGGAAAGTAAATCTTATCCACAAAACAATAAAGACGGAATAGCCTTGACTAATCATTAAATAAAAGTCGTTCGAATATTGTGTTGAAGCGTTGAACTTGAACGTCAACATGCAAGCTTGCAAGCTTGCATTTAAAGGTCATTAACATGCAATCTATGTATGTTGTTATCGTAAACTAGCGTAGCCCTGCGATGTTACCTGTGAGCTCATAATTTTAATGCAAATAATATAATAGTGTGTTTGAAATAAAACAATATGAATTATTATTTTAATTAATTTAATAAATATTTATTATACTTATAATCTATAGATACAGAATAGTATATACTTTAATAGAACATTTTAAGACATATGTACATTTGTTAAGTGCCAATGATCATTTCTTACGACTATTTTAATTTCACATATTCTAGTTATTATTCAAGCAGTTAAATTCTAGTAGCTCATAGAAGAGTGATAGCTAAAGTTATAAAAACATTATGCAATTGAATTATTTATTTATTTCAAAAATGAGCAATGACCCCATGCTTGTTGTGATCTTACAAGTAGATATCGCACGTTTATCATCGTTGCTACATAATACAATTTTATTAAACCTTTGCGTAAATATTTCATGTTTAATGGATTTAAACACGATATTTTGTCTACGAATTACATTACTATTAAATAAAACGTTTTCGTAATCAGTTATACTAAGATCACGAACTACAGAAGATTTCACTCCTTTTGCTTTTTTTATTATTTTATCCTCTGTTTTTAATGAGTAAAGTTTAGATCTTAAACCAACGAAATCTGTAATTACTTTTCCTCCCATTTCATCTTTGAAAAGACCTGGATTTTTTTTTTTTATTTGAGGTAACAAATATTCGTTTTCTTTACTATAATTACTGGTGTCGAAGTATTGCAAGAACCGATGTTTAATATCGCGATAAAAATCATTAGTATTTATTTCGTAAACCAAAGAATCCGTGTCCGTATAACATAACTTCACTCTTTTCTTATAAAAAGGTTTGATTAAATTATAGTGAAAGTGGTACATATGTGATTTTGACAGTTCTAAAACGGTAAAACCAATATACATAGGTTTGTCTAAAATTATCTGATCTGGTTTCATTTGTATCGCTACTTAGTTCTCGGTTAGAACTGAGGCGCTATGAAAATAAGGGTTGCTTACGAGTCTCTCAGCGTAGGAGGACTTTTTGGTTTTGTTATTCATATCATTCCACTGATTAACCAAATGAACAGACACTCTCTTTTCAGTGTTTTCCAAGGTTTTTCCAAAAACACTATTATTTAACAACTTGAAGAAATCTTGTTCAAATGTGCTGTTTGCCTTTTGACGTAGTCGTGTATTTAATTCGATATATTGCTTTAAATAAGGACTTTGTCTAAATGTGATAACTCTATGAATTTTACGTAGTAACATACCGTGTTCCAAACATTTTTTTAAATGCACATAATGAATCACATAGTTATACATTTGTTTGTTATAAATTTGAAACCAGTTTTTTAGTTTTACCTCCAGGTGGTATGCATTTTTAAGGACAAAAAGGTAAGTCATTATGATCGCTGTGTAAGGATTCAGGATAAAACAGATCGACTTCTAGTATGAAACCCCATTGCGCATTATCATCAATACATTCAACATGTAATTGACTTAATATGGTAAATATTGACACATGCTGTAACCATAAAGGTTATTGCAATCCAAATAAACTATAAAACATTGTGGTTTTGATGCATCGCATTTTGATCAATACTTATTATTAGCTTTTGCATAGCGATGAGAGCACATGCACAAACCACCTCTAATACCGTTTTGAATCATTTGTATGATGGCTAAGTCAGAAACTAGTTCAAGTTGAATACCAGTTTTCAATAGCATTGCGTCAAATGATAAACTAGGTGCGGTTATATAAAATGCAGGGTCTAGTTTATAATGCTGTTTACATGTTTTTCGAAATTTCTGGAATATATCTGTTAGTAAAAGAACATCTGTTTTCAAATATAAATCAGTATATTCACCTAAATCTTTTATATTGAATTCATTCCAAACCAAACAAGCATGTTTATAATCTTCATCTGAAATAGCTTGGTTATTAAGAACGCTGAAAAAGTGATGCCTCGAAGGTAATTTTGTTTCTTCGTAACATTTCCAGTGAGTCATGTAATCATAAGGATATACTCCCTTCCTTGCAGCAAATTGAATTGATCATTGTTAGGAAAATGAGAGCGTAGTGTGATGAAATCATCATTATGCATAGTTTTCGCAAGTTTGTCTAAGCTAGTTCCTAAAAAATTCAATGAGTCTAAAATCGCACTTGAACGTATTCATTATCAGCAATGTGTATGAATTTGGAAAATGAAATATATTTTTCTTTAGTCTTTGGAATAATTCTCAACTTTCCTGGCAATTCACCTAATTTTTTTATGAATAAATGACAATCGTAACCTGATAAGTTGTGGAAAAATAACGGTATGAATTTAGGTATTTTATACTGTAGATTACAATGCCTATGAGCAGCACCACGGTATCGCCCTGTTATATGACAATGATCTCTAACTTTATGAGTCCAAAGTAGGTTTTCACATATGTAACATTTATAAGCTTGTTGAAAATCTCGCGCATCGTCTTCTGAAAATGTCATGATCTGGTTTTCGGTTAGTATTTTGTAAATCTTTTTAACATCAGCAGAAAGAAAGTCTAAAAATTTTGAAACACAGACAAATCAGCGATAGCTTTTAAATCCATCATCATTAAAAGTATTATCTAACGAAGAAACAATGTTATAGGCGAATGCTACAGGCACGTGTTTTTGTAAAAATGTTGTGTTTGCAGTATCGGGTTCAGTAACGGATGTTGGTTCAAGCAATGTTTCGAAATCGGCGTATATGACAAATGGAATGTTTTGTTTTCTATCATAATTTTTAAATTGTAATACAGAGCCTTTTTCGGGTAAAATAGTTACGATTCCCCCACACAGATGTTCATCAATTTGTTTAGGTGTAGGAAAAAACAATAAACAACTTTCGCAAAAATATAATTTGCTATGGTGTTTTGTGATTTGGGTTTTAACAAGACGAGGCAAGTCAATAATGCAATAAGGCAATAATGGGATGAACGATCATTTTCTAAGAATAGTAGATGAATACTCTTAGATTTACCCTTACGCGATTCAGATCCGTACAGAGGACCTGTTATTAGCTTATTGTTTTTTAAACCAAATACGTAAATATTTAAAAAGGGAATTTTTCTTTCGAAAATAACTATATCTGAAAAAGTAATGGGAAAAGAAATGTTCTTAACATTTAAAACATCGCGAAAGTTTGGATAAGATGTTACTCGCTCTGCATGTTGATTGGTTGGATACAAAGCAGCCACAATGCACCACAAAAAACAATAATTATCATTATTGCGAATATTCAAGCACGCTTTTTTGTTTTTTATAAACTTAGGTAAATCTATAAAATGAGATCCACTAAGTGGTTGATACTTATTAACATTGACTTCTAAATGTAAAGTACTCAAGAATGCCCATCCACAGTCTCTCTCCTCAAATTCTTCAATTTTTTTCATCAATGACGTCACAACCGTTTCGTAAATAGTATTAAAATCATAATTAAAATGGATAGCAAATTTTTTTGTGGCAAACGATTTCATTTCTTGTAAATCATTTTTATACAATAGAAATAAAGAAAAAAGTTCAAAATTAATTTTTACTGCGTTATGTTTTTTAAGTGATTCATCTATTAAACATTTAACCTGTTCGCGAATATTACAAAAAAATGTTTCTGGAAAATTATTTGCTTCATCTTTGGATGCAAAAACTCTATAGCTAATAATACGTCCTTTAAACGATGAACGTAAGATTTCAACATTTTCAAGCATGGGCAATGTACTATTATTTTGTGTTTATTAGTTCGTAAATGACTGGTCCAGCAACGATTTTCTACGTAAATATCGCAAACCGAGCAATAAGGCATTTTGATGAAATTATATAATTGTTATACAGCTAACTGAATTTGGTATGAAGAAACTGAAAAGTGGAAAAGCTAAAATTTACCAAAATTTTAAATGTTATTTTACGAAAATACCATATCACTAACAATAACAAAACAAATTACAACACAGGATACAAAAAATGGATTGAATAGAACAAATAAATACCTTATTAATTTACTAAACAGGTCTAATATAATTGTGTTCAATTTTCCAGCATAGCTCCTTGACCTGTTATCCTGTTAGCATTGCAAATGCAAATATTCATGTGTGATCTCAGTGGTAAATCGTAACCAAAAGTCAAACAGATGCTTCCTGAAAATAACGTTAACATTATTTAATAGTCTGTCCGACATTAAACTATGCCTCTGCTTATCCCTGATGAGAAAAGTTCTAAGTGTTATGTTTACCTTTTATTTTTCTTGAATTATTTACTTTGATTTCCAAGTTAACTACTACAACGTAATGCTGTGTATTATCCTGATTTTGTTGGGATAACCGCTTCGCAAGATTTCAAAGATTTTAAGAAAACTTTTTCTGAAAATAACAAACATAATTATACGATTTACTTACAAGCATCAATATAAAATAATATATATACCTATATATACCTTTCATACAGATTTACAGCTTCGAAAATGCGTTAGAACCATTATACATAAAAATCTTGATCAGTTGTAGCTCCCGTTCCTCATTTGTTGTTTTGTCTGTTTTGATCATATTGTATACAGCCTTATTCTGAAAATAAGATGCAAAGATTTATTAGATATGTACTTAGGTTAATAATTCAACAAAAACTTAAAAGTTTAATAGGTACATACTTAATATACCAGGCCCCTCAGAAAGTATTGCGAAAAAAAGTTTTTATATATGGGAGACTGGCCAGTTATAATGTTTTTCGAAAATATGATTATTTATAAGTAAAAATAAGTAAGTTCCAATTTCAAAATTTCCCTCCACATTTTTTGCGAGTTAATTCAAAGTATTGTGTCTCACTGAAATATGGATCTGCGCCGGGAACATTTTAGAGCTATGATTTTATACGATTTCAAGTGTCGCCTGAAACCGGATGAATCGTACGATAGACTTCAAATGGCATTCATGGATGAAGGCCCTTCCAAGGCAACCGTGTATCGTTGGTATAACGAATTCAAGCGCGGTCGACCAACTTTGGGGGATGACGAAAGAAGCGGTCGCCCTTTGACGGCTGTTACCGAAGAAAACGTGCTAGCAGTGAAAAATTTAATCCAAGACAATAGGCGAATTACATATCAGGAGATTCAACACATATTGAAGATTGGATCGGGAAGCGTTCACGAGATTCTACACAGCCATCTTCGCGTGAGGAGGAGTAGTATCACGCTGGGTGCCGCACAACCTCACCGATGCTCAGAAGCAGGCCCGGGTGGAATGGTGCCGTGATATGCTTAACAAATTTGAAGCAGGCTCGTCTCGGCGTGTTTACGACATCGTTACAGGTGATGAGTCCTGGATTTATCAATACGACCCAGAAACCAAGCGCCAGTCGACTGTTTGGGTGTTTCAAAATGAGCCAACGCCTACCAAAGTGAAGCGATCTAGAAGCGGGGGTAAGATTTTGATCGCTAGCTTTTTTAATTTGACTGGCCACTTGGTATCAATTCCCTTACGGGATCAAAGAAGCATTAATGCCGAATGGTATACTACCAAATGTTTGCCAGAAGTTTTCTCTGTTATAAGCAACAAGCGACCAAACACAGGGCTCCGCGGGCTACTGCTCCACCACGACAATGCACCTGCGCACACCGCACTCAAAACGAGGGACTTCCTGGACAGCACGCCAGTCAAACTCCTGGGTCACCCTCCTTACAGCCCTGATCTAGCACCGTGTGACTTCTTTTTATTCCCAAAAATAAAAAATCAGCTCAAAGGGATACAATTTTCGTCGCCGGAAGATGCGCTGGCTGCGTTCGAGCAGGCTGTAAACGAGGTGTCTGCGGCGGACTGGAAAAAGTGTTTTGAAAACTGGTTTAGGCGCATGAATCTTTGTATAGAGGCTGGTGGAAAGTACTTTGAAAAGATTTAATAAAAATATATGTACGTATAGAACAATTTTTTTTAGTTTCGCAAAACTTTCTGAGTGTCCCACGTATTTACCTGAGAATTATTTGATCTTACGCACTTGTAGAAATTATCAGATAAAAATTATGTACTTCTAAATATTTTCCTTAAGAATAAATCTTCAATCTCATCGTCTTTGTACAATTGTAAATTGTAATGCATGTGTAGCTGAAAAAATAATAAAATTATTGCTATTTAAATTATAAATAAAATAACCATTAAGTATCAAAAAAGAATATTATAAATTAATTATTAAAATAATAATTACCTGTTTAATGTTTCACAATTTCAATTTAAACTTGTAATATTACATATTTAGTAGTAACATTTATTTACCGAAATACCTAAAACTATTAGGTTTTAATGTGCATAATATAGCTGGCTGCTAGAGCCTAGTTTATATTTAAAAAAAAAAGTTCCAGCACACACTAAAACCCATATATTTTAAGTTTCTTTTCATGTTAGACATTTCCAGCCTTTTAAGTCACTACGTTTTTCATTATGATCATTACAATTATTCCAAGTGAACTAAGTAACTTGCGACTCCGGACTTCAGTCGTGCACTCGTGATCCGCGATCGGTAAATTGTTGTACTCAGTCAGTAAAGTCAGTGTCGGCAACCGCCATCACCAACACCAGTTGAAGTTCATCGTGCCTGCTGGCGCTGCTCTCGTCTTGAAGTAGAGTAAGTCCATTACAAGTCAAGGAAAAATGTAAGTATAAAATAGCTTCAGAACCACCGCCTACTTTTCAATTTATTTTATTTTAACGTATGTATCACTTTTTTGTTTCAGGTCCGATTCTGAGGGTTCATGCTATCAAACTCCATTAACAATTGAACTAAAAACGAAAACTGGTCGTAAACCTACAGAAAAAAAATGGAAAACGCAAATCAAAATCGGACCGTCCCAGGTAAATTACATATTATTTTACATGTTTCAGGCCTGCTTTTGACTATAGGATATATTACATCTCGTGACGTAAAATTAACATCTCGCCATTCATTTGACGCTTGGGATGTAAATATATGTATATTATAGCACAGTAAGTGATAATATTTTACACCTCGGGATGTAATATATATTTCATAGTGAAAAGTCGGTCACATTATTTTTGTCTCATCAAGTAAATTATATAGGTTTTTACATGTTTCATTATGTTTGTCTCATCAAGTTACATGAGTGTAGCCATTGTTGTCGTTACTGTTAGTACTTCTTTAAGTGTTATACTCATGGAGATTATTGAAAAGCCTTATTAAATATCATTTCTTGACCACACAGTTCAGTATCCAACATAATTGGGTTTGTGTACTGTAGGTAGTTGTATATAATGTTTTAGTAATATTTAGTATATGTAGGTAGGTTAAGATTCTGTATGTAATGGCAGTTCAATTATAGTCGTGTCGTAGAACGCCTGGTTTTATTCCTCTCCCTAAATACATTACAGTGGCGACGAGTTGGACAAAATCCGGACAATTTCGCGTGTGATAATACGGATTGTCGAGTGTTTGTGGCTGTTGAGTGTATAAAAACTAAAAAAAAAAAAAAAAAAAAAAACAAAAAAAAAATATGTCGATCGGAAAAATAAAGGAGTTCGATGTAAAAGCCGGCACGTGGTCAGTGTACGTGGACCGCGTAGAAATGTACTTCAAAGCAAATAAAATAGACGACGACACTAAATTGCCGACGCTTATAGCGGTTATGGGAGATGAGGCGTACGAACTTTTGTGTAATCTAGCAAGTCCAAACAAGCCAGCGGAGTTAACATACGTCAAAGTGGTTGAATTGCTACACCAACATTTAGAACCAACGCCCTCGGTGCTCGCCGAACGTTACCGGTTCAGACAGCGGAGACAGACCAGCGATGAGAATGCAGCAGCGTATGTAGCCGAGCTCAAGAAACTTGGCCGACATTGCAAGTTCAAAGAAACCTTGAACGAGAATTTACGCGATCAATTCGTCTGCGGTCTGCGGAGCGATATAATTCGGCAACGATTATTTGGGGAGGCCGACACTATTTCGTTCTCGGATGCTGTGAGGCTAGCAAGTACACTGGAAGCGGCGGAGCGGGACGCAGCCGCGGTGGAGTCGATGGTGACGATGGGCAGCAGAGGTGACACAGCGGGGAGCGGGGGACCGGAACAAGCGGTGCACGCGCTGTTCAGCAGACGGGCCGGCGGCGGCGCGCAGCCACGGGCGCAGAGGGGAACGCGCGTGGCACGCGGAGAAGCGCGGGGAGCAGCGCCAGCGGGGCGGCCGCGCACGGCTGGCGCCACGAGACAGCATGCTGGCGGGAGCGGCGGCGCGGGCGGTAGCAAGGCGGATCGCTCAACAAATTGTGCGGGTTGCGGAGCCACAGAGCATACGTATGCGGGTTGTCGGTTCCGTAACTACGTATGTAGTAATTGCAGACGCCCAGGACACTTGCGGAGGGTATGTCCGGAGAGGGAGGCCAACGCGCCTGGCGGGACAGGTTCCCAGCGTTCACCCATGCATTTCGGGGAAACGAGTGCAAGTTCCCACGATATTGAGGTGCCATCGGAACAAGATTTCCACCATCTATGCTTAAACGACTATAGAGCGGTAAGCTTGCCTATATATATAGACAATTATAAAATACCTATGGAAGTAGATACGGGTACAGCGATATCGTGTATCAGTGAAGAAACTTACAGAAGGTTTTTTAGGAATCATGAATTAGAAACCAGTGATGTTATTTTGAATTTTTATGACGGCACAAAAATTTAACCTCTTGGAATGTTTAAGCCCATAGTAAAGTATGAAAGCTGTAAGAAACAATTAGAATTATTTGTCATAGGGGGGGGTACCACATCTCTGCTGGGCCGTCAATGGTTAACAGAGCTAAAAATTAAAATACCCGTATTTAATAACTGTAACAATTTTACGTGTAAAAATGTTAATCTAACTAATGATATTAACGGATTGTTAAACAGGTTTAAAGAACTATTCAGCGGCGGCTTGGGGCGGTACACTGGAGGCAAGGCGACGCTGCGCGTGCGCGACGGAGTAAGACCGGTGTTCCACCGCGCGCGGCCCGTGCCGTACGCACTGCTGGGCCGGCTCGACGACGCGCTCGACGCCATGCTGCACGATGGTATCATCGAGCCGGTGGACTGCTCCGACTGGGCCTCACCACTGGTGCCGGTAAATAAACCTGACGGATCACTGAGAGTCTGTGCTGATTACAAAGCGACGTTGAATCCTGTACTACTTACTGACCGCTATCCGTTACCTAGAATAGAGGACTTAATGGTTAACCTTAGTGGAGCTACGTATTTCTCTAAAATAGATTTAACGCAGGCCTATAATCAGATTGAGCTAGATGATACAAAGGAATATACCGTCATAAATACGCATAGGGGTCTATACAGGTATAATAGGCTAGTTTACGGGTTGTCTTCAAGCCCAGGCATATTTCAACGAATTATGTGCAATTTATTGAAAGGTATTCCAAACGTAGAAATATTTCTTGATGACGTAATTATAGGGGGTAAAAACAAACGAGAACATTTACATGCATTAGAAGAAGTTTTTAGTAGATTACGTCAGTCTGGTCTTAAACTAAAAAAGGAAAAGTGTGTATTTTTAGTAAAAGAGGTAAAATATTTGGGATACATCATTAATCAAGAGGGAATTAAAACAGATCCGGCGAAGGTTGAAGCTATAGTTAGGATTCCGCGACCCGCGAATGTATCGGAGTTAAGATCATTCCTAGGAATCATAAATTTCTATGGAAAATTTGTTAAGAACATGAGTAGTAGATTAGTACCGCTTTACGAGTTATTAAAGAAAGGTAAACAATGGCGTTGGACCACGGAATGTGAAAAATCTTTTATAGAAATTAAAAATGTATTAGCAGGCACGGAAGTATTAGCGCATTATGAACCTGATAAGCCGTTAATATTGACCTGTGACGCGAGCGCACGGGGCATAGGGGGGGTACTGTCGCAGCCCGGCGGCGGCGAGCGGGGCGAGCGGCCGGTGGCCTACGCATCTCGCACGCTTACCGATGCAGAAAAAAACTACTCACAAATACATCGTGAAGCACTAGCAATAATATTCTGTGTTAGTAAATTCCACCAATATTTATATGGCCGGAATTTCACTTTGCGCACAGATCATAAACCACTGGTATCCATATTTGGTCCGCATACCGGTATACCGACAATGATCGCGAGCCGTATGCAGAGATGGGCAATTATTTTATCAGCTTATACATTTACTATTGAGTACGTTCGCACCGATCACAACGGAGCGGATGGTTTTTCAAGATTACCGCTAACGAGTAAACAAACCATTGCAACCGGGCAGCCGGAGCAAACGCATTTGCACTTTGTTCAACAATCATTATTGCTAGATTATAATGATATAAAACGTCAAACAGGGCGGGACGTAGAACTATCAAAAATATTAAGTTATTTAAGAGATGGTTGGCCTAATGAATGTGAGCTTCAAAACTTAAAACCATATTTTAATAGGAAGACAGAACTTTATGAAGAACTAGGATGCGTAATGTGGGGTCATAGGCTGGTGGTGCCGCAAGCGTGTAGGGATAGGGTGTTATCGATGTTACATGAACCTCACATGGGCATAGTGAAGTCTAAATCTTTAGCCCGAAGCTACGTATGGTGGCCCGGGGTCGATGAGGCAGTGGAGCACATGTGCCGCGGATGCGGGGTGTGTGCAGCCCAAGCGGATGCACCACCCCAACAGTCGCCGCGCATGTGGGCCTGGCCTAGTCGGCCTTGGAGCCGGATCCATATCGACTACTTGGGACCCATTAGCGGCAGAACATATCTAGTGGTAGTGGATGCCACCTCTAAATGGTTGGAAGTATTTAAGGTATCAAGTACAACCGCGTTTAGTTTGATAGATAGATTAGCAGAACTATTTAGTAGATGGGGGCTACCCAGACAGATAGTTAGCGATAACGGTACTCAGTTTACATCAAGAGAGTTTCAGGATTTTACAAAAGCAAACGGAATAGAACACATTTTTACAGCCCCTTACCATCCTTCATCAAATGGATTAGCGGAAAATGCAGTTAGGCTTGTAAAAAGGGTAATAAAAAAGGCAATATTAGAAAAACAAAACATAGATAGGGCAATATGGACATATCTAATGTATTATAGAAACGTAGAACATTCAACAACAGGGGAAAGCCCAGCTACAATATTGTTAGGTAGGCGCCTACGAACTAAGCTGGACATTATCAAACCAGATAGACAAAACAAGGTGCTCCTAGCTCAACAGCGACAGGTGGAAGCGGTAGGTGGGGCGAACAGGAGTATAGGGGGAGAGGGAACAGATATATGGTATCGACAATTCCTAAAAGGCGAGAAATGGGTTCCTGGTCAAGTAGTGGAATGTGTAGGACCTAGCAACTACCGTGTCAAAGGTCAAAGTGGTGAAACGGTGCACAGGCACATTGATCAGTTACGTAGGAGAACAGGAGGAAGGCCATCCTTGGTATCCAGTGGTCCTATCACTATAGAGCGGTCAGACACAGATTCTCAGGGGTCAGCGGCAAGGGACACTGGTGGGAGTGGTAAACCACCTCAGTCGGAGAGGTCACCGGAACAGGAGTCGAGCGAGCTGCCAGCAGCGCCGGCCCAGCCCTTAAATGATACAGCAATCGATATACAAGCTGCAACAGAAGCTCCGGTTGCCTTGCCTCAAGTGATACTTTCTCCACAGCGTGCGCTTAGACAATGTAGACTTAAGAATATCAATTATAAGGTTTAGATTGTTATGTGCCTATGTAAGTTAAGTTTTATATTGTAGCCCTTAATTTAACAGGGAGGAGTGTACTGTAGGTAGTTGTATATAATGTTTTAGTAATATTTAGTATATGTAGGTAGGTTAAGATTCTGTATGTAATGGCAGTTCAATTATAGTCGTGTCGTAGAACGCCTGGTTTTATTCCTCTCCCTAAATACATTACAGTTTGTAATTAGTAAATTAACAAGGTAACATAAGTAGGTATGTTGTTTAAAAATTAAATAGTGTAATTGGCTTCGGTCGTACTATTTAAATAAATAAATTAAACAAAAGTTATTTTGTTTTTACAGTAAAAAAGCTACGAGTGATAGCGATATATAGATACCGAATGGTATCAGCCAGGCTCGCGAGACAGGCGCGGAAGTCGGAGAGGGATCATCTGGTCAAGCAAGCCTGTCGTCGCTGTTCGTGTACCGAGTGGCTAACGGGTGCGAGCGACGCACAGCTCACACCGAGGGCGAATATTACATAGATTGCAAGGTGTACCGAGCTGACGACGCGCGCAACACCGACTCGATGGAGCTATGGAAGAAGGCACTTGTACGAATCAAGCTCCAGGCCGACATTGACTGTTCTCAGTGGAGAAAACTGCAGGACTTTGTACGTTCTGCAGATGTTTTGTTCCCCGACAAACCAGTTTTTTACGATAAATAAATAGGTAATAAATATGGTTTAATTTCAATGAATGTTTTTTTTTTTTATTTCTCTACTATGTATGCCCACACTTCATTTCACACACATCTCATACAAACACAATTAAATACATACGTGTGTATACGTGTGTGTATACACAGTCGTATTTCATACCACTGTTTAAAGCACTAAACACATATCAATAGAATAACACTAAACACGTAACATCTTTACAAACCATACTAAGTACTACCACTTTGCATTACTAACTACTAAACCGAGTCGACCGTTCACGATTGGACATCGACCGTTCACAGAAAGACCGAGTAGAATTAGGCACTGAACTAGTACCAGGCCCCTCAGAAAGTATTGCGAAAAAAAGTTTTTATATATGGGAGACTGGCCAGTTATAATGTTTTTCGAAAATATGATTATTTATAAGTAAAAATAAGTAAGTTCCAATTTCAAAATTTCCCTCCACATTTTTTGCGAGTTAATTCAAAGTATTGTGTCTCACTGAAATATGGATCTGCGCCGGGAACATTTTAGAGCTATGATTTTATACGATTTCAAGTGTCGCCTGAAACCGGATGAATCGTACGATAGACTTCAAATGGCATTCATGGATGAAGGCCCTTCCAAGGCAACCGTGTATCGTTGGTATAACGAATTCAAGCGCGGTCGACCAACTTTGGGGGATGACGAAAGAAGCGGTCGCCCTTTGACGGCTGTTACCGAAGAAAACGTGCTAGCAGTGAAAAATTTAATCCAAGACAATAGGCGAATTACATATCAGGAGATTCAACACATATTGAAGATTGGATCGGGATGCGTTCACGAGATTCTACACAGCCATCTTCGCGTGAGGAGGATAGTATCACGCTGGGTGCTGCACAACCTCACCGATGCTCAGAAGCAGGCCCGGGTGGAATGGTGCCGTGATATGCTTAACAAATTTGAAGCAGGCTCGTCTCGGCGTGTTTACGACATCGTTACAGGTGATGAGTCCTGGATTTATCAATACGACCCAGAAACCAAGCGCCAGTCGACTGTTTGGGTGTTTCAAAATGAGCCAACGCTCAACGCTTCACCAAAGTGAAGCGATCTAGAAGCGGGGGTAAGATTTTGATCGCTAGCTTTTTTAATTTGACTGGCCACTTGGTATCAATTCCCTTACGGGATCAAAGAAGCATTAATGCCGAATGGTATACTACCAAATGTTTGCCAGAAGTTTTCTCTGTTATAAGCAACAAGCGACCAAACACAGGGCTCCGCGGGCTACTGCTCCACCACGACAATGCACCTGCGCACACCGCACTCAAAACGAGGGACTTCCTGGACAGCACGCCAGTCAAACTCCTGGGTCACCCTCCTTACAGCCCTGATCTAGCACCGTGTGACTTCTTTTTATTCCCAAAAATAAAAAATCAGCTCAAAGGGATACAATTTTCGTCGCCGGAAGATGCGCTGGCTGCGTTCGAGCAGGCTGTAAACGAGGTGTCTGCGGCGGACTGGAAAAAGTGTTTTGAAAACTGGTTTAGGCGCATGAATCTTTGTATAGAGGCTGGTGGAAAGTACTTTGAAAAGATTTAATAAAAATATATGTACGTATAGAACAATTTTTTTTAGTTTCGCAAAACTTTCTGAGTGTCCCACGTATTTACTAGAATTGAATTTGAAATAAGCCACCCAACGATATCAAAAAATGTTATTGGGCATTCTACCCCACCTACCGTTCCTTCGGCTCACAGCTCCGTTCGCCTCAGTCACTCTCGGTGGGGTAGAATGCCCAATAATATACTACTAACACGTATACTCAGTCTGTGGCACTAACTTCATTGGAGCTTCAAAGATGTTGCGCAGTGAATATCAACAGTTCTAACAAGAGCTATCGCCGGAGTTCTACCATGAAATCGGTAAAATGGAGGTAGAATGGCACTTCAACGCTCCTGCATGGCCGAGCGCAACTCAAGTTACTCTGATGAAAAGAACGTCAACTTACGTCAACTTTGGCAGCTAACAGAACAGATGCTGCACCAATTTTAGAAGAGCTGGTTAAGTGACTATTTATCTCAACTTAAGACCAGGGGAAAATGGAACAAACAATAAAAGAACATCCAGGAAGGCCATATAGTCCTAATCACAGACAACAACTTGCCAGCAGGACAATGGGCCATGTAGCGCGTACTCTAACTGCATCCCGGTACTGATGGTTATTTCGAGTGACCATAGTGAAAACCCAAACTGGAGTCATTAAACGACCCATAGTGTCGACCGGTCGTGTCAATGGGTAGAGGGGATAGTCTCCCCTCTACCCATTGACACGACCGGCAACGAAAGCGATGAAGACTGCAAGAAGGAGCTACAAAAGCATGATGGAATAAAAAAAACCTATCAAAACAATACAATCTGGTGCATTGAAAATGTCTTACTAACATTTTAATGTGTCTATTCACAATGTTAACTGTACAATGATTATCGAGAGCAGAAAAATCTGAAAACTGGCTAGACAAAACTTATGGCACAGATTTTTTTAAGAGCCATGTACTTTATGTGAGTAGCTCGCAAACAGTTACAGTGTACATTGCTGATAATTTTTGTTGAGCGATTTTTTTGTTAAATATTGTTTCTTTAAACTAAACTTAATAATTTAATAAATATTTGTTAGAATATTCGATTTTGTGTTTCATTATAATGAAATAAATAATAAAAGTGAAGAAAAAATAAACTGCCATGTTGGTATGTATAGCTATAACAAGCCGATAAATATATGCATAGCTATAGACACGTATACATTGTAAGTTGTTTTGTCGTTAGTGTTAAAACCTTTTTTATTCTAAAAGTACACCCCGGCCATTACTGTTTTGACAGCAATTTTTTTTTCCTTCTTAAGTTATATCTGTCACTGTTTTTTTATGTAAAATATAATAGACGTTTCTTGTCCTGCTAAAAATAGTTTTCCTTACTAGCCAACTATATAAACAAGTGGTTATCGTCCCTCCAACGTCCACCAGGGTACAGCAGTCAGGAGCGGATTCCAGTACAGCGGTAACAAATTCTTCAACTAACAAATGCAATAAGCATTAGTAAGCTAAATGGTCACAACTTCAACACTTGGGCATTTAGTTTGGAGTGCTATCTGACGGACGTAAACTTATGGGACGTTGTGATTCAAGCGGTCGATTCGCCGATCCCATCGCCACGCGCAGAGACGCGAAGGCACGAGCAAAGATTTGCCTCACGTGTGACGAGTCGGTGTTTCCAATAATCAGGTGAGCGATAACCGCATAATAAACCTTGAATTGTATAAAGAAGGCTTAAGCTGACAGCGGGCTTACAAGGACATTAGCTTTAATGAAGACTCACTAAGAAAAAAAAATTGGAATATTTGAGAGTCCATCTGTGATAAATTTTCATCCAGATTAAGCGTTCATAAAGGCGAAGAGAATGACTCGTAGGCGGCAGGGAACCAGCCCCAAATATAAATAAAGAATGTGTCAGCAGGCGCTGTGAGTATTACTTGAATTAATCTAAATGTCCATGCTTTTGAAACATGTGCGTTGTTTGATGCTCATTATGCATTCTTCTCCTTGGCAGGGCACTCTACGAATAATTTTTAAACAAACGTATAAATAAGAAAATGGTCAACAACTACGATTATTAAGAAGAACAGCAGTTAAACTCCAACATTGGGTTCCAAATACAGATGGCACTTTAGCTTGCACGAGGCTGGATTATAGCTTCCCAGGTGAATGATACTGCTTGAGACATCATACCTCCGGTATTGAAAACTAATGGGTAAATTGTATCCCACATAAAAGTAAGTTTTGTTGTATTCCATTATTGAACATTCCAACACGAAGATTTCATCAGAAAATGTGGTGACAGCACTTCTCAAAGAGGATGTCCGCAATAGCTACTAAAAGTGTGGCGGACTCTGGCTTGGCCGCCATCAGGGATTTTAATTTTGATAACACAAATATTTAGTCGCTAATTAGTCGTCAAATATCAGATTTAGTCGGTCACTGGTTCAAAAGTTGGAAGGGTTGTTTGGCGGCCGATCTGGAGAGACTCTCTCCAGCTTGGCCAAATTTATATCTCAAAAACTAGGGCACCTAGCGAAGATCTGTTTTCTCCCAGATTTAGTCGCCAATTAGTCGAAATTAGTCGCAAAATATCAGAATTAGTCGATCACTGGTTCAAAAGTTAGAAAGGTTTATAGGTGGCCGATCTGGAGAGACTGCCCCCGGCTTGGCCACATTTATATCTCAAAAACTAGGGCACCTAGCGAAGATCTTTTGGTTTATATCGAAGTTTACTTGTTTTTTTGGGGAGGAATGAAGTAGCGCCCCTGCTGAAGCGATAAGTTTGTTTATTTACATAATGCAGGCGCTACATAGCTAAGCTACATACGTCGGGCCGACGGGACAGAACGCCAGTCGTTCAACTACACTCATACAGTTAAGTAAGGTCCTAGTTTAGAGTAAATTTAATTATATATTTTTTGTAAGTGTTGCGAGATAATAATATAGTACCGTACGCAAAATACGCGCTTGGTCGTGGTGTTGCGGCAACCAGCCCGTTTTAACCTTTTAACCTAACCTAGTACGGTTTTATTTTATCGTGAATTATTATTTCATTTGGCCCAACAGTACCTAAATTGGTGACCCCGACGTGATTGTTTTTGGGCCACAGTGTACTTACTTTTGTAACTATTTGTGTACGATCAGTGACTTTTCAATTCGGTGATAATTACCACTGGTGTTCCGGACGTACCCCATATTCCATCTACGGACATTATGGCAGATATCGAGCAATTGTCAGCAGAGATTGCGAAGATCAATGCAACGTTGACAAACATGCAGCGTGGTAGGTCAAGAAGTAACAACCGTTATCCGAGGCGCTCTTCAAGGTCGTCATCAAGATGTCGCACACCGGATTCCCCAGACTGGCTATACAGTTATCATTTTCGGTACCGCCATAGAGCCAATCGCTGCGTACCTCCTTGTGCGTGGAAGCCAAGGGATAACAGCAAAAAAGAAAATGACAGATCTTCACAGTCGGAAAACTAATAGGCGCGGTGCAGTCGTCGGCGGAGGTCTGCGCTGTGGTGCCCTGCAGCCGTCTATCAGTCATGGACTACAACTCGGGTTTCCGTTTTCTCGTCGATACAGGCGCGAACGTGTCCATCTTAGCGGTAACGAAAATAATTTTTAAAAACTTAAGTTTTTCTACAAATTATATGCTGCCAACGGTACCGAAATTGCTACTTATGGGCTTAAGTCGCTTGTTTTAAACCTAAAGTTACGTAGAGCGTACCGTTGGGAGTTTATAATAGCTGATGTTAAGCAGCCTATTCTGGGCGCAGATTTTTTGTCCTATCATAAAATATTAGTGGATATGAGTCAGCGAAAACTTATAGATCAGACTACGAAATTAAATGTATCAGCCGCAATTGTAAAGAGGGTAGGGTCCATATTGGCTCACCTAAAGTTATTACCCGAAATTGTTCCGAAATTATTTTCCCTTCCTAATGATTTGTAATCCGAATGATCACTCTTCCTAAAATTTTACATCCTAATGTTTTCATTCATACTATTTGTAGTGCTACCGGCGATGTTCATAACACTCATGTTTCCGAAAATTGTAATTAATAATATCATTATTGTAAATATATTTAAACTCCTACTGCTTTTTATCATAACACTTTTATCCCTAAACATAATTACCACAATTGGATCGGGTTAGTAGCATTAGTTCCCAGTTGCGATAGTCCCCGAAAACAAAAAGGAATAACTAGTTGCGTTTTTACCCGGTTTCTTGCAAGGTACAATGGCGTTGTAAATGTAACTGTTTGTAAATTTAAGAGCAATTTAATGTTCTATAGTGGGATGTTAATTTAATACTTAATACATGTAATTTATAAACGTTGGGTATTAAGTTGAAATTAGATTGTGAAATAATGCTGTTAGAGCTAAATCTAGTCTCCGTTTCATTCTTAGCTCTAACATAAGTAAAAAAAATTGTAGGGCTCGTATAATTTTATGTTATTAAAAAAAAATTGTTAAGTATCTATTTGTTAAATAGCATGTGCCATGTTTTTCACAATAATAAATCTTCTCGCCGACAAAGGGTCGCACGCAGCCAAACCGGTTATTGCTTTCCTACTGAATCTACTGATAACACGGTCGTTCTATCACTTTCACACGCGGTCGTTCTATCTCTTTCACACGTGTGGGAGAGAGTCCATTGTATTTGTCTATCTTTATTTATTGCCTATGCACTTGACCTACTCAGTGTGCTAATTGACAATGTCGAATGAAGGTGGTTCCCGGGGTGTAACAAAAAATTACGAAATATGCGGAACTGTGTTATTACATGCAGGTCACAAATATTATAAACATCGCAAAAATAAGAATTCAACAGTGTGGACTTGCGCCAATAAAAAAAAAATTAAGTGCAGTGGCATAGCTAATTTACACCACGAAACGGATTGTGTTGTAATAAAAAACAAGCATGTATCCCAATGTGTACCTAAGTTTGATGAGAATGAAGTGAAATTATTATTGCAACAAACTAAAAAAGCTATTTGTCAAGATTTTTCAGACACTGTACAAAGCGTATACGAAAAAAATATACAAAAATTAAAAGATAGAAAAGGTTTGGATAATATTTCTAAAATTCCGGACTTTCGAAGTGTAAAATATCAGTTTTACAGATACAGGAACAAAACATTGCAAGTGCCAAAGATAAAATTCACAAATCCGGATAGCGTTGTGATCCCCGAAAGGTTTGTGAAGTACATATTATTTGACTGCAAAGAAAACGAAAGAAGAATCATTGTGTTTGCATCACCAAAAGTCCGAATTAATGTGCAAAATATCAAACATTATTTTTGCGATGGAACTTTTAAGTCATGTGTAGAGCCGTTTACACAGTTATACACCATCCACGGCGATATTGGCAGTGATTTATATCAGTCAAATATAGTGCCGCTATTTTACGCGCTTCTAACCGATAAACGGGGCATTACATACGAAGCTCTATTTCAAAAAATAAAAGACGCTGTACAAGAATTTCGCCCCATTCAATTTACTATGGATTTTGAAATGGCAGCTATAAATGCTGTAAAAAATGTGTTTCCAAGAGCAAGTATTCATGGCTGCTTTATACACTTTCAAAGAAGTATTTATAGGAAAGCAACTTCGTTGGAATTACTTAAATATGAAGAGACTAAACAACATATAAAATTATGTGCTAGTTTAGCTTTTCTCCCAAAAGAAGACATAGAAGATGGTTGGTTGACACTAATGGAAAACAGGTAAGTCTTAACTTATAAAAATAAAAAAAATGTTTCGTAGTATTGTAATATTTAAATTGGATAGATTTTATGTTATATCCTCCAGGGGCACACTCACATACACTACAAACATAATGTATATAAAGATTGTGCTGCGACCCCGAGGTCCTCAAGCTCTAGCAGATCTGTCACTATCTATTGCTTTCCATGACATTAGTATCCTTCCCTAAGGTCTTTTCATTTTGTTCCTAAAATCCATTCTATCTGTATTCCTTAAACAGTGTCCGATTATTATTAGATATTACGTGGGGCCATTTATTTGAAAAGGCGAAAGGTGGGTGTTTAGCAATGGCTAGCCTGTTAGGGATACGACGTGAAATATGTATGTATTTAAACATAATTTAGGTACCTATGTTTATATCAGTCATCTGGTTGCCATAATACAAGTTCAATCAGTACTTTTACTGAATTAGGTTTAAATTGGAAAAGTAGGCTGTTACATTTCTTTTAATTTAGTTTAAATTTTCTTCAACAGTTTTCAAGCAGAACCAGTGACGATATTCAACAATTATTTTGTAGAGCAGTGGCTGGAACCCCCCGAAATGATACCACTTTGGTGTTGCTTTAAAGAACATCACAGATCAACAAATCTTGTTGAAGCGTGGAATGAAAGGTTCCAGCGATATACAGGCTGCAAACCGAGTTTGTTGCTGTTCCTACAAACCGTGGCAACAGATATTTCTACTCACGATATTGCACGAGAAAGGTATAATATAAAATCTCCTTGGCTTGTGTGATTAATTTCATAATATAAACTGTAGACCTTTTTTGTAATTCTAATTTATATTATTAAAAATATATCATTAACTTTCAGGTTACAAATGAATGGTATACCTATCCATAAAAGGAAAAAGACAAGCATTCAAAATGATGAGCTGATTAATAAACTGACCCATCAATATGAGAATAAAGAACGTTCTATTACAAATTTCCTACAAGAAGTTAGCAGTGTTTTAAAAATTGTTTTTTAAAAATATGATTATTATGAACATACTTATTAAGTAATTTTTGTTTCCTTTGTTATTTTTTGGTTTGTTTAGGTAAGTTGATTTTAAGATATTTTTTACCATTTGTTGATTAGTAAATATAGCATAATAATTGTAAGATAACAGCTCATTTATGAGAAATTATTAGTAATTAAAATTATATAACTTACTAAAGTTAGGTTATATGTTTATATATACAAACTGTGATTCTAGTGCTGTGATTTGTAATACCAATTTAGATATAAGTATACAATTATACGAGTATATATTTACCTCTCCACGAGATTTATTTTGATAAACAATACTCATTTTTTTTAAGTATTAATAAAGGCTGATTTAAATTTTGTAATACTTTTTTTATCATCTGTACAAACTTCTATTTGTTTAAGTGTTAATAAAGACTGATTAAAATATTGTAACAGTTTTTTTATCATCTGTACAAACTTCTATTTTAATAGGTATAATTCTTTTCGGGGACTACCGCAACTGGGAACTAATGCTACTAACCCATATTTTCACTCATATTCATAAAAAAAACATACATTTACCAAGCCTAATAAAAAATATATGTCTAAAAAACCAACAGTTTAGAATGATTAAAGGTTGTTTTACTGATTTTTGTCTTAAATGAATGAAATTCAGGTCAGAGTGTCGTCTTGGGGCACTATGAAAAGAAATACTCAGAAAAATTTCGCGACCAATTTCGAGGTAGCGCTCGCCGGCCGCTGCCGCGGCACCACTCGCTTCGCTCGCTCGGCTCGCGCGTAGTTGGTCACGGTTCTAACCTAACCTAACCTATGGATATCTTTGCAGGTACACACCACTATAAATAAAATTAAAGTTATGTGAAAATAAAGTCACGCAAAATTAATGTATATGTCGCCGCGGAATCGACTGTTTGCTACCAGCATCATCGTAATTAATAATTTTAATTAACTTTAACTTGGAATCCTGCCATCTATGAAAATTGTTAGAAGTAGTTCAATGTTTAAGTAGGTCTTCTGGGCAGCGCCATCTATTGGCCTTTTGTGGAATCGAGTAGATAATTGGATTCCTTTGATTGAATGGAAATTAATCAATAAATTATTTCCAATGTTTTAATTAATACTAAAGCTTGAATAAAAGAAACAGTTAAATTATGATATGAATTTATGGTATGGCAAATTTGACAAAGTACATAGTTTTGTTCATGACTAATAGTCCCTGGCGAGTTCTAGAAAAATGGCGGAAAAGTTGTAATTCGAATGATCAAGACAAGATATTATAATTTAATATGAACCTTAAATAGGTTTCAGTAATAGATTTCAAACTTTATAATTCATAGCAATAATTTACATAGCAATTTCTAATGAAAACCTTTTGTTTGTTTAAATTCCTAAAATGACCGTATGAGATTTAACATTGTAATAAAACCACCAATTGAACTTTAATTCTGAGCAATGTTTGCATTTGTAACTAATAGCTTTGTTTAATTATAAAAGAAATAACTAAGAAGTGTTTTCTAGTTCTTTGTAAGTTTTGTTGAATCAAATAAGTTAAAAGACTCTGTATTGAAACGTGCGGTGTTTCCGCCCACTTTCCTGACGAGGTGTCCAACAGCTCGCATCGCTGTGTCGTACTGTAAAGTAAAAAAATAGTTTTAAATTGTGTTAAGAGGTTAATAACTGTTTGAATAAAACGCTAAGTGTCTCTGTATTGTGTGAGTGTGATTTTAATAAACCTCATGTCGGACGTTGACCACGCCGACGGAAGACTCGTCGCGTCATCGGAAGCGGGAACGCCCTTGCGACCCCTTGCCGGACATCCAGAAGAACCACATGGAACTGTAAAACCGACTAACGTGAACATGGTCGAGGGTGTGCCAAAGGAGTTTTTCTCCGAAATGGTGTGCTTGATGCGTTCTATGAGCGATCGCCTGGCTGCGCCCCAGGATCAACCAAGAGTCAAGATAACCGACATATTTCTACCTTCTTACGACCCGGATGGCAACGTAGGCGTACGTGAATGGTGTAATCATATTACGTCAGCAATAAGTACCTACAGCTTGAGCGACTATGACGTAAGGATGAAAGTTTCCAGCCTACTGAAAGGCAGAGCTAAAATATGGGCTGATGAGTGGCTAGTGACCACTAGCACTTGGGAAGAACTACGACAGAATATTATTATTACTTTCGAACCTGAAAATCGGTATTCTCGCGATGTGCTTATGTTCCGTGAACACGTGTATGAGACGTCTAGAGACCTGGCTGAGTTTCTCTCCAGGGCCTGGTTGCTCTGGAAACGAGTGACCAAAGACAAGCTAAACAACGCGGATGCTGTTGAGGCTGTCATTGGATCGGTGAGTGATGCCCGCCTTAGAATTGAGCTTATGAATGCCAGAGCCACTTCAGTACCTGAACTGATATCAGTAGCATCGTCTATCCGTCCCACTAAACGTGCTTATCCATCCACTATAAATCAACCTTTAGTTAAAAGACTGCGTCCAGATAGCAAGGATGCTCCGGTTTGTACCTTTTGTAAAAAGATTGGTCACTTGGTTGACGATTGCCGTCACAAAGCCAAAGAAAGATTTCAAGTAAGGAATTCTTCCATGTCGGAAAATCCCCGCATTAATTTACCTGTAAGTAAATGTACTTTCTGTTCCAAGTCTGGTCATACATTTGATACTTGTTATAAACGTTTGAATTCCATTTCTCCTAACTTAAATACTTCAACTGACAAAGAACCCAAACGTGTAAATAAGATCGGTAACTCCTCAGAGCTTACGTGCATGTATATTCAGATCGGTAAGATGCGCCTAAGTGCTACTTTTGATAGTGGGGCAGAGTGCTGCATTATGCGAGAAACTATTGCAAACAAATTACCTGGTCGTAGGCGTGACAAAGTCAACTACCTGCAAGGAATAGGGTCATTCCCAGTACTTTCTTTTTGCTCTATAGACTGTGTCTGTTTAATTGATGACATTCATGTTGAATTACAGTTCTTAATCCTTCCGGATCATGAGGTATCAACGGATATCCTCATAGGCACAAATTTATTAAAAGAAACCGGACTTAGTGTTTTGGTAAACATGACTGGTGCCAAACTAGTGTATCAACCTAGTGTAATGCATGTAAAAGCAAATAATTCTATTTTCGATAAAATTGATCATGATCTTACTAATGAAACACAGATTGAACAATTGCATATTCTTTTAAATAAATACTCTCATTTATTTATTCAGGGTTATCCCAAGTCTCGAGTAAATACAGGTCACTTAGAGATACGGTTGAAAAACCCAGACAAATATGTTGAACGTCGACCTTACCGTCTCAGCCCCACTGAAAGAAATAAGGTGCGTGAAATAGTTAGTGAATTGCTTGATAACAATATCATTCGTGAGAGTCAGTCCCCTTTCTCTAGCCCAATAATTCTTGTTAAAAAGAAAAATGGAGCAGACCGCATGTGTGTTGATTATAGGGAGTTAAATGCCAACACTGTGCGTGATCATTACCCTTTACCACTTATTGCTGACCAGATTGACAATTTGTCAGGTGGTCGATATTTTAATACATTTGATATGGCTGCTGGATTTCATCAAATTTTAATTTCAGAAAGTTCAATTGAAAAGACAGCCTTTGTAACACCAGATGGTCTGTATGAGTACTTGACCATGCCCTTCGGCTTAAGTAATGCTCCATCAGTATATCAGAGATGTATTAACCGTGCTTTGGGACACTTGTTAAATGCAGGTAGTGCCGGTACTAGCTCCTGTGCTCCTAATGATAGTGTAGCCCAAGTATACATCGATGATGTCATAAGTAAAAGTAGGAATTTTGAAGATGGCCTAGTTTTTATGGAAAGAATTTTGATTTCCTTAGAAAAAGCTGGGTTTTCTATAAATATTGACAAATGTCTTTTCTTTAAAAAGTCAGTTGAGTATTTGGGTAATATTATAACAGATGGTCATGTAAGACCTAGCCCAAGAAAGGTGGATGCCCTTGTGAAGGCTCCAGTCCCTACTAATGTTAAACAAGTAAGACAGTTTGCTGGCCTGGCAGGCTACTTCTGTAGATTCATCCCTAATTTTGCACGTATAATGATTCCCCTTTACGAACTGACCAAGTCAGGGGCTAAGTGGCAATGGACACATAGACAAGAGGAAGCTCGGGAAAAAATTATTCAATACCTGGTCTCATCTCCTGTATTAATGATCTTCTGTGAAGGGGCCCCTATAGAGCTATATACAGATGCCAGTAGCGTAGGAGTGGGTGGCATTCTTGTCCAAGTGATTAATGGTCGACAACATGCAGTGGCCTACTTCAGCATGCGCACAACAGACTCAGAGAGCAGATACCATTCATATGAATTGGAAACACTTGCAGTAGTGCGAGCAATTAAGCACTTCCGTCATTTCCTCTATGGAAGACAATTTAAAGGTATCACTGATTGCAATGCCCTCAAGGCTTCGAAGCACAAACAAGAGCTTTTGCCAAGAGTATACCGGTGGTGGTCATTTCTTCAAAACTTTGATTTTGAAATTGAATACAGAAAAGGTGACCGCATGCAACATGCTGATTTTTTCAGTCGTAATGTGGAAAATTATACAGTCAATATAATGACCAGAGACCTCCAATGGCTAAAAATAGAACAACGTCGTGATGACACTCTACGCTCCAAGATTGACACAATTCTCAGGGGAGAAACACTTAATGATTTCTTGATTGAAGATGACATACTGAAACAAAATCAACATGACAAAGTTCTAGGTGAGCAACATCTCATAGTGGTACCTAAATCCTTTCAATGGAGTTTGATCAATACTTACCACACCAGCCTCAAACACCCAGGATGGGAAAAAACTCTTGCTAAAATGAAAGAGACGTACTGGTTTGAAAAGATGAACACCATAACACGACAATTTGTTGAAAATTGTATAGTCTGTAAAACATCAAAAAACACATCTGGTTCTATACAGGCACAACTGCACCCAATACCTAAACCATCAGTGCCTTTTGAGATGATCCACATGGATATCAGTGGAAAATTAGGTACACCATCTGATCAAGAATATGTCATTGTCACAGTAGACGCATACACAAAATATGTATTGTTACACCATGCAAACAATAAGAGCCAACACAGTTCCCTTGCAGCACTCAAGCGAGTAATTCATTTGTTTGGTACACCCAAAATTATTGTAGTCGATGGTGGAAGAGAATTCCTTGGAGAATACAAGAACTATTGTGAAAGGTATGGCATAGAAATTCACTCAATCGCGCCCGGGGTAAGCAGAGCTAATGGGCGAGTTGAGAGGATTATGGGAACACTGAAGAATTCCCTAACAATGATCAAGAACTATGAAACTGTTGACTGGCACACTGCACTGGAAAGTTTACAACTTGCATTAAACTGTACTAAACATCAAACAACAGGCGTAGCCCCACTTACATTACTTACAAGACGCCAACACTGTGTACCCCCTGAACTGCTAAATCTAATTCAAATTGATGAAATGACTATTGACTTTGATGTCTTAGAAAAACATGTACAGCAGAGATTGACCGAAGCGGCAGCCAAGGATAAAGAAAGATTTGATGCTAGAAAAGCTAAAATTTGTCGGTTCCAAAGAGGCGAGTATGTCTTAGTGAAAAATAATCCTAGGAATCAGACAAGTTTGGACCTGAAATTTAGCGCACCTTATGAGATCTACAAGGTGCTTGATAATGACCGCTACCTCATCAAACCAGTAGTTGGTCGTGGTCGCCCTAAAAAGGTGGCTCATGATCAGCTACGTCGAGCGCCGCAGCCTGGTGACCAAGTGACCGTGTCGCCGGCCCATGAACAACCAGCTGAGACTCCACCAAACCAGGGCCAGCATGATGACAGACAACCAGGGGATATCAGTCCCCACTCTTCCACGCAGGACAACTATTAACTAAAAGGTGAGCAGCTTTCAAGCTACTTTCTCATCACTCTCCTTACTTGAGTGTGTGTTGTATCAATGCACCCAGTAGATACATGAATCTCATATTATGTGATTTGTGTCATGTAACAACTTTTCATTTTAACTTAACTTTATTGTATTCTCAACTACAAGCTACAAAGACAACTAATATTGATTACACAATTAACTATCCTGTTGGTATGCTGTGGAAGCGACTAATAATGATAACACAATAATCTGTCTGTTAATAATCCGTGGAGGAAACGAATACCTAGTGATAATACAACAAACAATCAATTGGTTTGCTGTGGAAGCAACTAATAATAATTTAATATCCATTAGTTAGGCGTGGAGGCCGCTAATGAACAATCTCTCATGTTATCCTGCTGGGTCCACGGTGTACAAGACCACCCTGAGCCTGGTTCCTTATATCCTGTCAAATCAAAGACTTCGTGCCTGTCACGGAGCAATGGTCCTAAACTCCTTAACCTTTAATCCTGTCAAATCAAAGACTTTGTGTCTATCACAGAGCGGTGTTCCTGATCCTATCATTTAATCCTCTCAAATCAAAGACTTTGTGTCTATCACAGAGCATTACCGTCCCATGAGAAGGAATATATTCAGCCAATAGCTGATCACAATACTTAACACTACCTACACTATACTTACCCAAACACTAATTACAAACACCTAAATCAGGTAGGTGTGTTTACATTAATGCATTCCATTCTTTCATTAAACATAAACTTGGTGGATACCTGACCTAATAAATATTTAAAGATAAAGTTTCTGACCATTACCAAACAATGAATTTTGTGGGTTAATACTAGGAACCACTTTCTGCATACATGTGAAAATAAAACTGTAACTAACAGTTGATCTAGCAATGTCAATAAACCTGAAAACAAACTGCAAGTAGAAAACCAAAAGCATGTATTTGTGGTATTAAAATTCATTAAATATTTCAATGAGTCTGGCAAACTAATTAGATGCCAGATTTATTACAAGCCACATAGTCACATAGCCCACCTACCAATTCAATAAAAATTGTAGGAAAATTAAAGCAACAATAATCTGCAAAGAAATTTATCTCCGTTATTACAGATAACAAACTAAGAAACAGAGACTGAGGACACCGGCAGATGCTGGGCACGCATCTGGGTTGCAAAATGGCCGTGTCGCCGCGGAATCGACTGTTTGCTACCAGCATCATCGTAATTAATAATTTTAATTAACTTTAACTTGGAATCCTGCCATCTATGAAAATTATTAGAAGTAGTTCAATGTTTAAGTAGGTCTTCTGGGCAGCGCCATCTATTGGCCTTTTGTGGAATCGAGTAGATAATTGGATTCCTTTGGTTGAATGAAAATTAATCAATAAATTATTTCCAATGTTTTAATTAATACTAAAGCTTGAATAAAAGAAACAGTTAAATTATGATATGAATTTATGGTATGGCAAATTTGACAAAGTACATAGTTTTGTTCATGACTAATAGTCCCTGGCGAGTTCTAGAAAAATGGCGGAAAAGTTGTAATTCGAATGATCAAGACAAGATATTATAATTTAATATGAACCTTAAATAGGTTTCAGTAATAGATTTCAAACTTTATAATTCATAGCAATAATTTACATAGCAATTTCTAATGAAAACCTTTTGTTTGTTTAAATTCCTAAAATGACCGTATGAGATTTAACATTGTAATAAAACCACCAATTGAACTTTAATTCTGAGCAATGTTTGCATTTGTAACTAATAGCTTTGTTTAATTATAAAAGAAATAACTAAGAAGTGTTTTCTAGTTTTTTGTAAGTTTTGTTGAATCAAATAAGTTAAAAGACTCTGTATTGAAACGTGCGGTGTTTCCGCCCACTTTCCTGACGAGGTGTCCAACAGCTCGTATCGCTGTGTCGTACTGTAAAGTAAAAAAATAGTTTTAAATTGTGTTAAGAGGTTAATAACTGTTTGAATAAAACGCTAAGTGTCTCTGTATTGTGTGAGTGTGATTTTAATAAACCTCATGTCGGACGTTGACCACGCCGACGGAAGACTCGTCGCGTCATATATTATGTCCCAGGTAAGTTAGTTCACTTTGCAGATATGTTGTCAAGAAATAGTCTCAAAATTACTGAATATGATAGTGAAATGTTGAATATGGTTCATTCCATATCTAGATACTTACCAATGTCACCTGAAAGGAAAACAATATTTAGACAAGCTACTTGTAATGACCCTGTACTAAGCAAGATTACTAGTTTCTATTATCATGGTTGGCCAAAAAGTGTAAACAAAGATTGCCAAAATTTTTAAAAACTAAAAGACTCTATTTACACACAAGATGGGTTGTTGTTCTTTGAAAATAAAGTAATTGTTCCAAGTTCATTAAAATCTTATGTTTTGGAAATTGTTCATCAAGGTCATAATGGAATAGGTAAATGTATAAACAAAGCTAAAAATTTATTTTACTGGCCTAACATGCGATTAGACATAACTAATTTTGTAAAACAATGTGGAATTTGTGAAAAGTACAGTCCACAAAATTGTAATGAACCTTTGCTTCCACACAAAATTCCAAAAGAAAGGTATTTCAAAGTAGGTTGTGACATATTAGATTTTCATGGAAATTATTTTCTTGTAATTGTGGATTACTTTTCACATTGGCTTGAGCTGTTACCTTTGTCAGATAAAACCTCAAAATGTGTAATAAATGCAATGCAAAGTGTATTCACTAGATTTGGGTTTCCAGTAGAATTAATAGCAGACAACAATCCATTTGCATCATTTGAATGTAAGAATTATTTTAAGTCTAAAGACATACAATTAATTACAAGTACGCCTCATTACCCAAAAAGTAATGGGATGGCAGAAAAAGCCGTTCATATTAGTAAACAAATCTTAAGAAAATGTATGGAAGATAAGACAGATTTCAGAGAGGGTGTGATGCAATATAAAAATATGCCATTCTCAGGACTAAATGTTACCCCTTCTCAGATTTTAAACAGTAGAAATGTTAGAACTTTAGTGCCATGCACAATGCATCATCTTAGACCTAAAATACACAATGTCTATCAACAGCTTTTATTAAAGCAATCTATTACTAAGAATAATTATGATAGGAGAGCTAAGAGAATTGTATTTTTTAAACCCGGTGATCAAGTAGTCTATAGAGATAGGAAAGTGTGGCTTAAGGCTAAAATTGTTGAATATTGTAAAGAACCTCGATCTTATCTGATTCGTACGAATAAGGGATCTATTTTAAGACTTAATAGTTCTCAATTAAAAGCATCAAACACCAAGAATGAAAATAAGTTGTTAACATCTGATACTCTAATCCCGTTTATGTCTGATGAATCAAATAATGTTCTGGAATCTCCTAGTAGTCCGGTATCAAACAGTGTTCCTGAGAATGAAACATCTGAAAATTCTTATAATGAAACTGATAATATTAGAAATGATACTAGTAACTGTGCTACTCCACTGAAGGTATCCCGAAGTGGTCGCACTATTAGGCCCTCCAGAAGACTCGATCTTTAGGGGGAAGATGTTGTGTGTTCAGTTCCTTATAGTATCTATGGTTGATTTTAAAAATAAAAGTAGAATCTAAGTTGTGATTAGTCTATGACAGTAGTGTGTAATAAAAAGATGTCTAATAAAGTTTCTCTTCAAGTTTATTTTAATTCTTAAACACCCCGACAAACCAGTTTTTTACGATAAATAAATAGGTAATAAATATGGTTTAATTTCAATGAATGTTTTTTTTATTTTTATTTCTCTACTATGTATGCCCACACTTCATTTCACACACATCTCATACAAACACAATTAAATACATACGTGTGTATACGTGTATACACAGTCGTATTTCATACCACTGTTTAAAGCACTAAACACATATCAATAGAATAACAATAAACACGTAACATCTTTACAAACCATACTAAGTACTACCACTTTGCATTACTAACTACTAAACCGAGTCGACCGTTCACGATTGGACATCGACCGTTCACAGAAAGACCGAGTAGAATTAGGCGCTGAACTAGTATTTACTAGAATTGAATTTGAGATAAGCCACCCAACGATATCAAAAAATGTTATTGGGCATTCTACCCCAACCTGACCATGGTGAAAACCCAAACTGGAGTCATTAAACGACCCATAGTGTCGACCGGTCGTGTCAATGGGTAGAGGGGATAGTCTCCCCTCTACTCATTGACACGACCGGCAACGAAAGCGATGAAGACTGCAAGAAGGAGCTACAAAAGCATGATGTAATAAAAAAAACCTATCAAAACAATACAATCTGGTGCATTGAAAATGTCTTACAAACATTTTAATGTGTCTATTCACAATGTTAACTGTACAATGATTATCGAGAGCAGACAAATCTGAAAACTCAATCATTAGCCTAGGCTGGCTAGACAAAACTTATGGCACCGTCATGCTGATGTGACGTGTTCCTAGTTGCGGCAGTGAAAACTTAAACTTTGGACTTTGACCAGTAAGGCCGCACAATAAACAGGATTAAGTTTTCACTTCTGTCGGCAGTCTCACCACCATAACCACATCTGTTTTGGGTTCATGGGCCAAAATCTCAAGGCGAAGCATCATTTTATACTACAAAAATGTTATAATTTTAAGTGATAACATCAAATGTTGTTGATGTTGTTGTTGATGTCATACTTGTGAATGGATCATATGGTTCGCAACATAGGTCTGGCAATCAAATTACTAGCCCGGAACACAAGCGACCGATTTATTATGACACCATAGGCAAAATTGAACTTATACACGATGAATGGACTTTGCTAGTTTGCTAACCTAACCAAACTGGCAAGGCGTTCAACACATTGAGAAATATATCAACGGGGTAAACGACCTTTTCCAAAAGATCCATCAAAGTTATTGCCAAGCTACGACGGATCAACTCTTCCACGAGATGGAGCTACTAAACTTCTATAATACAATCCTGCAGCATTTATTTATGCGCAAGATGCGCGGCTTGATCGATGGAGTAGACATGGTAACCAACAGCTTATTTGGCGTCTTAGACCAGAAGTTTGCTGAAAAATATCACAGAGATATTGATGCCATACAACGCAACGAAAAATATCTGCGCGAAATCACAAAAACAAACATCGATCATGCAACTGCAAAATTAAGTGTTGAAGAAAAGCGATGAAAACATCAACATGCAATGTAAGATGATATAACTCTTCATGGCAGAAACCAAGACGAATCTGGGCAGCATTGAAACAGAAATACAAATAATGATGGCCAGAAGCTACTTCAACTCTACTTCGGTCACAACATCGCTACTACTTCAAAGAGATACAAACCATGCTCCTGAACACTCTCACAAACGTCTTCAGTGGACAAATGGACGTACACTTAATAACACCAGCCAGTCTAGTAAGGCAATTAGATGATATATCCGGGCCCAGCAGACTGCCGAGGATACTGTCACTGCCGACGCAGAACCTTAGAGAAGACATCAAGGAGATTTACAAGCTGCTGTATGTGAAAGAACTACTTCATGTTCGAAGTCCATATCCCATTTTAATTTCGGATGAAGATTTCACCTACTATCATACCATTTAAGGCGTAGTCAAACTACACAATACGTTTTCGTGGACTTTGAGAAGAACTCCTACAAGCAATGCACCAAAAAACAAAAGGACAACTACATCGGCCAAGCAAATATGCCAGTGTTCAACCTTTAAAACAAGAATGCAGGGTGCAAACCGATGACGTGCGAATTACGTACTGTTTGTGCAAACTACATAATACCGCAAACTATCATAACGGCGGCAATCTTAACTTTGGGTCAAGGATGCGTACTGCAGTCAAAGGAAGTTACCATCGTTTCGCACAATCAGTACAACAGCAACCTCAACATCGCTTCGTACAATCAGTACAACAGCAACCTCAACGTGAACTAATACCGCTAACTATCACAACGGCGGCAATCTTAACTTTGGGTCAAGGATGCGTACTGCAGTCAAAGGAAGTTACCATTGCTTCGCACAATCAGTACAACAGCAACCTCAACGTGAATTCGAAATTTGGATTCACCAATAAAAAACATCGTCAACTCCAAGGAAAAACGACTTTGAGGAAATAGACGAGAAGCTGCGATTCCGAGAGAGCGAACAAGCCGAAACTACCATCATCCATCAAAGATCATGACGTACACCAATACACAATTTTAATTGATTAATGTTGGGTAGGGAAATGGAAAATAATGTAGTTCATTGTTACCTTCTTTATGCTATATTAAATGTTTTCAATAAAACAATCAAAAAATTAGAAGGAAATAATGTAACTATTTTAAATGCTTATAACATTTATGACTGGTTTAAAGACCTAGCTAATTCAAAGAAAAAATCAATATTGAATACCATGATCTCCACTACTGCTCTCAAAACGGTAAAGGAAAACATCGTGAGGAAACCGGCATGGTATTTTAGCCATGAAACAAAAAAGTATTAAAAACTATTACAGAGTCTTCCCCAGAAGTCTTTAATGGAACTATTAATAACTTCATACTTTTTATTGATAAGGCTAATTCATATTTAGAGAAATGGTTCGATTTCAATCAGAATAACTGGCTTTCTTTAATTAGATGTTTGTCATTAAAGTCTTTGGTCACATTTGATAATTTTGAGAAAATTAATAGATACTACTCTACTACTACTACTCAATACTCAATTATTTTAATTTTAGTAAAACTAAAATAAATTGTGGTGAGGCGTATGTTTTTTTTTTTAAAAGAATGTAAATTAACAAGTTGTGCGAGAAGCTCTAAAAAATATGTATTTAAAACATTAAATAAATAAAATACTATTATTTTTCTAAAAAACTGTTTAATTTTCTTCTCAGACCTAAATATACTTTATTTCTTGTTAAAAATGTTGGCAATCCTAGGTGTACCACTTGTACTGAAGGGAGAAGCTGTAGTATGGCGACGGGGAGTAAGACAGCAAGTCACTACCTAGGAGGACTTCAAGGAGCGCCTCTGTTACGCGTTTGCCCCTAAAAATCCCGCGTACATAATTTATCATGAGATAGTACAAGTCAGGCAGGATTTTGCAATGCTTACTAAGAACTTCATTGCTCATAAACGCATGTTGTTGGCTCAGCTCCCAGGTCCTAAACACACTGAGGCGCAACAGCAGGATATAGTGTACGGACAACTGAAGCACAGAATCCAGGAGAAAATTCTGCTGCATTCCAAAACCACTTTTGATGACCTACTTAAAGCAGCGCGAGCTATTGACCAATTACGGTGCAGCATGTCAATAGAAGGAGATCCTGCAACGTTTCCTAAAAAGACCAGACAACCAAAACCAAAGTGTGGGTTTACTCATATCTCAGGGTTTACTCATATCTCAGGACACAGCACAGAGCAGTGCCCGAAAATGCAAAAGAAGGAGAAGGAATTGGGTATTGTTGAGTTATATCCAGGTCCACGAACACAAGTATAAGTACCCAGGCACCGTCACCATCGACATCTAGTCTATCCTGCCATGGATGCGGTGCGCCCGGCGTTGTTCGTACCAGTTGCCCAACATGTTCAACTAAGAAAATGGAGTCTGCAAAAACCGAAGTGGTTGGCCTAAGTTTACCAATTAACCTCCAATACGACATCAAGATGAGGGCCATAGTAGGTTAGAATTGGGGGTTCTGAATCACCTGTTCTCGCTGCGCTCGAACCATGATTCAGAACCTCCAATTCTAAAAGCCATGATTCAGAACACCTACATTATTTTTTCAATCCTCATCTCAGCCGATGTTGGACTAGGGTTTACTTTTGAAAAAATAAAAATAAAATAGAAATAAAATAAATTTATTCATTAACTTAGGACTAGATTACATAGCAATAAAAGTTAGACAGGTAATACTAGGAATAACATTCAGAACTGTATAGTAGAACTGAAACGGTGATGGTAGCCCAATTTATATGAAACATATTTCGTTTCCTGGCAGTATCTGATAGCAATCAATATCTTCTAAAGCAGGCAAAACTAACTCATGGGCTGAATCACTCTCCTGATGAACTAAATCAACTGTTGCTGTCGATATACTACTCCCTCTAGTATTTGTTGAACTTAGAATAGATTTTTCATGATTAGCCTGATTGTTGCTAACTCTTACGAATGGGCGAAGATCCTCACCAGGTCCGCTTTTGAGTTTTAGGTAGTGAATATTGCTCAAATTAGATTTCACAGAATCTTCCAACTTCTGGTAAACTAAATCTTCTGTTTGGGTTATATCATTATCCTGGTGTTTTATTTCACCTGTGCTCGATGTCTTTTTTCTAGGGTGCATATCTTGAATATATATTATCTCACCCCTAGCATTCTTGAAAATCATTTTACGAATGCCAACTAAATCAGATTTCGCTGAGTGAAACATTATAGGTAATAAAAATAATTTTAATTATTTATTTAAGAATTAGATTTAAAATTGAACCGCTGCACTGTAAAGTTCAGAGTTAAATTGTGGTGATGCATGGTGCCTCTATAATATATACACATAATTTGGTTATTTTTTTAATGCAATATGTCATCGTATACATATACATTCTAATAAGGTAAGATTTTCAATATTTTTTTTGTTATTTATCTATAATCCCTTCACCGTGTTTATCGTGAACCATAGATCAAAGTAAATCTCTCAATCTTCTAAAACATCTCCACATGAAAAAACATGCTGCTTTATCATTAACACTGTTTCGATAATAGTAGAATAGTTGTAGAATTTCATGATGGTTAAATCCATTTGAATACAAGTACATACGATTACCTTATAAAAATTTCGTCTCAGTTTTCAGCGACAGCGCGGCGCCGTTTAATATATCCTCCTAAAATGGTAAGTTAGGGCAACTTTACAATTGAGTATGAATGATGAGTAAGAAATAAATAATTATAAATCTTATGTACAATGCGCATAGGGATTATAATGAAATGGCAATATTGACACCTAATTTTAAATATATTATATCTAACAAAGATTATTTAAGTGTGTATACCGTTTTACAATTTATGGATATAAAAGCAGCGTCATCTGACAATTATCTCACAGAATATTGTTCAATCAATCAGTGCATCGTGCAGTGATCTTCGTATAACTTAACATTGTTTAATTAGTGCGTTTAACAAATAAAGCAGCAAGTATGTACGTATCATTTTAAATCTATTAATTTAGTTAACAGTATAAGGGCAGTGCAGTGCAGTTATGTGTGGAGTATATGGGGTATGACTGGGTGTTTTTTTAATATATTTTATTTTAGGTCTTATACTATGATCAATTTTATCGAAGGTATTGCAGGTTCAGAGGTCACTGTTGAGAGCGAGTTTATAAGTTAGATTTCCTTGAAGGCAAATAGCTAGGCGTGCCAGGAACCTAATGTATAGTATCATGAATGATCTATGTGATAAAAGTTGTAACTAAACGTATGAATGTTTGCAAGTAGACCTGCTTTATAAAATGTTATAATCTTGTTTTGTTTTCAGGTTTTCCAATCCATTTGACTCTGACACTGAAGTGATTCCTGTATCACAAAAGAAGAAGCCAAGTAAGCCTTTAACACCTAAACCCTCGAAGCCAAAAAGAAAACATAAAAAGCTACTCCAAGAACAGCCGATCGGTAGCGGGTCTGAGTCAGAGGCCGACCTTTCAACCGCATCTGCATTTGCGTCTACATCGGCTAAAAAGAAACGAAAACTTAGCATCTACCCTGATTCCGAGGTAAGTTGAGATAAAATTGTCAATTATTAATTATATTTAGACGGATCGATAGGCGCAGGGGCTGAACGATTGTCAGTTGCGCTGGGTGTTGTGGGTTCGATGCCTGCACGGAATAAATATTTAATGGCCTATAGACTCATATTTATTGGTGTTAAGCTTACTGATTATTATAAGGTCCTATATTCAATTCTCAGGTCTGACCAAGTGTAGATAATTGTGTCAATTTTGAATAATTTTATAGTAGGTGGAGCGGTCGAAAAATACAGGCGTGATGTTAACGTTTACTTAGCAAACGTTAACTCGTGATTGTGTGAAGGGATTGATTTAAATAAATACATGAAGAAGAATACATATGTCCTATGATATTATTGTGATGGTACCTTAATAATAGCAGAGGCTGAAGATCATTGTGAATCATCAGAATATAATGATAACGAATAAACCTAATTTGTTTTTTGTTTTTTCCAGGATGAAGAGCAACGTGAATCAATTCGTGCCTCGATACTGAAGAGCTACCTAACGCGTCGAGTTGGTTCTGGATATACTATGCAAAGCAACCCCGCAAGGCGAGGCGAATATTATATTGAGCTTCGAATATCGAATTGTCAGGAGTTGGAGGCCATAACAACCGATCGCTGGAAACATTCACTGGTGTGTTTAAAAACAGCAGTGAATGACGATAGCCCAACTTGGAAGGCGGTTACTCAATTGGTTGCAGCAGTTAAAGAGGATTACTCCTCTATCCAACCAATTCTGTACCCCCAAAATTATAAGTAATTTTTTTCTTTTTATTTCTATTTAAAGTAAGATTTTAGTTAAGTTTAACACATTACTTAACTTTATTAAATTGCATAACTTTACTTAATTTTCAGTATTAAACTTGGTTTAATCCTTTATAATATTGGACATAATCGATATTAGCACCCATGTTTTAAAATATTTTTAATTTGGATAGGTATCTATAACTAACTTATATTTTTGCATTGTTCTCTTACAGAATCTACTAAGTAGATAAGACAAAAATCTAAATAAAAATCTAAATGAAAATCTAAATAAAAGTTTAAATAAAAATCTAAAATTGAAAATAATACAATATTCATAATATAATTATTATCTAATATACATAATTATAATTTATATGAGTACCTAGATTATAAAATATTTTTTAATCTGATTAAAATATCTACCAACCATGTAACTTATATTTTTTAATTGTTCTCTTACAGAATCTACTTAGTAGATAAGACAAAAATCTAAATAAAAATCTAAATGAAAATCTAAATAAAAGTCTAAATAAAAATCTAAATAAAAATCTAAAATTGAAAATAATACAATATTCATAATATAACTAATATACATAATTATAATTGATATGGGTACCTAGATTACAAAAATATATTTTAATTTGATTAAAAATATCTACCAACCATGTAACTTATATTTTTAAATTGTTCTCTTACAGAATCTACTTAGTAGATAAGACAAAAATCTAAATAAAAATCTAAATGAAAATCTAAATAAAAGTTTAAATAAAAATCTAAATAAAAATCTAAAATTGAAAATAATACAATATTCATAATATAATTATTATCTAATATACAAAATTATAATTGATATGAGTACATAGATTAAAAAAATATTTTTTAATTTGATTAAATACCTACCAACCATGTAACTTATATTTTTGCATTGTTCTCTTACAGAATCTACTTAGTAGATAAAATAAAATAAAAACCTAAAATTGAAATAATGCAATATTCATAAATCAAATTTAACTAAGAAATAAAGATTTTCTAAAATTATTCAAAATGGTTTTCTGTCAAGCTTGTAACATTAACGTTCACAATTATTCTTCTCACAAAAAAACTAACATCCATAAATCTAATAACCTCATAAAAACTCAATTTGATAATGTTCGTATAATAGCTTGTGCTTTTAAAAACAAAATAGTCAGTTACAAAATAAATCCTCAAAGTTTTACTATTACACCTGAAAAGTTTTTAACTGAAGCTTCAGACACATGTTACTATCTAATTAAAGAATTATTAAAACAACATGTTTCTTTGAAAGTCAATTTCGAACTTTTTGTTTCCTACACTTTACCTAAAAATAACGAAATCAGTCTTAAATCTTTTAACACAAGATATGTAATTATACTTCAAAGTACAGATATATTATCCATATATCATGCATTTCCTAAAAAAATCTTAAATAAATGTTCCGAGTTCGAACTAAGTGAGTCAGGGTGGGCAATCGAATCGATAAGTCATTTAGAAATTAATTTCGTTAAATACAGTCCTTTGAGAGCAGGTTCTTATTTAGAATTACCTAAACGAATTCAAAATACGAAATCATGTCTAAACATAGTCAATAAAGATAATCACTGTTTTCTTTGGAGCATTGTGGCATATTTGTATCCAGCAAAGAATAACCTCAATAGAGTTACATCATATCCGCACTATTCTAAAGTGTTAAACATTTCTAATATGACATTTCCCCCCAGTATAGACGATATAAAATTATTTGAAAATTTAAATCCAAACATAAGTATTAACGTCTATGGTTTGGAGCAGAATTATGATGTAACAGGACCGTTATATAAAACGTTAAAAAGAAAACTTTATCATGTAAATTTACTTTATTTCAATAATAATGGTAAAAGTCATTTTTGCTATATTAAAAATTTCGGTAAGCTTGTACACAGACAACTTACAAAACATAAGTCTAAGATATATTTATGTGACGAATGTTTTGTGTATTTTGACTCACCAGAAAAACAATTAAATCATAGCTGCGCAAGAGTGCAGACTATACTCCCCGAAGAAAACTCGAAACTTTGTTTTTCAAATTTTAATAGGACTCAAAGAGTTCCAATTGTTATTTATGGCGATTTTGAAAGTCTATTACACGAATATTCAGACAAAAATAAATCCACATGTGTCGAAAATATACAAATCCATGTGGCAAGTTGTTATGGTTATTACATATTTTGTCAGTCTAAACCTGAATTAAATGAATTTAGATCCTATAGGGGGCCAGACTGCTCAAAAAAGTTTGTCGAATCTATTAGTCAAGATGTAATAAGACTTCATAGACTTATGTCAGAGATAAAACCCATAATTATTAGTAAAGATCAGCAAATGTCTTTAAACAACGCTAAACAATGTCATTTATGTAGGAAAACATTTTCTGATACTGACCTCGTTGTTGCTGATCATGATCATTTCACAGGAATGTATAGAGGACCAGCCCACAATGCATGTAATTTAAATGCAAATTCTTGCCCATTTATACCTGTCATATTTCATAATCTTTCTGGTTATGATTGTCATTTGTTTATAAAGGAACTTTCAGCTCTTTGCGGTCGTATAAATCTTATTCCTAAAAACAAAGAAAAATATATATCTTTTACAAAATTCGTCCCGATTGACAAAAAAAATGTAGCTCAGTTAAAGTTTATCGATTCTTTTAATTTTTTAAGTTCAAGTCTAGATAATTTAATAAAAACGATGAAAACAGATGATTTTAAAAATTTACGAAAGTTTTATAATGATGATTATTTATTTAATTTAGCATGCAAGAAGGGTGTTTACTGCTATGATTACATTGATTCATGGGATCGTTATAAAGATACTAAATTGCCAGATTCATCTAAATTTTATAATAAACTCACATCCCAATCTATTTCGGATGAAGATTATAATCATGCTTTAAATGTCTGGAATGCATTTGATATTTCTAATTTAGGGGAGTACACAGACTTATATTTGAAATGCGATGTCCTTCTTTTATGTGATGTTTTTGAAAAGTTTAGAACAATGAGTTTAAAGTATTATAACCTTGATCCCTGCTATTATGTATCATCTCCTTCGCTGAGTTGGGATGCAATGTTCAAAATTAATTTAGACTTAATTTCAGATATTGATATGTATCAAATGTTAGAACAAGGCATTAGGGGAGGACTTGCTCAATGTTCTTTAAGATATGCGAAGGCAAATAATAAATATCTGCCAAATTATAACAATAAGGAACCTGACAGCTATTTAATTTATCTTGATTGTGTAAATTTATATGGCCACGCCATGATGCAACCGCTTCCTACTCGAAACTTTAGGTTTTTAAACGAAGATGAAATAAATAATTTTAATGTAATGTGTATTTTAAATGATAGTGACACAGGATTTATTTTAGAAGTTGATTTATGTTATCCTCATAAAATTCACGAAGCTCATTCAGATTTACCATTTGCCGCTGAAAAGTTTGCTCCACCAGGTAGTAAAAATGTTAAATTAATTGCTAACCTGTATGATAAACATAAATATATCATTCACTATGTTCATCTTAAAGAATGTGTAAAAAACGGGCTTCTTTTACTTAAAATATATAGAATACTAGCGTTTGAACAAAGTTCATTTTTGGCTCCGTATATCTTGTTGAATACTACTCTCAGACAAAGAGCTTCTTCCGATTTTGAAAGAGACTTTTTTAAAAAACAAAACAATTCTATATTTGGCAAAACTATCGAAAACAAAAGAAAACAAGTTGATGTCAAACTGGTTAATGTATGGAAAGATATTCATAATAAAACTAACAAACTTTGTGGAGCTGAAAAATATGTAAGTGCTCCAAACTTCAAAGATTTATCTATATTTTTCGATACTTTAGTGGCAATCCAGTTAAAACAAACGAAAATTGTTCTTGATAGACCAATTTAAATTGGCTTTACAATATTGGAATTGGCTAAGAGTCATTTGTATCGTTTTCATTACTCTGTGATGAAACGTCTATACGAAAATGATATTCAACTTTGTTATACTGACACTGACAGCCTTTTGTATTTAATATATACAGAAGATTTTTATGAGGATATGAAACAGAATATAAAATACTTTGATACGAGCAACTTTCAAACTGGAAATCAATTTAATATACATAAAGCAAATTGTAAAATACCAGGTTTTTTTAAAGATGAAATGGGTGGTGATATTATATCTGAATTTGTAGGTTTAAGAGCGAAATTGTATTGTATAGACTCGTTAGCTTCTTCAATCATCAGAGCAAAAGGTGTTAAAAAATCAGCGGTGAAAAAACTCGATATTAAAAAATATAAACGAGCTTTACGGTACAATGAATGCATAAGAGATGACATGTGTATTATAAAGTCAAAAAATCATAAGATTTTTACTCAGAAGATTAATAAGCTTGTTCTTAGTAGGGATGATGATAAAAGACAAATAATGGAAGATGGTTGTAATACTTTGCCTTGGGGGCATCATAAAACTGTATTTTAATTAAGTGTTCGATGAGATTACAATGCAAAAATTTAAGGTATCTATCAAAAATTAATAAAGTAAAATGTATTGATTGAAATATTATATAATATGAAATAAATCATTTGTAATCAAATAAGTGTGTTTGAATGTGATATACCCACTTCCTATTTAACTAAGTAAACAAAGAAAAATGAAACCCAGAATAGTTGATAGTCATAACATTTATTTAATTTACACTTAAATGTATTTTTTTATCATAATTATTATATAGATCATTCACAGTCGACTATATAAAATAAAAATAATCTTAAAACAGTAATAAAACAATAAGTAACTAAATACAATAATTACTATCTTATTAACTAAAGTACACATATTTTGATAGTGCAAACTATTTATTATTAACAAGGTATATAAAAATAGTCTAAAACTGTTCAGGGTCACTCAATTTTTTCCCAATTTTTTTAATGAGGGTCTCTGCTGCTTCCATCACGTCGTCATAAGTTTCACGCGCCACATATTGCACAGTTACACATGCATTGTCACTATCACTATAATCATTTTCGTTCTTAGAGTCTTTAAGTTTATGCACTTCTAATTTAATTAAATGCCCTCGATTATCGCTTTCTCCTCGGCGAACAATATATGATGTTGTTGATCCTAATGGGCATTTCCTCTTTTTTGAAGACTTTTTAGAGGATTGGACTTGGTCATCTCCAGTGAGCAACTTTTCAACTTTAGCGTTCTGATTTAAGCCTTCAAAATATGGTTCGTAGTTGCCCTGAGAGTAAAAAAATGAGCTCATAACTGGATTTCCATTGAGGACCTCAGAGTTCCACTGCAAAAAAAAAAAAGAAACGTAATTAGCATGTGAACAAAATAACAGTAGCGTAAGAAAAAAGAAAAACAACTCCTATGAAATATTAAACCAAAGACTACCTCATGAAAACTAGGTTGCTCCTGCTCTGCAGAAATAACATTATCATTGTCCAATATGCTAGGGCTGTAGGATGCCGGTGGTGGAGTTGCTTGAGACATTATTCTGAAAAAAAATATACTATCTATGAATAAAATTTAAACAGATATTATATTTATAACTTTTTGTTTGATTGGTTATCATTCAAACACTTACCTTTAGAATAAAAACAATATTTAAATCGCGAACAACAGCCTATGGTCCTACTTCAAGTCAGCTACTGCAATGAAGTGTAGTGTTTAATTACTTTTACATATCTAGAATATTCTCCTTTCAGTTATTAGTCATAAATACATTCATGTAAGACGAGAACATCAGTTTGAGAACGATACAAGTCCAAACCTGTTGTTTAAATACTGCACTCACATATTCATATATAAACGTTAGTAAGTAATGAAAATAAATATTAGGCAAGATGAAGTTAATCAAACAACCCCTATCCCTGAACGTGAATAATATCAATTTCAATGACTCTGCTCGCCAGATAAGGCATAGTGCTCTATTGCCTAATACGATTCGTTGCATAATATGTGGACCCTCGAACTGTGGCAAAACAAACGCTATGATCAGTTTATTGTTGTATGAAAATGGTCTTAAATTTCAAAATCTTTATCTTTACTCAAAAACTACTTTCCAGCCAAAATATCGTTACTTAAGTGAAGTATTAAGAAGAGTGCCTCAGATTAATTTCAAGGAGTTCAATGACAATAAAGAAGTCATATCTCCCGGTGAAGCTTTGCCAAATTCTATATTTATATTTGATGATGTTGCCTGTGAAAAACAAATAAATATTCGTAATTATTTTTCTATGGGTAGACATAAACAAATTGATTGCTTTTATTTATCGCAAACCTACTCAAAAATACCGAAACATTTGTTACGGGATAACACCAATTTTCTTATAATATTTAAACAAGATGATGTAAACTTAAAGCACATCTATGGAGAACATGTCAACTCCGATCTACCATGGAATCAGTTCAAAGATATTTGTAAAACTGTTTGGAGTAATCCATATCAATTTCTTCTTATTAGCAAAGAATCACCATTAAATAATGGAAGGTACAGACAGAATTTCGATATTTTTTTAAAATTTGATTGACTGTGTATAAATATAAGTAAATAACACGCAAAAAGAAAAATTAGTATTATTTGTTCTTCAGCTGAATACAGTTGTTACAACATGGAGAAAAATATTAAAATAGAATTAATTAAGTCTGTAAACTCTATAAAGAATAAAATAAAACAAATGAAGAACCAGGAAAACTCAATGAACTTGTCACTCGATAAAATGCTAAAACCTGTCACAGATCCGCTTAAAACTCTAGTTGATTCTAATAAATATATGGAAAAAATAAAACATTTAGAAAATACAGCACTCACTAATTCTGAAGGCAATGAATTGGATGACATCAATACTAGCTCATTTACAAGTTTTGAGGATTGCTACGATCCAAAACTAAATTCTACCCAATCCCCTAAAAAGTCTAATAAAATGGAATTACCAGATGATTTAGAAATTTCATTAGAGGGCCGCGATATCCATAATATTTATGATGGTGTAAATATACCGTTTGGAATAAGAAGTGTAAACAAAACTTTATTGATGGGTAATTCAGCAGTATCATTTTCTAAAATTGATAGTTTAAATGACGATAGTGACATTTTAATTAAAATCGATGACAAAACCTATAATTTAACCCCTGGCCTGAAGGAACTTTTACTTCGAAGAAAACCTGATTTAAAATTAATTTCGAGCAAAGATAAACTTGTCTATAAGGATATGCTGCATTTTACAAATGCTCATAAGAGAGATTTTAATCCTAATGGACAAATACGAGGCGATAAAGGAATAAAATATCGTGAAATAATTAAACCACTCTTTTCCGAATCGTCAAACGATAATAAACTTGTTCACACTAAACTTGGAGGAAACTTGCCCATGCTAAAAAAATACAAAAAAAACACTGACTTGGTATATTGGGATGATCCTAACGAATTGGTTGAGAGATTGAAACTATTAGTTGCTTCAAGAGATGCTGGCAATACAAACCATGATAATGAAATTTTATCGATAATTGAAGAATTAAAAGAAGCTGACATAATTAAAGAATAAATAGTGATAATAATATGCTTTTCATTCAGTATTATAGATGGATTCAAGACAAATGTACTAAATTCTAAAAATGAGCAAAGCTGACGTAGTAAACGAAATACATAAAAATGTGAGGGTGAACTTTCCACGAAGACATGTTATTATGAAAGATGTAGATGACCTGTGGAAAGCAGACTTAATGGATATGCAATCAATTTCAAAAGAAAATAAAAATTATAGATTTATTCTTACCGTTATTGATACATTTTCGAAATATGCTTGGGCCTTCCCTCTGAAAAGTAAAACCAAAGATGATGTATGCAAATCTTTCAAAACGTTGCTAGCTACAGGGCGTGTTTCGAAAAATCTCCAAACGGATAATGGTACAGAATTTTATAATAATAAATTTCAAAAGCTTATGAAATCTAATCATATCAACTACTACTCAACCTTCTCAACAAAAAAGGCTTCAATAGTTGAACGATTTATCAGAACATTGAAATCTAAACTGTATAAAGAATTTAGTTTAAAAGGCAACTATAATTGGATAGACAATACCCTTAATAATGTTATTCATAAATATAATCACACTTACCATCGGACAATTCAGGAAATCCCTGCTAATGTGGATAACATTAATAAAAAACGTATATTAGAAAGGTATTTAAGGCTGGTAAAAAACGAAAGAATAAGAAGCAAGTATAAAGTTGGTGATTATGTCCGTATCAGTAAGTACAAAGGAACATTTGAAAAAGGATATACCCCCAACTGGTCGATGGAAATATTTAAAATTCGAAAAATACAAAATACAATTCCTATCACCTACTTAATTGAAGATACGATCAGAGGTCAGCCTATTTTAGGGGCATTTTACTTACAAGAGCTGCAAAAGACAAAACATCCCCATGTTTATCTAGTTGAGAAAGTTCTTAGAAAAAAAGGAAACAGGGTTTTAATAAAATGGTTAGGTTTGTCATCTGCTGAAAACAGTTGGATTGATCAATCGAATATTTTATTATAAATAAAATTAACTTTACTAACTTAACAACAAATACATTAATGAATCGAATAAGTATTTATTAAAGTGTTCATTCAAGATTCATTAGTCTTATGATGTGTATTGGAGAGAGTAGTCTTCTCAATTGGCTTATAAACAATTTACCGTTTGAATTACACTTACCAGGATACAATTATTGTGGTCCTGGTACGAAATTAATTAAAAGGCTTACACACGGAGATAAAGGTATTAATAAATTAGACGAATATTGCAAAGAACACGACATTGCCTATCACAAATCATCAAACTTAAAGGATCGTCACAACGCTGATTTCGTTTTGTTAAAAATGGCGAAAGAGCGAGCGGCTGCCTCGGATGCGAGTGTAAGCGAAAAACTCGCAGCACACTAAGTAAGCAAGACAATGTCTGCAAAAATTAAAAGTGGTGCTGGCCTAAAAAAAAGTAGCAAAAAGTGCTCTCAAAAAGTTACATCTGGAAAAGGATTAAAAAATAAATTTAAAAATGTTATAACTAAAACAAAAAGACACATGAAAAAATTAAAACCTAAATGCAAAAAAGTGGCAATAGAATATGCTATGGCCGCAGCCAGAGAATTAGCTAGTGATTTATCCATTAAACTTCCTCGAGTTATTCCTATACCAAAAACTGGCGGTGTATTACCTTTGATTCCTATTTTTGCTGGATTATCAGCGGTGGGAGCATTAGCAGGCGGTGCAGCTGGTATTGCCAAAACCATAAATGAATTCAAAATGGCTAGAAAGCTGTTGACCGAATCGAAAAGACACAACGAAAAAATGGAAGCTCTCTGCATTGGGAAAGGACTACACCTTAAATCACATAAAAACGGTCTTGGAATTTTTTTATCGAATAAAAAAAAACTAAAATATCGGCTACCCAAACGAGCCTTAACTAACTTTGACATTTTGAAGTATGGAAATAGTATTCCCTATTTTAGAGGAGTCTTTATGAGAGACGAGCTTCCTAAAAGTCCGTTTAAAAAAGAATGTGGAGTTATTAATTTAGATAGTTCTAAAGATCCTGGCTCTCATTGGGTAGCCTATGCAAAATATAACGAATATATTGAGTACTTTGACAGTTATGGAAATCTTAAGCCTCCAAAAGAATTTATAATATACATAGGTTCTCAAGTTCACTACAATTATGATAATATACAACGCAATCATCCTTTCAATTGCGGCCATCTCTGTTTAAATTTTTTAAAGAATTTTTGGAGTAGTCAAGGGATAAAATAATGAGGATCTTCTTAACGAGTTCAGTATGCAAGCATGTCTACAACGGTTACCATCTCTGGAAATAAATCTGAATTGGTGTCATACTTTCAACCATCTCTGCATTTAACCAATCAATACGAATGCGGTTTGTTATACTTTTCAGTGTTAAATTCAAGACCAAATGTACCCATCAATAACAGCAGTCTATCTGTAATCAGAATCGAGTGTGATCTTGTACATGGTTCGTACTGCAACGGATTACCAACTCATTTTATTCATGAATTTATATTTGATACTGCTCCAAGTCATCAGTACGTAGAAATACCGCGAAACGTTATTTACTTTCCAGTGAACAAAAATATAATTTCATCCATATCTATTAGGATTGTTGATCAATTTGGTTATTGTATTAACTTTGGTGAAGAACTTAATATTCAACTACGTCTTCATTTAAGAAAAACAAAATGATAGTATATTATAAAAACACTCCTGTGAAAATAAAACGTCTTATTCCTTCTACGGCCTCTACGGAGCATAGACGTAAGAAAAAAGTTAAGAAATTAACTGAAGGAAATAAAGATTTTCTTAGAGCCCTAGGTTTTAAAGTATGAATATACTACAGATTACCGAATTACCACACTTCGATAGTTCGATCGAAAGTTATGAAATCCATTCATATAATCCCTACAATAACAGCTTTAGAGAAAACGATGAAATCAGAATCCCCATACATCAACAAGACATATACGTGCTACCATCAGCCAGTTCAATTTACATCGAAGGCCAAGCAAAACTGTTCGGTAAAGATGGGAATCCAATCAAGAAAAATGTTACGTTCACTAATAACCCTATTATGTCTTTGTTTCAAGACATCAGGTACGAAATGAATGGTATTGAAATAGATCGAATAAAAAATTCTGGAATAACTTCAACTATAAAATCATACATCTCATTAAATGAAGGTGAAAATAAAGTTGCTGCATTATGGGGTTGGAAGTTAAACGGATTCGAAAATGATGGTCATTTTAGTATTGTGTTACCGTTAAATAAGATTTTAGGGTTTGCAGAGGATTACAATAAAATCGTTATAAATTGTAAACACGAGCTTATATTAAATAGAAGTAACTCTAACTTAAACAGCGTTATTCTTACTGATGATGTTGTCAATTTTCAAATAGATATGCAAAGAGTTCAATGGAGGATGCCACACATAAAAGTGTCAGATCGAGAACGATTAACACTTTTAAAGCATTTAGAAAGAGATAAATCCATTCAAATGGCTTTTAGAAATTGGGATTTATATGAATATCCTTTACTACCTAAAACTACAAAACATTCTTGGTCAGTTAAGACTGCTTCACAATTAGAAAAGCCTAGATATGTAATATTTTGCTTACAAACTAATAGAAAAAATAATAAAACGAAAGACAGTTCACTATTCGATCATTGTGAGGTGACAAACGTTACGCTCTTTTTAAATTCACAATATTATCCTTATGAGCCTTTGGGTTTAAAGTTTTCTGACAGCAAATACAGTATATTATACGAAATGTATGTAAAATTTCGTCAGTCGTATTACAACTGTCCAGCAGACCCGTTGCTCGGCCTAAAGGACTTCAAAGAAAAAGCTCCCCTCTTTATCTTAGACTGTTCAAGGCAAAACGATAGTCTAAAATCAGGTCCAGTGGATGTCCGGTTAGAAATTGAATGTTCAACGCCAATACCTGATAAAACAACTGCATATTGTTTGATTATAAACGATCGACTTGTGGAATACAAACCTCTTAGTAACATTGTACGCAGGTTATCATGATTGCTATTGTAGATATTCAAGGCTTTCGAACAGAAACAGATGAATTTATAATAAAATAAATCGCTATATTGTATAATAAAAAAATTCAATGGTTTTTAATTAAGCCACCATTTCCATTTTACTATTTGACGAAAGCAGAAAGAAAGCAAGTTAGTTGGATTGAACGTAACAGAAAGATATATTGGCGTGAAGGATTTGTATCATATTCCAATTACCAGAATACTATTGTTGACATTTTAAGAGATAAATGTGTCTATGTTAAAGGTTTTGAAAAAGTATTGTGGTTAAAAAATATATTAGAAAACAGTAATAGTAATATATTTAATTTAGAAGACAAAGGTTGTCCTAGTTTGTTAAGTCTGTACAATCAATATAAAAATTCTCAAGATTTGTATGTGCTTTAAAAAATGTATTGTGTTTAAATAAATGGTGCAATGATAATAAAAAATAAAATTACATTTTCTTCTTTAATTTCTATACTACGGTAAAACGCTTCCTATCCCTCCCAATCACGATAAGGTCGTCAAATCATTAAAAGCTGCTGTCTGTAGCTAGACGGTGTCATTATCCGTTTACCTGTAAAACGGAACATGTCTCAAAATAACTACAAACCTCGTTATGACATGTATAATACTTATAAAATGCGTGAATTTTCATTTAATTATTACTGGGCAACGGCTGACTCAAAGAAAAGATTAGTGATGGAAATGGCTGACTCTGGATTCTTTTATTGTGGAAACAGTATAAATGATAAAGCAGCATGTTTCTCATGCGGAGGTGTTATAGAAGATTGGGAGATATATGACGATCCTTGGATGCAACATGCTATACATTTCCCACAATGTTTTTATTTAAATGCTGTGAAGGGGAGAGAGTTTATATTTAATACGCGATGCAAAATATAAATCGAGCATTGCTTATTTATCGAAATAGAATTATGGTTCTGAATCACGTCTATAGAATTGGGGTTTCTGGATCATGGTTCGAGCGCAGCGAGAACAGGTGATCCAGAACCCCCAATTCTATAGACGTGATTCAGAACCCCCAATTCTAACCTACTGGCCATTGTATTTATTGAGGTCAATGGGATAAAGGACACAGCTTATAAAGACGCATGTGCGAAACTTAATGACGCATCTTATCAACTATATAAGCAATTAGTTAAGAATGGCAGCAAGTTTGAAGAGAAATGGTTCGTGTCACCTTGGCCGACGGCATAGGAAAAACACAACGCGTCTTATCCACAACAGTCATTGTGATGCTGGAAGGGCGTACATTTCCTGCTCGCTTCATTGTGCTTCCTGAGGCGAGAGACAACCGTATCTTGTTGGGGGTCGCCTTCAGCAAGCAAAAATGGTATTGAACCACGGACAATTCACGTGGAACTATCTGGACAGTGACCACAGAACGTTTGAAATGTATGTCGTGCAATTCGAAAGTAGGGCCGTAAGTCACTACTTCGCCGACAATCGCCGATATGGCTGCGACGGTGTCGTGTCACAAGAGGCTAGCTTACCTGACAGCACAAGCTATAAATTGATGCCGCTGGAGCTTTTGCCACCTAAGCGAACGCGAAAGTTATTTGATGGATACGTGCCTGCTTTCGCCGATTATATGATGAGGAATGCCGAGAATAACAGCCAAGAACGCAGGCATTACAATTTCTCCCCACTCCGAGCAACTATTTACTCACGATACCTATATAGAAATAGGTTGTTTAGATGTCGAACTAAATAAATTATTAGTAGAGTACCAAGATGTTTTCATTGGTAATAACCAACTGTGACTACACGTCATTTATCTCTATATTTTAATATTTAAAAACTACGTTTGGCCGGCCAGATGTGGTGAACACATTGAGAAACGGACCTTCGGGTTTGAAGTACGGTCTCACAGGCAATGTCATAAACTATGGAACACGAACATTTTCACAGGGTAAAACAATACCGAACCTTTTAAAGATACTCATAAATTGCCTTTTAAAGTAAAAGCTGTCAAGACAAAAGTAATATTCTTAAGAGTCTTGGAATATTCGATTTCTAACACGAACCAGCCCCAAAGCAATTAAGCGTTGTACAAAAAACTGAACTGAAGAGAAAGCAGATTGTTTGCGGATGAAATAGGATTGGCGACGGGCTTGTTGGGGACACTTGGCTTTAGGCGGACAGAGAGTACGGACTGATTTTGAGAGATCGAAAGAAGTCGGTACTGGTCAAATACTAGAGTTTTAGAAACTCATAGGGATAGTCTTGGAACGAATAAGAAAAAGTCGTGCCGTTGTAACTATCGTGTTAACGAGTTTAATTATTAAGTTAATTATAGTATAGTCTAATCTCGTATTAATACAGTGTCTCGTATTAATACAGTGTGAGTGAGTGCCGGAATGTTTGTGGTAAGTTTTAATCATTGTATTACATAGGTAGGGACAATTCACTAATGTACTTGGCGACGGGCTTGTTGGGGACACTTGGCTTTAGGCGGGCAGAGAGTACGGACTGATTTTGAGAGATCGAAAGAAGTCGGTACTGGTCAAATACTAGAGTTTTAGAAACTCATAGGGATAGTCTTGAAATGAATAAGAAAAAGTCGTGCCTTTGTAACTATCGTGTTAACGAGTTTAATTATTAAGTTAATTATAGTATAGTCTAATCTCGTATTAAACCAGTGTGAGTGAGTGCCGGAATGTTTGTGGTAAGTTTTAATCATTGTATTACATAGGTAGGGACAATTCACTAATGTATTATTTATTCTAGATTGGCGAGTCCTTGTATTTCAATCCTAATCCAACCTTGGCAGACATTTGTCTCGAACATTTGGTCTAGGGAGGCGGTGAAGTCTTCTTTCACACTTTCATACCCTAATTCACCATTTATACGCTAAACAATTACTCATTTGATTATGGACCTTTATTGAACGTTAACTGACATTACATACATGGAAGGCGGAACCGCTAATATTCATTTCTGTATAAAAAAGGCTAAATATGGCCGCTCTTAATTGAGCACGTAGGAGAAACAAATGTTAGTTGTTAAAATATACTGTTTCCTAAAGAAGGTCTAGGTCAGAACAATTCGCATAATACTTGCTGTCGCTCAGATCCAGGGAGTGGGAGTAGGCTTCAGCCGGTAGGCTTCCCAAAGAACCCCAAATTACATCGTCTAATGACGCTTAGGGAACGTGTCTCGTTAAAACCACACCAAGCCGTTTTGCTAAATCGTCACTATTTACCGAGACACGATATTGGATGGCTGCCGCTCCTAGCGGCCCAAAAATCCACGCAATGGTCAGTTTAAGGAGATGAGAAGCGACGAATAAATCCGCTCCGACGTACGGCAAGTATCTTTCGCATTGAGTTCTGCTACAGGCTGAGTCTACGGTACGCTTGCGTTAATTTTGTATTGTCTTTGTAAAGGGTGAATAGGCCGAGAGAGTGCTACTTATTATAGCCCGCGTCCAGTGTATCTGGTAGCATGTCTCGCTCAAATAGGAGAGGCAATTAGGCACAAAACTGACCACTGTCTTAGGACTGGGCAAGGCATGCTAGAGCTTAGGGAGCCTGTACTCTTGGAGCCGCAGCAGATTCTCTCTAGAACATGTAGTCTAGGCCCAGCAGTACACGTTACGACGGACCTGCTGCTGAAAGGCGGTCTCACGTCACTTGGGTGGGAAGTCTAGACTTTTGTCAAAGTACTCACTAACGTAATTCAAGCAAAAGTATTTATCAATGCAAGCGTAGCGCTCCTGCCAATTTCCTTATGTTAGGTAAATAATGCACTTTGCAATCCCTTTGTCTAATTAATTTCATACTTCACTTTTGTTTTATTTATATAGTTAGGTCTAGACTTTTGGCAAAGTACTCATTAACGTAATTCTAGCAAAAGTATTTATCAATGCAAGCGTAGCGCTCCTACCAATTCCTTCTGTTAGGTATACAATGCACTTTGCAATCCCTTTGTCTAATTAATTTCATACTTCACTTTTATTTTATTTATATAGCCCTTAAGGCTATCAGACAGAAAAGTATGCTGGGAAGTTTGTTTCATCATTTCTTCTTACCAGCTATTACACTAGGAAATGATGGCGGGATGGGCACTTTTGGGCTGTCTGTAGGGGTGTTGATCTATCAACTCCAATTACTTCTAGAGTTAAAACTCCCTGTCATATTAATTACTTTTATTTGTAGTAATTCATGAATGTAAATTTATTATCCGCGACCATTATTCGGTCTTTGATTTAAATACTCTATACATTAGTGTAAAGAGTTTCTCACACAAGCTTTAGTTAATTGTAACAATTTAGTCTATATACCTTTAGTTATATTTTATCCTCCTAAACCACTTCCAAGTTATAATTTTATAACTGTGAATTCCAAAATAAAAGAAAAACATAATTTGGAATTCACTTGTCGGAAGAGAATTACCCAGTCGATGGTACGAAGTTCATTGAGCAACGCGGATGGCGGGGCGTTGTTCCTCTTTTATCAAAAGAGCCGACTTTAACACTAACACTAGGACATTTTAGGAAAAACTAAATTTTTATCAGCCTAGGGTCATTTAGGAACAGTCACACAACCATTCTTGCTTGTGGAACACTGTATTGTTACCAAGAGTTATGTTGGCATATCTCGACGATCTGCTTCTCTTCTCAATTACGTTTGAAAGCCATCTCGCCGACCTAAAATATGTCTTACAACGAATGAGAGAATACAAAATTACTGTGAACAAAGCCAAGTGTAGATTCTTCTGTTCATCGATCATGCATTTGGGACACATGATTACTCCTGACGGAATGAAAACCAATCCAAGTAAAACCGAAGCGATACTGGCGAGACCGACTCCTAGGAATCTCCAGCAACTCATCTCGTTTATCCAACTGTGTTCATGGTATCGTCGATTTATACTAAAATTTTCTGCCATAGCACAGCCTCTCACCTAATTAACAAAGAAACGGCTCTTTGGATATGGGAAAAGGAACAGGAAGATGCTTATTCTATACTGAAATCATGTTTGTCTACATCCCCTGTATTGCGACAAGCAGATGAAACAAAACCATATATTATAAAAACTGATGCCAGCAGTTACGCACTCGGAGCTGTTCCCGTCCAGAGGAAAAACCAGAAGAATATGCGAGCAGGTTGCTCACATCAATAGAAAGAAACAACTCCACTACTGAGCGCGAAGCTTTAGCCGTGGTGTGGGCGTTGAACAAATTTCGAGCTTACATTGATGGTTCACCCGTGACTCTAGTAACGGACTATCAAGCCCTGAAGTAGTTGATGAATTTGAAATTTCCTACAGGTCGTCTAGCCCGCAGGACCCTGCAATTTCAATCCTGTTATCAACTATCAGCCTGGTAAATTAAATACTGTGGCTGACACGTTATCTCGACCACTATTTTGAGAGGATTCTTCCGCCTGTGGCTCATGTGCAGTAGAAATAGATATAAATTGCAAGTTATGTAAAGAATTGATTAGAATGCCAACAATATAAGCCGTCCAACCAAAAACCAGCGGGACTCCTTCAAACTACTTCTATGAGCCAACGATTTAAAGTAGTATCATTTGATTTGTTTGGACCTCATCCATCCACTGAAGATGGTAAGACTTGGATATTGATTGTGGAAGACGTGGCTTCACGATGGGGAGAACTATTTACCCTATCCTCTGCGACCGCATCATTTTACGCCGTTATATCACCCGGAATCCAAACCTGTGGAACGTCACAACCGACCTAGACGCAGTTGGCCATATTAGTGCGAGGAGGAGAACATAACCGATGGTCTGAGTTGCTACCGGTAATACGATTTGCAATGAATAGTGCTCATTGTTCTGCAACTGATAGAACGCCAGCCTACCTAACGTTTGGAAGAGAGCTACGGTCCCCACGTGATAATGAAGTCGATTTCAAAAACATAATAATATCTGAAAACTTGATACCGGAAATCACCGCCTCCCTAATTCAGTTAGCTGAAACGCTACTGACAGCAAGAGAAGTACAAGAAATGAAGGAAGAGACTCGAAAAACTTATGTCAATAAACTTAGACGGAATCTTCCCCTGTACCAACCAGGAGATATGGTACTTGTTAACCTGATACGTAAAGCAGCACAGGGTGTAACAGCTAAATTTGCACCCCACAGAGATGGGCCATATATAATTAAAGAAAAATATGGACCCGCATCTTTTAAATTGGCTACACTAGCTGATCCTGAAACATCAGTTTAACATGCATCCGCTTTGACTCCATACAAGATGGACTCTCACACTACTTTGCCAGAGCCTATTCAACCCCTTCAAAGAAGAGGACGACTCAAGAAGAAAATGGGCCACAACAAGTCATCCTCAACTACATGATGAGGATGTGGACGTCCTAACAGTAACTCCTCTCAAACCAGTCCCTCTCGCCGATACTTCTTCGTGGACTGAGGTAGACTGTAACACATCTAATTACTATAAACATTGTTATAAATATCTCGGTGTTAAGAATCTCCACGATTTAATGACCCTCGGTATAAATATTGTTTCATTTAATATTACTACTTACCAAGTGCACTTACCACTACACCCTACTGGGACTCTACTGGCTACTGGCTAGCTAGCTAGTTTTGTGACTTTTATATATTTGTCAGATCCAGGTATATAGGATCTTGATTTAACCTACTTAGTGACATACCGGTGTTAGATTATAGTCGTGGGCTACGTCGGTCGTAGTCGTATTTGGGATACGGGTAAACTAGAGAAATATCTCCTGCAACTTCTACACAGTTTTAATTCGATACCGAGTAAATTACTATCACTATGGTACTAAGTACCACTCTAGACATAAAAGGAAACACTGAGCAGTTCCCAGGCCAACACGTTGTCACGGCCATGTCCGAACGATCACTGTCGCTCTACATGAACCATGTCGACAACATACGAGACACTGGACTCCACCCAGTACCAACAGGTACTTGTGTATCATTTTAAGTAAACAAATAATGACAAGATCTAACACGGCCATCCTACGTGGCACACGTCCGCGTGTGTAAATCTGCAATACCAGATATTTACAACACAGAATACTACCGTTCGGTCATTCTGACTTCAATTAACTAAGAGAGATCCTTAGTCTCACAGCCAGCCCTGTGGCTTCAGATAGGTATCCCTGTGACCATCACAATAGTCATCCTTGTGATCTTCTCACAACTATAGTCAACCCAGTGACCAAACCTCGTACCATCCCGGTGGCTATAGCAGTCATCTCAGTGACCCAATCATAGTCAACTCAGTGACCAAGTCTCGTAACCATCCCTGTGGCTACAGCAGTTATCTCAGTGACCCAATCATACTCAACTCAGTGACCAAGTCTCGTAACCATCCCTGTGGCTACAGCAGTCATCTCAGTGACCCAACCATAGTCAACCCAGTGACCAAGTCTCGTACAGCAGTCATCTCACTGACCAATCACACAACCATATAACCATGTCAACCCAGTGACATGGTTTCGTAACCATCCCCGTGGCTACAGCAGTCATCTCACTGACTACTCTCACAACCATAGTCAACCCAGTGACTAGGTCTCGTAACCATCCCCGTGGCTACAACACACTACAATGCTCACAATAGAGCGCACTTGTAATCAGCACAACATTTTGAGTACAAAGTCTTAACGCATAGTTAAAATACCTCATCAAATTAAATGGCACCTTAAAACTTAACTTTGTTATTTCGTTCTTTATTCTTAATCAAAACTACAGCTCAAAAACATTTTGTCTGTCTATGCTCTATCAAACCATCTTTATCTTACTCAACAGTTTGCCTACCGCACTTCTAAATAAGAACTACCATTTCTACATACTTGTCATAAAGAACAAAAGTCTCGCTTCTTGTCTATCGTCAGTTCAAGTGGTGTACTAATTTACACACTCAAACACAGTTGACACAAATTTTTTTTTCGTAATAGACCTTAAGGCAAGGTCGTATCTTTATAGGCTTCAGTATGTTAAATACACTACATTCCAGTTGCACGTATAAGACGCGATGAGTTAAAGGTTAACTTTTGTTTATCACTCTTAAAATTTCTCCGATAAAACTCTGCCTTAATCAACCACAATAATGGAAGAGACTCTAATAGTGTTAACACTATTATTAAAATTAGTCCATAAAATTGGTAGCACCATATCATAAGACAGTAAAATCATGTCGTTATCTGTCTATAGTGTTTTTTTATTATTGTAGTACGGAATGAGTACGATGAATTTGCAGATTTAGTTATTTTTAACAAAAACTAAAGCCTAGTAGCCAATATTTTAATTTTAATAAATTAAGTTGCAATATTGAGGTCAAATTGTGTGTAACTATGCCATTGAAACTCATTTTTTTATCTTACAGTATCTTTACTTAACAGATTTTTCTGCACTATTCTTTGCAAATAACATGCCTTCTTAAGCAAATGGTGACCGTTCACCTTTAACTACAATAGGTATCTTCATCAAAGATAAACAAGCGATTCATCAACATTGATAATATCATCACAACATAAACTACTGTCAGAACATCTTGTTTCGCTACTTCACTCTCTTCTTCGACACAAAATGCTAAATCTGCTTCTAATTTTGTCAACAAAACTTCATTATAATGTCGTTATCGTACACACAGTCTTTAGGCGTAAAGCCTATACCTACGTAACATTTGTTTGGCATTCCGGCACTCTACTTCAAAATCAAAGGATTAATACTAAACAACTACCTTTGTTCTCTAGACCTAAAGTCAGGTCTAAAGATGACTCATTGAGTCGTTATAGATAGAGATTATAGTTATAGATTTATCTGTCGTAACAAGGCATTCACCACCATTAAATGCCAAATCAATAGTACCGAGACTCCGCAACATTAATTTGCTATAATAAGCAACCACAAGTAAAAGTAAAAACAAGGCTGTGCTCCATATCATCACGATCAACAGCATCAAAATGAGTATCACAATAAATTACAAAACTAACTAGTTAAAATTATTTTTGGGATAGCTTTGATATTTGGTCCTAACCAAGTCTCATGTAAGAAGTTAATTTACCATCAACAGGCAGCTTTTAAATCAATTTGCCAAAAGAAGCAACTAGACTTAAACTGTCTAAGCTATGTTACAGTGTCAGGGTATGGTAAGCAGCTAGTGACTATCATTCGGCATGAGTTTTATAATCACTACCGTATTCTATCTCATAGTCTTAAAACTCAATAAATACTTTCAGAAAAATAGCAATTCGTTTGGTTTACGAACCATGTAAATACTTCGGCCACATTATAGTCTTTCTAAACATTGCTCTATCGATGCCAACCCGACAGTCTTACCGCTAACGTTAACAATTAGAGCGGGGGCACACGATGCGTTGCGGCGGCGGTACGGCGCCGGAGCGGTGTCGCTGCGTCGTCTTACATAGAAATATCTGTGGCATGTCACACGATGCGCTCCGTCGCCGCACCGGACTTGGTGGCATGTCACACGATGCGCTCCGTCGCCGCACCGGACTTGCAACCACCAAGACGAGGCGGGGAGGGGTGAATGCGTTGCGACGTCGGAGCGGCACCGCTCAGTTGTTTTGCGTCACAAGGAAGGACACACGCTCGCTCGTTTCGAATTTTTTCTAAGTATTTTTGTTTATTGTGATTGAGGTTTTAAAAAATGAGTGCCAACCTAGATGTTATTGATATAGACTACCTAATTACATTAGTCCAAGAACGGGAAAACCTTTGGGATAAGTCCAATGAAGACTTTAAAAATAAAACAATAAAAACATAAATAATAAAAGCATGGGAGCAAATTGCCAAAATTTTATTTCCTGACTATGATAATTTTGCTCCTGATATAAAGAACCAGATAGGTAAGTAATTATTTAATGTTTTTATGATGATCAAATCTTCTGTAACTGCCATTGTAGCGACCCTCTGTTGCTCATAAAATAGCTTGCAAATTCATCTCTAATGACATTTGCTGCTGTCATCTCTTCATCTTGAGGTTGTAATGAGTGAAATTCATCATCAGTTATTGCCAATTTATCCTTTTGCCGAAAACCATCCCGATCTGCGACAAAATTGTGTAGGACACAACATGCCTTCACAATGTCAGTAGCAAAATTATAGGACACGTCTATCGGTCTGTGAAAAATGCGCCATTTATTCGCCATAATCCCAAAAGCGCATTCGACATATCTTCTGGCTCTGCTGAGACGATAATTGTAAATCTTTTGTTTAACATTGAGATTGTTACCTCCATATGGACGCATAATGTGGTTGCTCAATCCAAAAGCTTCGTCACCCACAAATACATACGGGGTTCGTCTATTGGAACCACACAGTGGCTGGGGATCAGGCAATGGTAGGTCATTGTTAATGAGTTTCTCATATAGTTTTGAATTTTGAAAAACAGTTGAATCGCATTCTTTACCGTATGCGCCAATGTCAATAAAAATAAATTTGTAGTTTGAGTCCACAACAGCTAAAAGGACTATTGAGAAAAAGGCTTTGTAATTAAAAAAAAGCGAGCCACTATTAGCAGGATTACGCATGCGAATATGCTTCCCATCGAGGGCACCGATGCAGTGAGGAAAATTCGCCCTTAAATCGAAACTAGATGCAATATTTTTGAGTCTTTCTGTTGTTAGTTCGGGAATGTTGTCTTGAAGAATATTTTTCCATATAGCACGACAAACTCTCCTAATCATATATCTAATCGTAGATTTTCCCCGTTTGAATTTGTACTCCAAATCTTGTAGTGAATTTCCACTTCCTAGATACCTGTAACAAAAACGTTTATTTAAATAATAAAATCTCATGTAATCTTAATGTTAATATTTTATTTTTAGGTAATGATATAGTGAAGAAATGGAGAAGTGTCAAAGATAACTTCTATAAATATTTAAAAAAGTTAAAAGAAGCTTCTAAATCTGGCTCAGCCGCTAAAAAACTGAAAAAATATCATTTTTACAATCAACTTTTATTTTTAACAAAAGTGGCACAAAATGAGACAGACAGTAGCTTAGACGTAGCTGGAGAAACCAACACCGATTCTACAAGTGATATTGCACCGGAGTCTTCGCGTTATGTTCCTATCACCCGCAAAAGAACAATGCAAGCTGATGATTTCGAAAAGGAAGCATTAAAAGCCCTTAAGGAGCCCGAAGATCGCCACTTGTCATTTTTTAAGGGTATTTTGCCATCAATTCAAGATTTCACAGACCTTCAAACTCTCACCTTCCAAAGCAAGGTGTTACAAATTATCACTGAAATGCGGTATGGCTCAATGTCCCAACAATCATCATCATTTAGGTTTGAACAAACGTCTCAACAGCCTTCATCACACGGGTATCATACAAGAAGTTACAGAAGTACATACACTCCAACAGACTTGAGCTCAGATTATAATTTATTGACATCTCCAGGTGAAACATCTCAAGACAGCGTAGAGTACGATTTTGCAAATTTGTAATTAAGATTTATCAAGATTACTATTAAGAAGATTAATAAGATTGATTATGATTATTAACATTTCCTTTTTTGATCGTTTTGAAAATTAAAAAGTATTATTATTCAAAAAAAAAAATTTTCATTACTTACCTCAAAGTGATGCCCAGCATTTCTATTGGCTCCACTGGATTCCTCATGTTAGTGTACTGTTTCCGTATATGTGGTTCTAAAGATTTCAATAAACATTCGAAACTTAACACACTCATTCGAAAGAAATTGTAAAACTTCTTTTCGTCCAACAGCAACTCTTTATATTCTTGGAGAAAAAACTGTCCATCACTGTTCCTTAGTGAAATAAAAGGACAGATCCAGTATCGTCGTACGCTTCTACGTCGATTTCGGCGGTGGCGTAATAGTAGGGCCAACAATAGACGTCTTTTACGATCCATTTTCATTAACAGACTGTCCAACGGTGCTACGGCGCCGCTGCGACATAACAACGTTACGGCGCCGCACCGCTCGTGTGCCCACTGACACGGTGAAATCTTTGCGGTGCGGCGCCGCAACGCATCGTGTGCCCCCGCTCTTACTTAGTTCAGTTTCTACGAGTCTGCAACAATGGCTCTTTGAGCTACTCTGGTCATGTTACAAAGGCCCGAATGTGTTATTTGGCACTCATGGTGCTTATCTGGTGTTATGAAACTTAAGAGCAATCGTTTCTACAATACAAAGACTTGAGCCGCCATAATAATCAAGCTCTGTAAAACTTTGTTTAGATTAGGCATTGAGTTCTCAGTGGTTCAACATTTATAAACAAAGAACATTTGTTATTTTCATGACCAATCATAATAACATAGCTGAAATCTAATCATTATTCATAATCTCACGATGCAATCTGTTGTGTGAACTTTATACTTTTTCCATTATTGGTCCAGTAAACAATTTCATAATAATGCTTTCTGACTGGGCTGTCTCTGAGTATTTCCAACGGAAAAAACCCAATAAAATCCTGCCCAACCTTGGAATCGAACCCAGGACCCCGCACGCAGCAGTCGCGCTAGTTGGCACGAGGCCAAAGGGGCAATTAACAATGTAGTCGATGTAAACTAAGCAATTACACAAAACCAAACATTAACCACAAATTAAGTTGACGTACTTTTACTTGACGTAAATTTAGTTGCACGCAGAAGCTCAGCTCACCAACATAAACACCCATCCTTGATGCACGGCAACTCGCCGTATCCTACTGCTTCTTAAACACCAGACTGCTGCTCGTTAATCTGCTGAGTGGCTTGTAAAAGCCTCCAGATCAGCGCTCACATTGATGTTATCTAATTTTTCCCATTCGTTTCACTTCCACATCGATGTTTAGGCAACTTTAATTGCTTGGCTGACACCGACGTCGCCATTACACTCTAGGTACACACCTTTTTAGAAAACATCACGCCCGCGTTGTCCGTAGGGGAAAGCAGAGTTATTCAAGCAAAACACTGACAGTACATAACATATCACCAACCCTTGTAAGTGGCTATTGTTATAAATCGACTGATTCTTACCGTAAAGAAATTCTCAATTTCTGACCAAGCGTGATAACAACAGAGCAATACTGACTCCGGTGTTCTATGTCTCTAAGATGTTTGCATATTCAGATGTAATTCAATTTAATCAATCTCAATTGTAATGAAACAAATTTAATATTTTGTCAGGACTTTAAAAGAGACTATGACCGGTGAGTTTGTTTCGGCCTTTCTTCTCAGAGTAGTCAGATAGGAAACGCCGACCTCATCTAGTTTTAAAAAAAAATATGTTAGACACGTAAAAGCGTTTGTACAAACCAACTTACAGAAATAAAATCATTTATCATTTGAATAGTGTTATCATAATTGTAATTAAACAAATTGAATAGTGTTATCATAAAAGACAAACATTCAATGTAAATGACAAACAAATTCGATTTAACCGTGTAGGTCATATCGCAATAAAACTTCAAAATAACAAAGTCACATAGTATAGACTTCAAAATGCATAACAGCACTTCACGAAACCGAGAAATACGTTTCATCAAAGAAATATAACCAATGGTAACGACTCACCGGGGATGTCACCATTCCTCGTTCTCACCCAAATACACTATTTCACATCTTTGTCAGTCTGATAACATAGGACAAGATAGCGGATAGATATCCCCATGTTTCACATTTAACATTGTTGTGTCCCATGGTATAATATTCTCAAAATGGGAATCGAACCCAATCAGTTTGATTGATCCTCTATATAGCTCTGACCAAGTAATAAACACCCGAATATGTATCAACTCAACAATGTAGCAGTTCTGTTATTCAACATTCCACACGAATATCAATTCTCACTGTTTACACTCATGAGTAGGGTTGTCATATTTGGCAAGGCTCGTGTCGGGACGCAAAGAGAAAAAAAATAATTAAATATGAATATTTTTTATTAAAAAAAAAATACAAATTCTACTGTATGGAAGCAGTGCTAGATGTAGCTTGGTCATATTTTGCAGAAGACTTTACTGTTTTAATTAATTATTTCTGTCCTTTTACATATTTATAAAACTCCGTGCAAGTCATATTAAAGTTAACCTGACACTGTAATATCGACTCCACAGTCTCCGGCAGCAGGCGATTTCTTTCATCGGTCCACTGGCTCGACATTAATGAAAATACTCTTTCTACTGTAGCGTTGTGGCCAGGTATCGCAAACAAATATTGGCATAATTTGAGCATTTGGCATTTTCTTTCAGGATTTTCTGTAAGATTGAAAAAGTAAATCGACTTCTCTTCTACAGAATTTTTGGCCTTCCACTCTTCCGTGTCAACTGTAGCCTCCATAAAGTTTTTTAGATAATTATATTGTTGAAAGCAACTGTCGCCCAAAATCTCCACACCGTTTTCATTTAGGTATAAAATAGTGTTTTCAACTGCTGTCCGTTCTGGGATTTCAGATAGCATCATCCAATCAAACACTTTATATTTATCAAATGATATGGACCACTTTTGCAGATACTCAAAAGCTGTATTATAAAAAGCCACTGTCTCCTCCTCAAACTTCGTGATCAATGCTATTATTTCAAGTGAAGGATTCTCATTTTTTAATTTGTTTAATTGTATTTTAGTTTGCATGCCTATAAAATTGGCAGACTTCCTCTCTGTCAGTGAATTTTGTGTTGCCTGTAATATCTGCTTTATTTCAATTATTGACACTTTATTCTTCTCAACGCTTTTTATATTTTTTTGAAATAAATTGAGATTGGACTGTATAAATAGGAAATAAATTTCACTGATCGGACTTTTAAAAAAATCTGAAATAATTTTAGGTGGGCTCTCTTCGGCGTTTAAATAGTTTTTTAGTGGAATCCAAAGTTTGAGGATCCGTTCAACCGCGGGCATCAGCGAAAGCCATGATTTATATCAACATAAGCGCAAAATTCCTTTAGCTTCTCAGTCCTGACAGTATATATGGAAAAATAATTAAATATTTTCAGGACGATGACTTCGACATCCACAGACAAGATTCCAGCTGCACTTGATACAGTATTGTGCAGAATATGGGCTGGGCAACCAATTCCTTCTAATTTTTTTCCGAGTTCTTCATTTATTTTGTGAAAAACATTGCATTGGCCTCGTCGTTCAAGCCCTCCAAAGTTTGTATTAGTATTGTCTCCGCAAAAAGCGATTAGCTTATCTAATGGAACCTGTAGTTGTCTTAAAGTATAGATACAATAATTTGAAATAGTTTCTGATGTTTCATTTTTAAGAGACTCAAATTTTAACAGCTTCTGTTGGATCCCATCAGCTTCATTAAAGTACTGAACGAGTAAAGGAAACATTTTTTCAGCTTTGTGATTTGACGCGTCGGTGCCTATGCCGTAAAATGGCACTTCGTGCAATTTTTTCACTGTTTCGGTAACAGAGTGCGGAGCAAGAATATTTTTAACAATAGCTGTAGCCTTTGTCCTAGCAGTAGACTGCTTTGCGGCGATTTTCGAGTCGGAATACATTGTTGCATTCAATTTTACAATACAGTCAAGAGAGCTAAAGGATTGATGATGTTTTACCACTTTATAAGCTGTCGTTAGTTCCGCTGCACTTATGAGTAAATCTTCTTTGGTATCTTCTTTAATCATAAAACCAGATATAGACTTTGATGTCGATACGATGGCAAGTTTCTTTTTGTGGCTAGCCGTAGAAATGTGATGCTTAACGTCAGCCTTACCTCCGTGACTTACTGATATGAAACAGTGACAAATATCACACAACGCTTCTTCATTTGTACGTCCTTTCTTTATAAAACTCCATTCTTTTGTATATTCATCCGAAAAATGGCATTTTCTCTTTCTTGTTGTAGAAATTTTCGTGATGACAACAAGTTAAAAACGACAAAAGTGTGCTACTTAGTTAAACACTAAAACAATCAACAATGCGAAAGTCCAAGCTTCTCACTCACTGTAATGGTGTTTGTTTACCCACTGACTCGCTCGCTGTTGCTGCGATTGCACGTGGCGGGGTGCGGGGGGCACCCTTCTCCCTTCCCCAGCGCGGTACTCGCAAACGACGCGCGACGTCGCAACCGCGCTTCGAGTAATTTGGCGCGCCAATTTGAATTGCTTTGACCGCGCGATAATACGGGACGTAATAGTGTTTTGTCGGAACGTCGGGACAGAAGGCCTAATGACGGTGACAGTCCCGATATATCGGGACGAATGGCAACCCTACTCATGAGGAGATTTCTCAGCCCGCTCGTATCTCACTTCTGATGTCAGATCCAGGTATATAGGATCTTGATTTAACCTACTTAGTGACATACCGGTGTTAGATTATAGTCGTGGGCGCAGAATTTGGGATACGGGTAAACTAGAGAAATATCTCCTGCAACTTCTTCACAGTTTTAATTCGATACCGAGTAAATTACTATCACTATGGTACTAAGTACCACTCTAGACCTAAAAGGAAACACTGAGCAGTTCCCAGGCCAACATGTTGTCACGGCCATGTCCGAACGATCACTGTCGCTCTACAATGTAGAGTCTACATGAACCATATCGACAACATACGAGACACTGGACTCCACTCAGTACCAACAGGTATTTGTGTATCATTTTAAGTAAACAAATCTTGACTAGATCCAACATTTTTTTTTTGGGTGAGAGGTCATCTGCCGCCTCTCTCGTCCAAGCGGGCGTGGAGAAGTTGGTGGAAGCCTACTATAAATTCTGTTTTTATCACTGCATTTATATACTTATTTTATGCTGTAATCATCCATTACTGTAAGAAATTAATTAATCCTGTCAAAAACCCTGGCGTTTTCAAGTCTGCCGGAACGAGTGATGTCCTTACAGAACATAATTTTGATGTATCATCAATAGTTTTATCAGCGCACGCCAAATAATGAATTTTATAGGCATAAATTTGCTACTTTGGGTTAATAATAATAAATCCCATTTATTTCCAACAACCTTAAATAACATTGTCTCTTATTACTTAATAACTATTACTACTCAATTATTGGAAACCCACGCTGGGTTAAAGCCTCCTCTAGCTTACTCCACAATTTTCTATTTTTTGCTTTGTCTGTCCAATTTTTCCTGCTACTAGAATAATTTCGCCGATCCACCTGTTCCTTGGATGACCTCTTTTTCTTTTTTCCGCTGGTCCTTTCCATGTTGTGGTTTCTAATGTCCATCTATTGTCTGAGTATCTCGCTATATGCCCTGTCCATCGCCAATTTTGGGTTGCAAATTTACTTAAAGATCTCTATTTTTTTTAAATAAATTATAGCTTAAGTTACTTCTTGATAACTTAGCTTTCAATTGGTGAAAAGTGGTTAAAATCGGTCCAGTAGTTTCGGAGCCTATTCGGTACAAACAAATAAAAATCTTTCGTCTTTATAATATTAAAATTAATATTTTAGAGTATAGATCAGTATATAAATGACATAGATTTTATATCTGTACATTCTGTGGTACAAGCCCATACATTTTTTGGCCATATCCTTTACGAGTAGTAACACATCTCCTGTTGCTCAGTCCATCCAAAGGTTGTCTGTAAGAGATTGCCTAGTGCGATAAGAACGCCCATTGTACACTTGTAATTGTGAACGTTTGTCCTGTATGTTTTTTGTGGTGTACAATAAAGTATATAATAAAAAAATTAAAAATAACACAGTGTTTGGAGTTGCTAAACTCTTGTGTTTCATTAACTTGTGATGAGTGCCCCGCAAATGTCACTATGGCCAGAAGTCTAGGGTGTCTTTTAGAGGCCTCAAATGTCATCAATCTTAAAACTTCATTCAAGGTAGGTGATTAAGAAATTATGATTATGCCGCCGGATCCTGTTCATTTGCTCAAGCTTGTTAGAAACACATTCGACGAAAAAGAAGAACTCTTTGATTCAAGTGTCCAAAACATTGCTTGGAGTTACATAATCAGACTTCACGAATAACAGGAAAAACATAGCGACGTATAAGTTCGACTCTGTTCGAAATTAATTCGTGCCTACTTCTGAGAGCAGACCCTGTCGACACATTTCCACTTCATCCGGAAGAACATGCCTTATATGTCGGACTTTCGATCTCGTTGAGAGCGTTGGTAAGACTTATCGTTATGGGAACGACCGAGCTTCCACTAACATACTTTTGGCCATCTCTTTCGTTAATTCTTCTTATGGTTGTAAGATTACGATCAACGACTGGCAAATGTCCCATTTACTCAGTGCACATTTCATTTCGTCTTTTATTTCGACAAACCTCTATCATGTAAAATGTGGCGTTCCACCACTTCTTGGATTGGCCTTTTTACTACTTTGTTGGCCTGCTCCTGGTATTTTTAAAATTTATTCCAGCCTTAATTACTTTTTTTGAAGTATGAAAGCCTGGTTGTAACAATCATTTTTTGTATGACATGTATAAGCGACATCTTGTGCCAAACACGAGAACCAGCTTGGGTGTGTCACCTGTTGATCGTGCTTTGACATTGGATGGCGTTGCTATCTGGAGTAGGGAAGGTACGTATTTACGCGACCAGGTTTTTACACCAGGTATTTGCTTCCAAGTACGTACACCAGGTACCGACCCGAAATATTGCAAGACTTCAAAGTATTTTATACGGCTACTCGGACTCGCTCCATCGGGGCTCGACGCTCGCCCGAGTCTCGCTGATTCGTGACGTGGCTTCGGCAGTCGCGCGATCATCCTCCTTATTTGTAAGAGTTTACGGCACAATTTCGTATGCAAGTATTATTACTTTAACGGTTTGTCTTTGCAAGTATTTATTTGTAAACGCGATTGTGCTCTTTATTTATAGGCAGTCACGTTTCAATTTCCTATGCAAATATTTTTTATTCCAACAGGGCTTGGCATAGAAGTAGGAGAGCCCGAGTCTCGCAGTCTCGCTGATTCGTGACGTGGCTTCGGCCGTCGCGCGTCGAACCGCTTCGGCCGCGTTCGGGTCGCGAGCGGCGCGTGCTCTTTGCAATATGAAATGATACCTACACTATAACAAGAGCTGTAAGATACATAATCGCGTGACCAAAAGGAATTTTTAAATTTGCGATTTTTTATGATGCACCTGACCCGCTTAGTGGTTTTTATGTTTTTTTTTAATAGTGATGATTTATTTACGTCACCGATCACTTGTGCATCGTGCGTGACTTAATTTCTTGCGCTTTCTGACTAGTTAAGATTAATTTGTGTAAATATTTTTGTTTTGTTTGTTTAGTGTCGGTAAATACCGTGTAGTGTAATACGGCACCGAAAAGAAGTGTGGCCTGGGACCATTTTGTAGATTTAGGACAATATATAGGAGAGTGCAAAATGTGCAAAACCAAAATTTCTTTTAAATCGGGTGTTTCCAATTTGACAAAACATGTTCAAAGAAAACACCTTGCCGTTAATTTAGTGCCACGCGAAGAAGTACAACAACAGCATGTTGTGCAAAATTCTGTTCATCAAGAGATCAGTTCGCAGCAAGCGTCACCGCCACAGCCGTCAACTTCACATGTTATACAGGCAACGAGACCAAGTACAAGGACGGTTTCCGCTATTTCAGCATTTCTTCGCCGTGATTGCAGCAGATTAAAAAAGGACATAGACGACCGGATAATTAATTTATTTATATGAGATATGCAGCCCTTCACTATCGTGGAAGATAAAGGGTTTCGTGAACTCCTACAGTTTGCATTTCCAAATTATATTATTCCGTCGCGGAAGTATTTCGCAAATAAATTACTTCCAGCACTGTACGAAGCAGTCAAAATAAATACAAAAGCGTCCGTAAACGAAGGTGCTACGACGATTTGTTTGACAACAGATTTCTGGACATCCAGAAATAATGACTCGTACTTTGCAATTACGGGTCATTATATTGACGAAAACTTTATACTGCAATCAGTACTCTTGGAGTGCAAGGTACTAGAAAAAAGCCACACAGGCATAAATTTAGCAGAAGAGTTGCAGAACGTCGTCCAAGAATGGAACGTAGCTGATAAAGTCCTGCTAGTGGTGTCGGACAACGGTGCCAACATAAGAAATGCTGTCACAATTCTTCATTGGAAGCACTTTGGCTGCTACGCCCATACCCTGAATCTCGCTGTGCAAAAAGCATTAGGCACTACTGCTTTAATAAATATTGAGCTGAAGGATGAAATAAAATGTGCGATAAGCAATTTAGATTCTTCGGGCATCATATCTCTGACGAGCTATGAATGGGACATCTGCGAAGCTTTAATTGTGGTACTGGAGCCGTGTGAAGAGGTCACGAGGGAAATGAGTGGCCAAAAATACGTGTAGTGAAATAAAATACTGGTAGTTCAGTGCTGCCTATTACGGTCGGTCTCACCAGCGCAATCAAAGAAATTGCTGATCCAGAGTATCAGCATAATAAGAATATAAAAGTTTTCCCCGATGAGGTAGAAATGTGCCGACAAGACCTGCTATCGGAAATAACATCCAGATTTTCGAATGTGGAAAATAGCAGAACATTCACAACATCCATGTTTGTCGACCCGAGGTATAAGTTATATTTTGAAAATCAAAGTATTGCTGATAACGCCAAGAAACACGCCATATCATTGGTGACTGCGATGATAAACGAAGAAAACGTTACATTGCCATCAACGTCACACCATGAAGAAACGGCAGCCACCACAAAACCGAATACCTTGATTTGGAAGCACTACAATAAAACTATGCAAAATATCCGTCCAGCAGGATCAGCCAATAGCAGAGCGATTATTGAAGTGCAGCGGTATTTAGACGACAATGTCATGACGCCGGACGTAAATCCGTTAGAATGGTGGCGCTGTAATAAAAATACATACCCGTATTTAGCTAAGCTAGCCCGGGCAAAACTGAATGCAATGGCTACTAGCGTACCTTGCGAGCGATTGTTCTCCGCCGCAGGGAATATCCTGACTGAAAGAAGAAACCGACTGGGGAGCCGCAAAGTTCAACAACTGCTGTTTCTTAACCAAAACCGAAGAGCGTAATTCAATTTAAACGCCATGTAAATATGTAAAGCATACTGTGTTGTAAATATGTAAAGAATACCGTGTTGTAAATATGTAAAGAATACCGTTTTGTAAATATGTAAAGAAGAATACCGTGTTGGAAATATTATGTAAAAAAGAATACCGTGTTGTAAATATGGAAGTCGGAAATTAGAAAACCTACGAGAAAACAAAAAAAAAACAAGGAGTTGTAATTATCTAAATGAAATTATGTACCTACTGTAAATACTTTATAATAATCATAAAATGAATTGAAACCTTTTAACTACGCCAGCTACTAAAATCATTGAATAAACATAATAATAATAACTATTATATACGCCAGCTGACAGTCCTAAGCCTGTTTTTAAGTAGGAAGGAAGGGTTTCATTATTCATTTAATACCGTGCTAAACTTCTTATTGACGAATGTAATGAATGTATTTAATAATAAGTAAATTAACAAATAAACGGTCTATTAATTACGTATTTTTATTCTACCTATCACCTGGTCTGACTGAGTAGCGGTATTTACAAACTTCATAAAGTCTACGTAGGTTTTCAATCCAATCTTCAATAGTTCAATAACCGCGTTAGTTTTCGCAAATACGATCATGCTCCTTATTTGTAAAGACCTACGGAACAATTTCGTATGCAAGTATTTTTATTTTGTTTGTCTTTGCAAGTATTTATTTGTAAACGCGATTGTGCTCCTTAATAATAGGTCAGGGTTCAATTTCCTATTCAAGTATTTTTCTTTCAACAGGGTTTTGGATGGAATTTAAGTAGAAACTTTAATCGTTTGTAAGTAGGTACTTATTTGTAAAGGCGATTGTGCTCCTTATTTATTGGTTTTTTATTCCAACAGGACTTCGCATGGAAGTAGGAAGTTCAATCGTCTGTAAGTAGGTATTTATTTAAGAACGCGATTATGCTCCTTATTCATACTATATTACGGATCAATTTCCTATCCAGATAGAAAATACTTGAAAGTATCCCGAGCCCTGGTTTTCTTAAAGTAGACGTACTTGGAAGCCCTAGTACTCGATTTTGCAAGTACGACCCATCTCTAATCTGGAGATACTAATTAATGATAATATAAAACATAAGAATTTGGGTGTATCAATTTAATTCAACAATCACACAATTCAACACTTAAATAATAAATTATTAACTTCTTTTAAATATTTACATTAAAGAAAAACCATAGACATAACGGCGGCCTAATTGTGTAACTGAATTCGGCAAAGGAAAGAATCTGGTTCTTTCCCAAAAAACACACACATACAAACAACTTTGTTCCAATTGCGAAACTAATTTGTGGGGAAACCATTTGATTTCTTTCATTTCACAGATTACTAATATGTAGCTAGTTTGAGTGGCAGTTCATCAACTGCGTTATGTTTCTTCAAACTCGAATGATTTATTTCCAAATAATTATGACATAATTTAATTTAGTTTTACTTACAACTAATGGCCTTCCAATGCTTTTAATTAAAAATGTACAATGGTTCCCAAAAACTGCAAAAAAATATATTGAAACGGTACGCTACGCTATACGCCGTGACTTAATACGTGTAATTAAACGCATTTATTCAGTGGTTCTAGGTAGTGATTTTTAATCTATGATAAATAAGTTTTCTGCCGTTTCTGCGCTGCAGGATGAAATAAAACTAAATTTATTTCATAGGGGAATGAGGGGTGAAATCGGACAGGGGGTGAAACCAGATAGTTGCTATTTCATTACTCCGCGTACAGCTGTCTCGCTCTAGCTTGCAGTGAAATACGCGCGAATGCTTACTCAGTGCAGTTGCAAATGGCGGCGACGGTAACATCTCAGCGCGTGCGTCTATAAACAAAAATTGTAAACTAAGGTAAGTTAACTAATATTTTGACTTTTTTAAAGTGTTATCATTAAGTTTAGCTATGTGCTATCTTATACAGTTGTATTTTTTATGAAGTAATATATATTTAACGTTTTAAAACGGTATTTGTTGTTGCTGTGAGTGTTAACATAATCACTGTTAGTACTGCAATTTCAAACATGGCACCTGTGGGGTACAAGCGGACGGGGTGATTTCGACTATCCGGTTTCACCCCGATTGATTTTATATTTAGGTATTGCTGGCGTTTGTTTTATTCGTCTGTTTAATTACTATTTTTTTTACTTTTTACAGAGTGCAACATCTACAGAAGGACAAACGTTTTCAGATTCCCTAAGTCTTGTATCACCGAAAGATATCATGCCGATTCCTCATTTTAAAAAAAACATGCGACCGTCTGCGCGTCGAGGAAAAACCGCAATTTTGACTGAATCACCGTATAAAAATGAACTGGTAGATAAGGCTATGTCATCAGTAATTAAAACAAAAAAAGGCAAAGGTAAAGGTATCGGTAAAAAGACGCATAAAGAAAACTATCAGGAGGATTCGGAGTGTTTGGTTTGTGGCGAAAAGTACAGTCAAACTAAGTCCACAGATGAATGGTACCAATGCACTGCTTGTCTTAGGCGGTTATCACACTGCCACGCATCACGCTGCATGCTGCGTGAAAATGCACCTACGCGCGTACTTGCGTGCGTTTTTCCTATACAAACGGAGACACGCAAGTACGCGCGTAGGTGCGTTTTCATGCGTTTTCACGCAACATGCAGCGTGGTGCGTGGCAGTGTGTTAACCGCCTTAAATGGGCTCACGAAAGTTGCATCAGTTGTTCTGAGCAAGAATTATTATTTTTTGTATGCAAAAACTGCGAATAATTTGATTATTTACATTTATTGTTAGTATCTGTATTCACCCCTTGAATAAAAAATGCCTATCCGGTTTGACCCATAGGTATGGGGTGAATTCGGATTAATATTTTTTATTAAAACAATTTTATTTTGTAATTACTAATTTATGCCAAAGTTATACCTAAGGTATACTTAAACATTTATGACATTAATTACCTCAATAAATAACAAAGTAATTTTTTTATTGTGTCTTATCTTTAACTATCCGGTGTCCCCCACCTTCCCCTATTATTATTAAAAATGAGTAATTATACATTCTTTTACAATTAAAGCAAATCATAGTTTTTTAATTTATGCTGTAACTTATGTGTATATTATTTATTTCACACGGCAACACTGTGTCAACTAATGTAAGGTTTAAACCAGCCTTATAAACCAAAAGTACCGGCGGCAGTCTCAGAGAAAATAAAACTACGTTATTGCCGGCAGTCAGGAGCAATCAGGAGGAAAAATCTTTGTTGTGCTGAAATTAGGTAAGTACCTAATTACCTAGCTAACAATTTCTTACTGTAAGTTAAGATAGGTAATATAGTAACCGTACTCTAGAAGAGAGTATCACGTTCGTTGCTTTTACTTAAGTTCTGTTGAATTATTTTTTCAGTCATGCCTGCTAATCCCAAAATAACTGAACGCCAGTGGGAGATCCTGCTGGCGTTCATGGAGAAGGATGCCAGCTTTGCCAGGGGATCGGTGACGAACGAAGGTCCCAGGGGAAAGCTGGCAAACCTCGTCAAGTGGGACGAGCTCGCAGCCCGCCTCAACAGCGAGGGGCTCGGCTGCTCTAAAACTGGGAAGGAGTGGCTTAAAGTAGGTGTAATTATTACATGAAATTAGTTGTAATGTTTGTGAGTGTGCAAGTTAGTTGTGAAGTGACGATGACATGTCAAGCTATACGTAAATTGCCCTTAAAATCAGCCCGTCGTGCCATTGTTACTTATAATATAAAGCTCATCCAAAGAAGTGCGCATTTAAACCTTTGTGGTGGGTGGTCACTGGTGCATACCTACTAACACCAAAAACCTTACTAATACTATACCTTCAACTGTCCATTTCCAGACACAATAGCTTAAACCATTGAACCGATTTTGATGAAATTTATCATGGAGTTTATGTAGTTTGAAAGCCTGGGAAGAACCTAAGATAGTTTTTATCCTGATAATCATTTGGAAACCAATCATTTCTCTAGTAAGACGTCCTTATAATATTAGTGCCAAATTTGCAAATTAGGCCAAGTGCGAGTCGGACTCGCGCATGAAGGGTTCCATACCATTATCGCAAAAAACGGCGAAAAAATCACGTTTGTCGTATGGGAGGCCCACTTAAATATTTATTTTATTCTGTTTTTAGTATTTGTTGTTATAGCGGCAACATAAATACATCATCTGTGAAAATTTCAACTGTCTAGCTATCACGGTTCATGAGATACAGCCTGGTGACAGAGAGCCGGACCGCATAGTCTTAGTAATAGGGTCCTGTTTTTACTCTTTGGGTACGGAACCCTAAAAATAGGCTATTTGCTATACTAATGTAAAACATAGACAAAGACCGGGGCAAAAGCTGCACTATAAATTAAGTAAAATATAATGATTTGTTTATGTTATTGTTAAATCAATTTCAGTTTACGCATCTAAAAATTTTTGGGTATATAAATATCCTTAATACTACCACATAAATAAAGAAGGTGGATGAGGCGCGCTGCAGCAGAGGTCAGAACAAGACCCAGTCTCACACTAGGAGCTAACCTGTGTTAAATCATTATAGCTGACTTAATTAATTTAATAATGCTTGTCATTTCTTTAATATTTTATTTTACTTTAATAGTATTGGAATGCGGCAAAGGGTAAAGCCCGCGCTAAGGCAGCAGTGCGCCGCCAAGAGGGGTTTGCCACAGGCGGCGGAAGCATGCCGAAGAAGTTGGTCAACCTAACCGATAGGGAGGAGAGGATTTTGGCACTGTTGGGGCCCGTGGCTGTGCATGGCAACATGCACGTCCGCATCCCTTTTATTGTTAGACAAATACTTAACTTACAGCATGAGCCATGAGGGTGGCGGTGCATGTATGTACTATTATTAATTTGGTTCCTGCAGTTAGTAGAATTTTAGACTACTTTAAAATAATGTTTAGTGATTAATAATGACTCGGTAAAGTAAGTATTAGTGATAGTAGTAGAATAAGCATAGCAGTGTAGTTTGTAAGAAAAGCATTTACACATTATGTATTATCTGCTTGCCTATATGGGTGTATGCGGTACGGACATAATATGTAATTTAATAATATGTGCTACTTACTGACTGAACATATTATTAAATTGATTTGTCAGTAGAATGTAAGACTTAAAATAATGTTTAGTGATTAATAACGACTCGGTAAAGTAAGTATTAGTGATAGTAGTAGAATTAGCATAGCAGTTTGTAAAAAAAGCATTTACACATTATGTATTATCTGCTTACCTATATGGGTGTATGCGGCACGAACGTAATATGTAATTTAATAATATGTGCTACTTACTGACTGAACATATTATTAAATTGATTTGTCAGTAGAATGTAAGACTTAAAATAATGTTTAGTGATTAATAATTACTCAGTAAAGTAAGAATAGATAGTAGTAGAAGCAGCATAGCAGCAGAGTAGTTAGTAAAAAAGATGATAAATTAGATTTTAATGTTACAGGGTGATAATGCGGCTCCTTGGCCTCCACACTCCACGGCAGCGACGGAGGCGGCAACGGAGGCGGTGGTGGAGGTGCCAGCACAACAAGGGGCTTGGTCCCTTGTTGACTATCCGGTCTTCATCACACCGTCACCGCTAACATCACCGCAACCGTTGCCGCAACCGTCACCGACTTACACGCCGGTGTCTAGTTTCCGAATATCGCCGCCGCTGCGAGTGCGGCAACCGTTGCCGCAACTGTCACCGACCTATACGCCGGTACCAGTGCGGCAACCGTTGCCGCAACTGTCACCGAGCTACACCGATACCGGCGTATCCACTTGCCGCCTATCACCGCCGCTGCGAGTGCTCACCCCTACGCCACCACTACCATCCCCGCAACAACTTGTTTTCCCCGAGGCCCCAGCATCTCCATCTGATGCGACATAACCTCGCGCAAGAGGTACAATCATTTCATTTGTTTCTTGTATTAGAAGGCAAAATATAAACAGGGAAAATAGATATACATATAATTATATCGGTTTTGCATAGCATTTGACACAATTTTTTTGTACTCTAACTTTGACACTCATTCTTATTGGTGGATAAAATAATTGTTTCATTTTATTTTTAAGGAACTCGTGGTGCGCGTGCGTCCGTGCTGAGGCCGAGGAGACCATGTTTGTATTACCTATTTGTTTTGTTATAATACTCACAACGGATCTTTGTGGCTCTGAATTGGCTGCAAAAGTCTGCGCACTAGCTATTTTAGTGTCAATATTGAAAGTGAAAATAGCATTGTATTTCACTCGCATACGTTTGTCGCATCATCCTATCTCGTTTACTCTATGCAATTAATCTGTTTCGTGCGTAATAGTTGACAAAGCCAACTTCAGAGCCACAAAGATCCGTTGTGAGTATTATAAGCACAGGTAGTCTGACTTTTACATCTCTTTGATTCATTATTAAACAAACAAATAGTGATAGTTTAAATGCAAAAAATATATACCAGGCCCCTCAGAAAGTATTGCGAAAAAAAGTTTTTATATATGGGAGACTGGCCAGTTATAATGTTTTTCGAAAATATGATTATTTATAAGTAAAAATAAGTAAGTTCCAATTTCAAAATTTCCCTCCACATTTTTTGCGAGTTAATTCAAAGTATTGTGTCTCACTGAAATATGGATCTGCGCCGGGAACATTTTAGAGCTATGATTTTATACGATTTCAAGTGTCGCCTGAAACCGGATGAATCGTACGATAGACTTCAAATGGCATTCATGGATGAAGGCCCTTCCAAGGCAACCGTGTATCGTTGGTATAACGAATTCAAGCGCGGTCGACCAACTTTGGGGAATGACGAAAGAAGCGGTCGCCCTTTGACGGCTGTTACCGAAGAAAACGTGCTAGCAGTGAAAAATTTAATCCAAGACAATAGGCGAATTACATATCAGGAGATTCAACACATATTGAAGATTGGATCGGGAAGCGTTCACGAGATTCTACACAGCCATCTTCGCGTGAGGAGGATAGTATCACGCTGGGTGCCGCACAACCTCACCGATGCTCAGAAGCAGGCCCGGGTGGAATGGTGCCGTGATATGCTTAACAAATTTGAAGCAGGCTCGTCTCGGCGTGTTTACGACATCGTTACAGGTGATGAGTCCTGGATTTATCAATACGACCCAGAAACCAAGCGCCAGTCGACTGTTTGGGTGTTTCAAAATGAGCCAACGCCTACCAAAGTGAAGCGATCTAGAAGCGGGGGTAAGATTTTGATCGCTAGCTTTTTTAATTTGACTGGCCACTTGGTATCAATTCCCTTACGGGATCAAAGAAGCATTAATGCCGAATGGTATACTACCAAATGTTTGCCAGAAGTTTTCTCTGTTATAAGCAACAAGCGACCAAACACAGGGCTCCGCGGGCTACTGCTCCACCACGACAATGCACCTGCGCACACCGCACTCAAAACGAGGGACTTCCTGGACAGCACGCCAGTCAAACTCCTGGGTCACCCTCCTTACAGCCCTGATCTAGCACCGTGTGACTTCTTTTTATTCCCAAAAATAAAAAATCAGCTCAAAGGGATACAATTTTCGTCGCCGGAAGATGCGCTGGCTGCGTTCGAGCAGGCTGTAAACGAGGTGTCTGCGGCGGACTGGAAAAAGTGTTTTGAAAACTGGTTTAGGCGCATGAATCTTTGTATAGAGGCTGGTGGAAAGTACTTTGAAAAGATTTAAAAAATTATGTTTTTTTTATCACTTTCTTATTTTTCTAGAACCAAAAAACACATCTATACTAATATTATAAAGCTGAAGAGTTTGTTTGTTTGAACGCGCTAATCTCAGGAACTACTGGTTGGAATTGAAAAATTATTTTTGTGTTGGATAGTCCATTTATCGAGAAAGGTTATAGGCTATATGACACTACGCTACAACCAATAGGAGCGGAGCATAAATGAAAATTGTTGCAAAAACGGGCAAAAAAAAAATCCTTTGGAAACTTCCGTTGCGTGCGCTGCGTAAACGGTTTATGGGCAGGTAGTCTCACTTTTACATCTCTTTGATTCATAATTAAACAAATGAAACGTGATAGTTTAAATAAAAAAATGTAGTTCACTACATGTACATATAGTGAATTACAATATTTTTTATTTCTGAGATTCAAAAAATGATATCGAAAACTTCGCTCGATCAAAAAAAAACTGAAAAGGACTCTAAAACGATGTTTTTTTGATCATTTTCTTATTTTTCTGCAAGATTGTGAAAGATTCACTAACTAAAACACTTAACTAAAAAAAGTTAACAACCTGTAGAACTTTATTCTCAGGGTAGAATTTATTAAATAATTTAATTGTTTTAATAATAAAATTATATATAACACCGCGGCCGCCGTACGGCTCTTCAGTCGCACGCGAGGCCTTGACGAGGCAGGAGCTATGTCAGTTTTGCCCGTGCTGGACTTCTCACTAATCTATCGACCGATTTATTATGAGACCACAGTGTAACAGAATCAGTAGGTTAGGATTTTTTTTTAACAGACTTCAAAGAATACCGAAATATTTGTCATGGGTGTATTTTATTTTGTTTTTTTTTGGGTTATTAGTCAAAATAAAAATTAATAATTGCGAATATTAGTCAAAATAAAAATTCAAAATGTCGCTCTCACTCACTTTCGTGGTTTTTGGGGTCGCTAAATGCTAATATGGAGTCAAAATTAAAATACAAGATGGCGCCGACCAAAATTTCTGAAAGTTTCGTCATGGCTGTCATTTTCTTGGTTTTCGGGGTCGCTAAATGCGAATTGGTGGTCAAAATAAAATTATAAGATGGCCCCGACCAAAAATTTTGAAACTTTCGTCATGGGTGTCATCTTCACGGTTTTTGGGGTCGCAAAATGCTAATTTAGGGTCGAAATGAAAATACAAGATGGCGCCGACCAAAATTTCTGAAACTTTCGTCATGGGTGCCATTTTCATGGTTTTTGGGGTCGATATATGCTAATATGTGAAACTTTCGTCATGGCTGTCGTTTTCATGGTTTTTGGGGTCGCTAAATGCTAATATAAGGTCAAAATTAAACTATAAGAAGGCGCCAACTGACAGGAATTTTGGTTCCATCTTGGAATTTCATTTTGACCCCAAATTCGTATTCAGCGACCCCAAAAACGATGAAAATGACACCCATGACGAAAATGTCAGTCTGCGCCATCTTGGCATTTTATTCTGACCCCAAATTCGCATTTAGCGACCACGAAAACCATGAAAATGACACCCATGACGAAAATTTCAAAAGGCGAATGGCAGGCTTGTATGGGAATTTCGTACCGCTAATAAAATTTCGTGTTTTGGGATATTTTTTGTTTTAATTGGTAGTTTAAATGATAGATAATCCCTTTTTAAATTCTTAGATTTTTAGAACTTGGGACGTAAAAGTTATAACTAGTTTTAATTTTAAGGTTATGTACTAGTGTGTCAATGTTACATATACGGAAATGTTACATAATGTGCAAAGTAGTTCTAATCTACCTTTACTTTTACTTACCATTAAGTAGGTAGATTGAGATGAGGATTGTACCTACTCAGGGTATTATAAGATACCTATTTTCAGCAGCGGATTGCAACAGTTTGATAATGATGAATTTGATTATATTTAGTGTTATTTGTATTTCTCAATAATAAATTATCATTTCAATATTTGTGTTATTTTACACAAAGCAACTTATAAAACATAACTGCGTTTAATGTACGATTTTATTACGTTTATTTATTAAAATCGTTTTACTGATATTACTCATAATAATAATTAAATTAATTTATATCCGAAGTTCTAAAAATAGTTAATTTACATAAATATAAATGGCTTTGTTGCCTTAATAAGTGGAACAAATTCTATAAACCAACAACAAAAAAATTGTATGCGGTACGAAATCTGCCGTTCACCTTTCGGCAGGCGCCATCTTGGAATGTAATTTAGACCCCAAATTCGCATTCGGTGTCGCTAACCGAAAACCATGACAATGACAACCATGACGAAAGTTTCAAAAATGTTGTCGGCGCTATCTTAGAATAAAATTTTGACCCCAAATTAGCATTTAGCGACCCCGAAAACCATGAAAATGACACCCATGACGGAAATGTTGGCAATTTCGATCATCGCCATCTTGGATTTTGATTTTATTTAGAAAAAAACAACCTAAAACAATCGAATGTTTGTAAATCCAAGTAGTTTTTTTTGTGATATTTGTGTTTATTTAGTCCATCCGTTTATTTTTTGAATAAATTACGATTTATGGCAATTTTTCAAACTATAATATTCACAGATTTATTTGAAACAAAACACTTAAAAATTTCGTTTTTACTACTCATTGTAATACAACAAACGGTTTGGCATCAACTCTCTTATTTGATTAACTTTTAAAAACAATAGTAAAATAAGCCTTCTGTACCCAACTTTATTGTGGCACTTTAGTCGGCTTTACGAACACGCGAGCGCGCCGCTCGCTTTGCGGTAACAGTGGCGCGTTAAATACCTACTTCGCTGGGAAAAGCTAGCCTTAAGTGGAAACGTGGGCAGAGAGCGCCGACTGAATTTATTAAGCAAAAAGTCATAATTCGAGGTTTGGCTCTCGTCTATTTTCTCCTCCAATATCGAACCAATTTAAAAGATATTCCATAAACTGAAAATGAAAGATATATTCTATATCCCTATGTTTTCCTTTTTGATGATACATTACCTTTAGAAGCACTAGATCCCTCAAAAATGCTGAAAATTGCGCTGTCAACATCAACAGAGGCTTAATATACAAATTTGACAAATATAAATGAAAAAAGGAAAACATAGGGACATAGTATATATCTTACTTTACCAGTTTATGGAATATCTGTTAAATTGGTCCAATATTGGAGGAGATTTCCTCCTCAAGACGAGAGCCAAACCTCGAATTATGACTTTTTACTTAGGAAATTCAGTCGGCGCTCTCTGCCCATATTTCCTCTTATGTTACGCAAAAATCATGATAGAATTGTTCCTCTTTAAAAGTTCTAAAAGTTAGTCCGCTATAGCATATGTCTATCTTTTAAGATTGACTCACTATTACCTTTTTTACCCGACTGCTATTTAACTTTTTCTATGGTAATCAAATTTGTTCATTTGCAAAGGAGTTTTATTAACATCTATACTAATATTATAAAGCTGAAGAGTTTGTTTGTTTGTAGGGTAGCTAGTGTAGTGACCGGTTTTATGGGGCAATTCTCAGGCTCGTACACGCACTTAATGACCACACTTCAGCACGTCTACTCTGGCCATCGGCTCTCGTAATACTAACGCGGTGGCCACGAGATTGTGTATGGCTGTGTGGGGGAAACAGTAACTCGGTAACAGTGGTGCGTTAAATACCTAATTCGCCGGAACAAGCAAGCCTTAAGCTTTAATATGACTAAAACTTTAGAATCCTTTATTACATATTACGGTCAGTAAGTCGTCTTAGGGGCGGAGTTTTAGGAGTTGGAGTATACGCTTAGGGGCACTATGAGCAGCAAAGACAACCAAAAATATTTTTTGGGATAAAATATTTTTTTTTGGACTTAACACTCTTTGCGTACCATAGTTATACCATAGTTGCCTGTATGTCGTTTAACTACAAAAATGGTATACGTATATGCGTAAAAATGTTATTGAAACTGTCACCCGCACCATGCTACAGCGCAAAGAGTAAAGTCAATTTATATGAAAAAAAAAAAAAACGGGAAAAATTACAAATTTATTCCAGTACCGGGTTGACCTTGACCATAGCAATCATTTAGGTTCTGAGAAGCATAGCCCTACGTCGCACTGTTTCCGAATTATGGGCCTCCGAATTTTATTTTGTATAAAACAGTCTAATTTCCAAAATGTGAGTTTCCAAAATTCATGTTGGGATGCTGCTAGCATAGTGGTAACAACACAGGAGGAGGCTAAATTTTGGTTATTTTTTGCCTAGGACACACCGTTTTCGAGACACCATTTTGTTAATATAGAGCGTTTTATGCAAAATAAAATAAAATTCGGATGACAAAATTCAGAAACAGTGCGTCGTAGGGCTATGCTTCTCAGAACCGAAATGGTTTTTATGCTCAAGGTTAACCCGAAACCGCAATAAAATTGGAAAATTTCCGAAAAAAAAAAACGATAATTTTTCTAAGTTCTCGCGCCATAGTGCCCCTAAGGCTACACTCCAACCCATATTACGTTTCGTATTACAAAATATCTAAGAATCAAAATTAAATTATGTTTTCAGACAATCGAGTGGCCCCTCCTGCACCCCAGTAGGTCAATGAACTGGAGGAAAGGCGCCTCCAGGTCGAGCAGAGGACTGCAGACGCCATCCAGGGCCTTGCCGGGCATATGCAGGGCCTTGACAGAAATATGCAGCGCATAGCTGACTCATTAGATGTTATTGTGCAGGCAGTTCTTAGAATGGAACAGAAGTGAGTTTTTGACATGGGAATCGATGGCTAAATCCAAAACTACGACGAATATCGAAAAACACTGATGGAGCGTTGGGCCAGAGGCTGCTTTCGAGCCTTTTTCGCTATTCATCATAATTTTGTATTTGGCCATCCATTCCCACTTGAAAAACTCAACCTGTACAAGACCCTTTGATCTTTTTTTAATTTGGTTAAGTAGTTTTTTGAGTTATTCCATTACAAACAATTTTACAAACTTACAATCAAATCGTTTATTTTTATAGTATTTTAATTATTTTATTTTTATAGTGTAGATTTGTGTCAAAAATTTTACATGCTCTGCCTGACATCAGCCATCTCCTGCCGAGTTCTGTTAAGGCCCTGCAATGTCTCTTGAGGACTAACAAAATACTTGAATGATATGGGATAGTACGTTAAATTAGCTCCTAGTATAGGTGATATTGCTTTGTCTTTGATTAGTACAAATTATACCTTACCATGTATGACATGGGATAGTACGTTAAATAAGCTCCTAGTATGGGTGATATAGATTTGTCTTTGATTAGTACAAATTATACCTACCATGTATGACATGGGATAGTACTTTAAATTAGCTCCTTGTATGGGTGATATTGTTTTGTCTTTGATTAATACAATTTATACCTTACTATGTATGACATGGGATAGTACATTAAATAAGCTCCTTGTATGTTTGATATTGTTTTGTCTTTGATTAGTACAATTTATACCTTACCATGTATGACATGGGATAGTACGTTAAATTAGCTCCTTGTATGTGTGATATTGTTTTGTCTTTGGTTAGTACAAATTATACCTTACCATGTATGACATGGGATAGTACGTTAAATTAGCTCCTTGTATGTGTGATATTGATTTGTCTTTGATTAGTACAAATTATACCTTATCATGTATGACATGGGATAGTACGTTAAATTATCTTTGATTAGTACAAATTATACCTTACCATGTATGACATGGGATAGTACGTTAAATTAGCTCCTTGTATGTGTGATATTGTTTTGTCTTTGATTAGTACAAATTATACCTTACCATGTATGACATGGGATAGTACGTTAAATTAGCTCCTTGTATGTGTGATATTGATTTGTCTTTGATTAGTACAAATTGTACCTTATCATGTATGACATGGGATAGTACGTTAAATTGTCTTTGATTAGTACAAATTATACCTTACCATGTATGACATGGGATAGTACGTTAAATTAGCTCCTTGTATGGGTGATATTGTTTTGTCTTTGATTAGTACAAATTATACCTTACCATGTATGACATGGGATAGTACGTTAAATAAATATTGTATTTTCAGAATATATTGTTTTTATTTGATAATGCGTAACTATTTATAAATGTCCAGACATTCCTTACTAATGGAATTCAATGTTCCGATAACTTTAAAAGAAGAATAAATATTAGCAGTATGACATTTTCAATGCAAAAGCTGCTGTCAAATTGACATTTTAATTCCTCAGTTAAAAGTTATCTGACTATTGAAAAATCTGCCCTCAATCTATTGTCGTATTTCTACGTTGTCACTTATTTCTTAGGTAAATTATTTCCTATTTAGAATATTTAATGTGTATATATTATAATGTCGTTTGTGTAGTTATAAGCTATCCGCAGCTAGCTAAGTGTATGTATTGAATGGAGGGGAACAGAAAATAATACAACAAAAATTGTGATATTGTATTTATTTGCAAATGATAAATTAAAAAAATTGAAAAAGTTTTGTAGTTCATGATATGCACACGTTTCCACGCCACCTGTGAGGTAGTGTTCTTGGCGCGTTTTTTTTAACGTGGTTTCCCCGGTAGGCCTATTCCACGATCTATTAACTATAATCATGTTTAGTTTTTGGTGGCAAGTGGTAAATGCCCGTGCTGTCTTGCACAACTAACATTAACTGCCATACATAAGTGAAGGCACCAGCACACTATTGTGAAAAGCTAGTCGAGCCTATTTAGACATGAGACAGGCTGTTCACAATCGCATGTATAGGCGCCTTTCACTTAATTGCCTGCATTCACTCTCCTTTTCACATCGTCATCAATGTTACCATCCCTTGTGTACGTATGTATTTTGACATTAATGAGTTTGTATAATTGGGAAGCATTGCCCAAATATAACTCATTAATGTCAAAATATAATAATTACAAACAACAAATTAAACCCTGCGGCTATTCCATAGCCTGTTAACAACAGCTTGTCTGCCATCATCAGCAGCTCTAGGTCCTTCGTAAGGTTGATCTATCTATCGAGACAGATCAAGGTTTAAGTTTTCATCAACAGGGATTCGTCCGTTGTTAATTAAATTATGCAAAACTGCACAGGCATTTACAAATTTTCCTGCTTTAATAGGAGAATAATGTAATACCCTGTGAGCTAGTAAGCACCGCCAGCGACTCTTCAAAACCCCAATGCAGCGCTCAACCACATTGCGAGTGCGGACATGGATTTCCGTGTAGTACTCCTCCTGAGACCTCGGGGCAGCACGAAGGATCGGCGTCATAAGATACGATCTTTGTGCGTATCCGGAGTCTCCTGAAAAAATAAGTCGGTATAAGAAATATTTTGTTTAATTTTATCTTTTATTTTTAACAAAAATCTAATATATTTTATAATGAGTATTTTGGTTACCTAGTAGCCAGCATACTTCGCCTTCATCATGTAAGCGCTGCATGAAATTTTGGACAGGACACTGATTCCAAACATGGGAATCATGGCTTGCTCCCCCGAATGACGCATCAATATATTGAATGCGTAGGTCGGCATCACAAATCTAAAAGTTTAGGAAACATTAAAATCTCATCAAATATTCTGCCTTATATACTACACAAAAATGGTACCTATGTATATTCTAGTAGTACAGTATTTTTTTTTAATCATACCCTTCTAATACTCGTTAAACTTTTAATCATCAATTCTTTGTTCATGGAGTAAGTTCAAATTATCATCATCATCTGCCTAGCCTTTTCCCAACTATGTTGGGGTCGGCTTCCAGTCTAACCGGATTCAGCTGAGTACCAGTGTTTGACATGGAGCGACTGCCTATCTGACCTCCACTACCCAGTAAATGTGTAACACGGTACCCCTTGGCTAGACTGGTGTAAGATCTCAAGCGTCTGACTATTCGTAACGACTGTCAAAGATCTTCAAATGACAGCCGGGACCAACGGCTTAACGTGCTTTCCGAGGCACGGAGGAAACTCGGTATGTTGAAATGGTCACCCATCCATGGACCGACCTCGACAAGCGTTGCTTAACCTTAAAGATCGACCCGTGCGGCTGATATTATATAGCCACGAGCTCCTGTAAGTTCAATTATCAGACGGATATAATTAATTACAAAAACTTAGCCACAACTTAATTAAAACAAAAAATTGCAGCAACAAGAAAAATAATATTTCTTACAATTAATACATTAAGACTGTGATAAAGCTTTCTGTTGAAATAAGCCTCCTTATTTTCATGAGGTCGGATCACAGCAACATGGGTTCCATCAATGCAACCCAACACACCAGGAAATTGAAACATATCCATAATTCTGAAACCAAATAAATAGGATTATTATGTATTTATTGTATACATAATAAAATCAAACACTCTGTAAATGTGTTACATAAATGCTGATTCTCATAATTTTTTGTTTAAAATTATGGTACCTAAATAATTGTTTTCATTGTTATCTAATTTCATACTCACTTCCTTTTTACAGCACCCCTCTCTTCCTGTGTCATAGGAAATTTAATATATCTTCGAAGAATCTCAATGCTGTTGAGAGCCTCGGTAACCTAAAACAAAAAGAACATTATGTCAGAAACGTACACCAGAGTTTAAATACAAAAGAATTTAAGTAGCACTTACCTCGCACAGACAATCATGTACTGTTGTTTGTGATAGCCCCAGATGGTAATACGCACCAATATTTTTTTGATATGCCCCATTAGCATAAAAACTAACTGCTGCTAAAACCTGCATTAAAATTTTATTTCTTTATGCAATTATTTTGAAGACATTTTTCCACACTTATATTGGATTTTTTGATAAGTAACTCGGTTTTACTGGCCATGGAGTTTCTGCCCCACATGTTACCTACGTTTTAAAATACTAGTTCCAACTTGACTGGCAGCTTGACTAAAGAAATAAATAATTTAACTTTGCCAACCTATGTCTAGCAAGTGTGTAAAGGTTACTTTAAACTTAACAATAAGTACTTAGAATGGTTTAAGTTACCTTAAGTTGAGGGCGAACAGCGGAATTAAGTCTAGCAAGTGTGTAAAGGTTACTTTAAACTTAACAATAAGTACTTAGAATGGTTTAAGTTACCTTAAGTTGAGGGCGAACAGCGGAATTACGACGCCTTTGCAGAAGTGGAAACACTTCCTCACAAAGCTTCAAGAATTGAGGTTTGGTGAGCCTAAAGGTAGCCATGAAGATATTGTGTGGCAAATCGAGAGGGTTGCTGGTACTTCTCAACAGACTAGCATTGCTTTAAGGCGCTCCTCTTCCCCGAGATACAATAAATAGCCTCGTGACATTGTGGATGCTGGAAAAACAATAAAATCTAATTAGAAGATAGCTAGAAGGGAGGTTAACTTCACGCTACTTACTTGGAGCGCCCGAGTATTTCGGCGGTATCTAAAATATCACAAATAATGATTAATAATTGCAGTTTCACACTAGATCACTTTCACAATCAATCAAGAAGATGTTGACTTACACTTTTACGTGTTAATTTAGAAACGAATACGAGTAAATCATAAAAATAAGTGCAACGACAAATCCTAGGCGCCAAAAATTATTGGACACATTGATCAATGTGTGTGTGCATCAATGACAGCGACGAAACAAGATAACGCTTGTCAATTATATGACATTTGCATTATACAATTAGAATTGAGTGAAGTTTTCTCTCGATTCTGCGTCAAAATCAATTTAGGAAAAGAAGCAACTTGTTTCGTTTTCAGAGTGTATATGTGTGTGTTTTTGGGAAAGATCCAGATTGTTTCCTTTGCCGAATTCAGTTACACAATTAGGCCGCGGGTCTATTGGTCTATAAACTTTCACAGTCTTATTACAAAAAACTCAATAAACCTTGGTTTAAACCTGGCCTATCAAGTCCAGGCTTATCTGCAAAACCATGGTCTAAATTTGTCCGTATTACAAAACTTAAAAAAACCCTGGTCTTCTTAGTACCGTCATTTAAACCATTGTCAATATATCAACCACAGATTAAAACAAATATCATTCGTTCACCATAATGTCATTCAATTGCAACGTTCCGTATGCCCAGAAAAGAAAACGTTATGTTTAGGAGTGTCAAAATATTGACACTTTGTTATTTTGCTTGTATATAAACATTATTTATTTTATCGATAGCAGTTTTGTTTAGGTTTACGCACATTACTTAAATTCGTATTAATTACTAATAAAACATCTACGTACGTGTAACGAAACGTAACATTCTCGCGCGTTACATGAAACCATAACAATAAACAAATCCATCGCTCGTTGAACAAAGTTCATTAGGCTTTGGATTTTTAAGTTCTCCAAGTCTCTATTATAACAATTGCCTCTTTGTTAATAATGTGTTAATATATTAAGTGTTGTGATGGACCAACAAAAAAAAAAACATCTGAGAATTGGAGTACCGAGGAAAAAGTAATATCCTCAAAATCAATTAAATCCACCATGTTAATATCCATTTTCGGGGAAAAACAACACAACACAATGAAAAAGATTCTATAACCTAAAAGAAAAACTTTGACAGATACGACTTAGACCATCGTTAAACTAGGGGCCGCCGAGGTTTAGCGTAAGCGTAAGACC